>RJVU01075617.1:7391477-7478478 GCA_003731715.1 Anabarilius grahami
CCTGTGAAAGCTGAATTTTCAGAAATCATTCTAATAGTTTTGCTGTTTAATAGTTTTGTGGAAACCATGATCTATTTTATTTCAGGATTCTTTGTTGAATAGAGTTTAAAAGAACAGCGTTTATTTTAAATAAAATCTTATGTCTCTTTACTGTAATTTTTGATGAATTTATTGCATCCTTAATGAATGCAAGTATTAATTTCTTTAAAAAAAATTGACCCCAAGCTTTTGAATGGTAGTGTATGTTGACAGACAGTATGTAAAATACTATTTTGTAGGCACTATTGGAAAGAATGAAATTTGGCATTTGCAAGTTGACTTGTGGAATAGCTCTTTGCTATGTGCTGATCAAGTCAGTCTGGCTGTGATTTCAATGTGATATGGTTCAGTCAAATGAGTGAACTGTTAGCATCAGCTAAAAGAGTTAATTAAGCAAATTTAACGTTGCTTAGAAATGGAGTGTAACATTCTGTCTTTCTCTCCCAAACAGAATGCAGTAATAGTAGCCTTGTCCTCAAAATCATGGGACGTGGAGACAGCGACAGAGCTGCTACTAAGCAACTGATCATCCAGTTCTCTTCATCAGGCCATATTTCCCTCAAACCCCTCCTGCTTCATGACCCATTCACTCCCACCCAACCATCCACACATGCATCAGCCATCTTGATTTGTGTTCAGAGTGAATGTTTGGGTAAGATCAGCAGTTAGACTGCAAAACAATTAGTCATCTTCCACCTCTAGCAAATGTTAACGTCTTTTTCTTCCCATCATTTTCACTTTCAGTTTTTGCCTTGGTACAATCATTTTCCCTCTTAAATTTAGGCCGTCACTTCCCTTTTAAAGAAACCCAACAAAGACACAGCCTGTATCACTGTCATTTCACGCTAAAAGAAACTCCCAATTGCATCTGTAAAACAATGTTAGTACATGTAAATTAGTATATTTAAGGTTGTGTACATTTAAGGCAGGAATGTTTTTTTTTTTTTCTGTACACCATAAAATTGTTTTGGGATATGCTTATTTGAATAGGATATTTAGTATTAAAAAACAAAAATCTTTGAGATTAATAAGACCCCTTCTATTTGATGAACAAATCTGATTTTATTTGCTCATTTGATTCTTTTAATGTTTCTTTTGGCTTTCCTTTGCACTAAGCTGTATAGTAGTGGAAATGGCCAGATGACATGGTTACGTTGTGAGTGCAGACGCGGTTTCAAACTTGCTGGGTAGTGTTCATTTTTTAAAAAAATAAATAAAAGGAAGATACCCTTCCTCACTTTTCCTTTTTTTCCAAAAAGGAGACAATGTGGGATTGGTGGCCACAAATCCTTTCTTTACTTCTTTTCAAGGCAGCTGTAGGGGTTCGAGTTGATCATGGACAGATATACCTTGAGTTGCCTTTTTTTTTTGAAGAAGAATGTATTATATAAAACAACTTGCATTTAAGTATAAAACGTTTGTACATGTAGGGATGAGAAAAAGTGAAGATGAGTTTCTCCTCTCTTGATGATTGGCTTTTTCTTTGTGGAACGATCAAGACAGTGAGACATTCAGTTTGGCATCAAACTGTTAAGTCACAACTAGTTGGTGTAAATGTTTAAAAGGGTCTCGGTGTGAGGTGGGGTGATTTTGATTATACCGCATTTGTATTATTTTGCAGGCATGAATCAAATGGCTAGGGTTTTCTATTCTACAAAGATGCTTAAAAGCAAACGGGCCAAGAGCGAGTACTGCCACACAATGCTTTGTGAACCTGTTTTTTACCTAGTGTTCTGTTCTTGCAGGGGTGAAATGATAAAAGGTTTTTTTTTCTCACTTTGTTACTTGACCTGTCTATTTGCTAGCATTCCCACATACCATCTGTTTTCATAATGCCCCCACTTTCACACACCTTTCTCATGTACATAGTCAAGTTTTTTGGGGGGATAAAGTACTGTTCATCTCTAGAATGCACCATCGATGGCTGGATTTATATTTTGTATGAAAAACAAAAATGAGACAAAAAAACAAAAAGACTGTCTTCCTGTAGTGATCACCTTGTTCAATATTGCACGAAGAAGTGAAAAGGACAAAAACTTCTGTCAAAGGAGAAATGCAGGTCATGGGCTCTGGCTTTAGTCACTTTACGCTCCTTTACAAAACGAGACAGAAAAAAAACCTACTCGAGCCGTACAAGCATGGTTATTTATTGTGAAACTGTCATTCTTTTGAATTAAAAAAAAGTGAAAAATGAAAACTTGTGTTATGTCAATCTCTGTTCTGTGCATGTAATTACATCTACGTCAGTAGGTGTCAAATCTAAGTTAACTCAGGTTAAGAATGTAAATTGGTGAAAAACAGCTTGGGAATGTTATGAACGTGGGGGAAAAATGAAAAGGTGTCATTTAAATGTGGAGCAATTGTAATACTGGATTTTTCACCCAATATTTAGAATGAGATTTGTGTGTTTGGATTCATAGCAACTGCAGGGTGTCCCTTGCAACAGTATGAGGAATTCATGCTCGTACACCCAACAGAATAAATAGCAGCATTACTAATCATACAGTCCTGCAGTCCTTGTACTGTAAGTTAAACTAAATGAATGCAGGAAATGAGCCTCAATAAATCCTTGCAATCAAAGAAATCTGATGACAATATTTGGATTTAATAGAGGGTTAAAAGAGAGGGAGATAAAACAGTAAAAAAATCTTTCCATGTATTTAATAAGCAACCTTAGAGCAGATTAAAACAGTTTTTTTTCTTTCAAATGTTTGTTTTTAAAAATGGCTCTGGACAGAGGCAAAGAGCAACATGAACAATTTCAACAAAAAAGAAAAAACTAATGAAGAGAAACAGGTCTGTATTTCTACATACAAGTTTGAACATCTGAATCTAAAGAATTCATTCCTCATTCTGAGGTGTGGGGTAAAGACAGTTCTGGTTTGTGAAGAGCGTGTCTTGTTTAAGTAGAGGTGTCTCTTCGTTCGGTCATTCAATCATTTACTGCCTGACCATCCTTGTCTTCACGATCCGACGCTTTACCTGAAACAAAAAATATAAATCAACAATCTGCATTATGGCGGAGTTTGACAAAGTAGACAGTTACTTATCTAGGCCAGGTGGGATTCCATGTGGGCCTGCAGAATCCTTAGAAAGAATTGTCAATATTTATTTACCCACTTGTCATTGCAAACCAGTGAAGGACAAATTTAGAACAGATAAGTTAATAAAAATAAAAAAAATCCTATTGACCACATCAGTAAGGATGCATTACATTGATCAAAAGAATCTTAAAATGTTCCAAAAAAATTTAATAAATGCAATTTTTATAATAAATACAAAACTTTGTATTCAAAGGATACTGAAAAAAAAATTAAGCATCACTACTGTTTTCAACATTGATAATGAGAAATGTTTCTTGAGAACATTCTTCAAAATTTATTGTAGTATTCCTATTCTAACATAGGATTAAGTTTGGAACAACATTAGGGTAAAGTAAATGATGACAATTTTCATTTTAGGGTGTTTAAATTTCATTTAACTATTCCTACAAGCCAAAAGCTACAACAGACGTTAACTGCTTAAGGTTACAGCATGACATCAGTGCTAAATGAAGCTCCCTCAGACACTCACTGACAGCTCCCCCTGCTCTGCTGAATACGTGGATTCTCTCATTTTGGGCCCTGCTGCACCCCTGAGCTGCTTGAGAATGGCTTCTTCCTGCTGCTCCCGTAGCTGTGTGAGTGAGAGTACATACTCTGGGCTGGACTCAAATTCTCTCTCTGTCTCCCCTTCACTTCCATAAGTCTTCTGAGACAGGCGGATGTCTTGGTACGCTTGCTGTTCTCGCTGTGCTACCCTCACTGATCTTGGACAAAAGAAACACCTGCCTCAACTCCACATGAAAGAATTCAATAACAGCTAAAGGTGACAAAGTTATGGCCTAATGGAGGAAAAATATGAAAAAAATCCCTGCCATACAAAGATTAATAAATGGGTTCTGTGCAATGATATACATAGACAGCTGGTACTGTATATCATGTATCTTAGCCTGGCTGGAACACTGTGTTTACCAGTTAGAAACCTCTCCATTTTATAGCACATCACTACTCTAGCTCTGCCACCAGAGTTATTATATAATTGCTTGCACTCATGGTTGCAAAAAAATAATAAAAATAAAATATTACAGGTTTAAAAGTTCTGTTTAGCATACAGGACAACAAAATAATAAAAATGAATTTTCGGAATTGGTGTGAGGGCATTCATAGATGTCAAATGGTGGTAATGTGGAAATTCTAGATTCATTTCCACTTAAATTACAAGTGATTTATATCACACTATACATAATATAGTCATTCAGTTACACTTAGTTACCTTTGCAGGTCTATCTGTCTCTGTGGGCCCGCTCTTTTCGGCTCTGCTTCTTTCTGCTGTTTTGGTGTCTTGCCACTGATTGAATCAGCGGAGGCTGTGGTGGCGGGATCCTGAGCAGGTGCTGCTCTCTTCCGGCCCCGCCCAGACCCTCCCCCTGTTGTAGCTCCAACCTCTTTATCTGGTGTGGCAACACCCGCAGGGTTTTTAGGGGGTCGGCCACGTCGTGGTTTATTGGCAGGGGGCTGTGATCCTGCTGAGGGGTTTGGAGACACACTGTTCTCTGTGCCGTCACTTGCAGGTGCCGCACGTTTCTTTCCACTGGGCTGAGCAGCCTCATCCTAAAAGAGAGCAAAAAAACCTGAATAAGGGTGAACGTCCAGCATTTTCAGTGTTTACATGGGATATTTCTTACCTTCTTTACACCTCCTGCTTTTGTGATCACTGGATTCTCTTCATTCTCCCTTGCCCCCGTCTCTGAAGCCTCAGAACTCACATCCCTTTATGATAGAGAAAGAGAAAGTAATAAATGATAAGGATGAAGTACTTCCTGCGAATATCTTAATCAACCCTGGATAAATTCCACATCATAGTAAATGAAAATTAAAAGCACAAACCTGCTCTTATTTGTTGCAGGTGAGCTGGGTTGGGAGTTAGTGCTTGTGTTGCTCACTGTGTCGGCAGTGGTGGTTTTAATGAACGGCCGGCGAGCGGTTACTGTTAAAGGTTTGTTCACTGCCCCCAGTACACCTGTCTGCTTTGGTGGTTGCTGAAAAATATTAAATGTGTTGTGTAACAAATGAGCTACATAATGCAGTCAAGGAATTCAATTGTTGATTAATTTCAACAGAACTTTCCAAAAAGAACACTGATGTGTCTGATCTGCAAAATAACTCCAACTTCTTTGAACAAGCTAGGGGTTCCTAAATTTGTCTGCTGAACCCAAAATACATTTACTTAGATAAGTAATGTTCTAGGGCCAGTTGTTCAAAAAGTTTAATCTGGATCAGAATGATCCTGGTTTTTCAAAGCACAGTTGGATTGGATCACCCTGATCCAGATACACACAGTTTCAGATAACCAAATCTGGATTACTAGTACTCTACGGAGCCCCTAAAGAGACATGTTGATAGAAAGATTATGGAATGGGTTGGGGGTGAAATCAATGCTTTTGTGTTCTCTCAGAAAAGTTCAGTGTAGCGTTCATGTGTGTATATTACATAATAAAAATGTTGTATTTTTGACCAGTTTTAAAGTTATATTACATTTTTGTTCCTAAAATCTACCCTTCTGATTTTTTGGATCAAATGTATGCCAATCATACTAAAAAGTTACTAAAACCCAACACAAACTGATGATTTTATCCAGATCAAAACCAAGATTGGCTTTTGTGATCTGATCTGATTTCAGAATCCTTTTTTCCTTTTGAACAACCCATTTTCAAGATTTGATCCAATCTGATAGCCGAAATCAGATAAGATTACTTTTGAACAACTGGCCCCTAATGTTTGAATGTAGTAAAAAAAAAAAAGCACTAATTTTTATAAATAATTACACTACCTGTCAGTACAATGTTTTTTAATGTTTGTGAAAAGTCTCTTAAGGCTGCATTTACTTGATCAAAATACATTGAGAACAGTAATATTGTGAAATTACTTTTCTCTTTTAATATATATGATTAAATGTAATTTATTCCTGTGATGGCAAAGCAGAATTTTCAGTGTCACATGATCCTTCAGAAATCATTCTTATATTTGCTTTGGTGCTCAAGAAACAATGTTGAGAACATATGCTGCTTTATGGAAACTGTACTTTTTTTTTTCAAAACAGCATTTATTTGAAATAGAAAACTTTTGTAACAACATAAAAGACTTTACGGTCACTATGATCAATTTAATGCGTCCTGGCTAAATGTAATTTCTTAAAAAAACAAAACAAAACTTGCTAACCATAAACATTTGAACGGTAGTGCATATTTTAATAACCTGAGCAATCATGCCTTTGATATATCCTGAATGTTTACACAAATGTGTCATCTGGGTATCATTCACATACAGTTACAGGAGTGACAAAACCTACCTGGATTTTCCCTGTCTGCAGAACTACTTTTGCCTCTGGTGAGAGGTATTCCTTATCATTGACAAAATCCTGTACATAGGAACAGATGGAATGAGTTTCGTCGTAAGGTGACATGTAAACCATAACTATGGATAGTCAGAGTGATTTTTACCTTATCAGGTGGGGTAAAGAACTTGCTAGGCAGCACAGGATCTTTTGGGGAGTCCAGATGACATGAAGTGCTCTTGTTTGCGATCACAAATAATGCCACATCACACACAATGTAAAGTTTCTGTAAATGCATGAAAATAAGAGTAAAACATACTGGGATTCAGAAATACATAATCACTATATGCATAATTATAAATGGATATGCTATATATGCATAATTTATTAATAACAAACCTCATTTGCCTTTGGGTCATCTGGGGCTTGTGCATCTTTTGTTTGTTTGATGTTCTCTACCATCTTCCTCAGGAATGAGTGACTGTTATTCTCATTCTTTGTCATCAACACCTCCAGCATGAACCACAAGCACCTTGGGAAAAAAAAATAAAAAAATAAATCTGAATTAGTTTAAAAGGTTTTAAAACAACCTGTGAGAACCTTAGTGTCTGCATCTACTCAATCTTAGCAGAAATATAAGGCAGTGGCTATTTGCACTAAGTGCAAACAGCAGTAGATGATATTTACACTAAGTGAAAATAATGTTATATTCTATGTAAGTGATAACAGCAGCATTTTCTTATCGATATGCTATTTGCACTAAGTGAAATTAGCATATTTTCTTTGCAATAGATGCTATTTACACTAAGTGCAAATAGATGATGATATTGAAAATATGCAATTTTAGAAGTGAAAATAGCGATATGTTCTATTTACACTATATAAAAGTATCAGTTCTTTGCAGTAAGTGCAAATAGTTTTTAGATGCCATTTATTCTCACCTCAGTTTTGTTGTACATTAACAGGATGCAATAACAGAGTGTAAATTATTATATTTATTAAAATTATTAAATGAACCACCTTATTGGGACACTAAAGCTCTCCCTACACCTACCCCATAACCCTACCCAATAAATACTTTATTATTAAACACTTGTTGGGCACATTATTTTCACTTTTCATGTATTCTCTTCATTTTTATTTAAAATTAATGCCTTTCCGATCTGATTCGTGATAGGAAAAGGGAGAAGAGCAAGTTCAGCAAAAGGCGAATTTGAAATAAAGTTGATCATGTCCAAAGCGCCATACTCCCTACGCCACTGCAGGCATTGAGTGGCACGCGTGTTTTTTAATCTTGTGCGGCCCAACCAGACATTGGTGGGCGGAGTTCGTGTAAATAGCCTTTGCCAACAAGACAGGCTATTTACACTTAGTGTAAATAGACTCTCTGGAAATAAAAACAGAAGGTTCAGTATTAAAATTTGAGAGTATTAGTCAAATAATGAAGTTATCTGTGTGTAGAAGGGGGAAACTGCAAAAGTGTGTGAATGCGTTTAACACTCATACTCTTTGACGTCTCTGATCTGCTCCAAATCCTGTGGTTTGGTAAGGTCTGGATCATGAGCTAGAAGATGGATCATGTATGGCACCACATATTCTGGCAGGAGAGACAGTAGCTTTTCTGAAAAACAAAAATAGGAGAGTAGGCAGGATATTTAGGTCTTGGCCATTCATGCAATTCTGAAGAAAATACAGTTATTGGCTCAGTGTTATACCAAAAAAACAAATCTACCATGGGCCATGGGATTCTGTTTGATGTACTCTCTGCGGACATTGATGTTCTTGAGCAGGCACTGTCGGGCATGAGCACGTCGCTCTTTCACTGGGTCTTTAGCGCACAAAGCAAACACAGCCATGTACTCCAGTGGCAACAACAACTTCACCAGAGCAACATGTAACTTCTGAGCAAAGATCTGCCGCACCTGATAGCACTCATCCTATAAAGAGAGGGGAAAGGGAAGGAAATTCTGAAAAAAAGATGCAAAGTTGTGGTAGTCTGGCTATTATATGCTTTTGTAGCATGTCCTAATATGTCCACTTATGTTAGTCAAAGTTTATTGTACCAAAACAGTCGTAATTTCGTAAACTATTATGTACAACTGTTTTTGCTGCTGTACTTTTAAGACCTTTATATAAAAAATGATTTTACAACTATGCATTTGCAAGACTCTTTCATTTCATGACCTAGGCACTGCTAGCACCATCATCTATAAGGAAAATCCTTAGGGATGCACAATATTTCAGTACCATTTAGTTAACAACTGATATTAGACATTTTTCAGTTTATCAGTATCTGCCAGTATTGTCAATATTGGAAATTTAATTGCAACACTCATTTCCCCTAGTCCTACAATTAGTTTAAAGTCCCCCTGTTATGACTATGTGGTGTTTTTAATATGTTTTAAAACAAATCTTGTGCAAATTCATAAATCAAGACGATTGCTGAGTATTTTTTCTTTAAAACTGCATTGATATAAAAGACAGTTTCAAAAACGCAGTTTGAAATCGCTGGTGTTTGTGATGTCACAAACTACCTTGTAACCGATCACGTTAACGTTCCGGCAGGCTTTAGCATGTCATTAACTATGACTGCTCTGAAAGAGGGGAGTCTGAAAAATACTGATTTTTAGAAGGCTGTCTGACTGAGATGGCGAACAGAAACATGCCCTGTGTCTCAATCAGCTCCCTAGGTCGTGAATCAGTATTTCGTGAAAATGAATGTGGCCGACTCCCTAATCAGTGCCCTGACTACTGAATTAGGGAGCTAACTGAGATGCACCCATGGTTTGTGTAACATTAGCAACACATTATTAGCAGCTGTTTGATAATGTAGCCAAGCAAAAGCATATTAATTACAGTCATGTGTCCGACGTTGTAAAAAGTGATTTCATTGTTAACCGAGTGCATCTCTGAGCTTGTGCGAATGAGTGAAGGTGGGGCTAATTAGCATATTCATAGATCCACGTATACTAAATGAAGCAAGGGCGTGGAGTTACATTCAAGCTATTTTAAGGCATGAAGTTTTTTTTTTTCCCACAGGATTTTTTTTTTAAAATATGTCATTTTGATGATTAAAGATGAGTTTTAAGGGATAAAATTATTGACTACAGGGGGACTTTAAGTGAAAATATGCCAAGATAACGGCAAAGGTAAAGTTATTCTTTAAAAAAAACTTAAACTATTGGACTGCACATAATATTAAATTCACTTGTAGCATTTAAACTGATTTATAGATTTTAGTCATTTATTTAGACAGTATAGAATTATAATATCCACCATTAAATGAAAATCATTTTAATTTATAATATAATTTAATAACTAATATCAGCACATCCCTAAAACTCCTGTTTTTACGTTTCTAAGTAGTCTTGTGCTGCACTCACATTAATGACGAGTCCACAGAGCTGGAACTGTTCTGGAGTGATGATGTCATGGTAACAAGGCTCTTGTGCCAGTTTCATGATGGCGCTCCCCGCTGCAAGCCTCAGTCGAGACATGTCAGACTTGCTGTGTCCACAAACACACAGGTTATAAGCCTATTACAATATTAGGGCAGCTTTCATAATTAAACAAAATTACTTAGGGGATATTGACACCCAGTAAATACCTGATTTTCTTCTGCTCTGTGAGGTCTCCCTCACTGACCAGCATGGCTGAGAGGAGTCTGAGAGTTGAGTTAGCAGATTTAGACTGATTATTCTTCATTCCCAACAACCAGCGGACCAACAGCTTAATAGCTTGCACCTGGAAACACACAAAGACATGCACATTAATATACACACAAATCACCAAGATATGCTGTTTTCAACCTGATTACTCTAAGACATTTACCTTAGCCAGCACTTCAGGGGAAACCTCATCATCAGCTGTCCAGAGCCGCCCATTCTTGTTTCCCACAGACTGAGAGGTAAAGAGGGTTAATTTAACATGCAAGGAAATAAACTAATTCCTACATGCCCAAAGCAGAATACTACAACAATATGCTCACTCTGTCATTCATCAGAAGGTCCTTCACGATAAAATTAGCTACGATTGACTTCATGGGTGATGCAAATTGATCCGGGGCCAGCATGGAGATGTGTCCAAGAGACACAAGTGGAGTGATCAGCTGTTCAGGCACATCTGCATTCAGACTGCGAGACAATGGCTGAAACAAGAGACGAGACAAAAAGGCTTATTTGAAAAACGTGCATTATGTAAAACAACAATTTCTTTTATTATAGTAATGTTCACTGGATTTTAGTAAAAAAATTAACATTATGCTTTATGCACATACATTTACCTCAAATATTTGCGCTAACTGGACCTCTTTGTTGTGAAAGATGGCATGGATGCAGTGGACCGCCTGTTTGGCCTGGTGGGGGGTGCCTCGTTTTGCCTTCTGATGTAGTATGGGAATTAGAGTCCTGTAAATAGAGTTACAGAACATTTAACTACACAACATTTTTACTTTTGAATTTGATATTAATAAAGTTGATGATACTGAAGAGTTTGTATCACTGAGTATATATATGAGTTAAAGATGTTGTTACTGGCTCCAAATAGTTGTGTGTATGCATTTGGGAGGTAATCATACGAGCGGATTTGTGGCAGTTCTGTCTCAATCTTTTGTCCTGTGTTTCTGAAGATCTGTATTGCTGCTTCCGCCACTTTATCGTCCTCCATCTTCAGACACTGCAGCAAAGACTCGTACGTCTCAGCTGAGTGGAAAGCAGTGGGGTGAGTAAATGACAAAACCTGAGGTAGGGAAAGACAGAACAGCACACTTAGAAAATGACTGAGAATGAGTCAAAGATACTTGGTATTAAATTGAACAATAGCCTACACTTTTGTAGCAATTTCTTTTTTTAATTTTAAATGTGACCGTATGTCTACATAGTACTTAATCTTATTTCAAAACAGCTAAAAAAATCCCTTATATTGAAAACTTTAAACTAGTACATTTGTAATAACGAACAGTACCTTGAGCAGCTCAAGTCCAGCACGGATGGCAGTATCAGGAGTAACTCCCTCATCTTCATCATCAGCAGTGCCCTCAGTTGACTTATTTAACAGCTTCACCAGGGCACTGTACACACACACACACACACACACACATTATTACTGATCCAAAGTCTACACAATACCTGCAGTTACATTTCACCCTCACTAGATGTCTCACTGTTAAAAAGCTATTCAGACTGTTACACAACCGTTAAGGGGGAAAAACAAGCACATGGCCCATATTGCGCTTATCTCTCTCCCACTCAGTCAGTTTCTCTTCCTCTCTCATTCAAGTTCTCACTTTACATCTGCAGGTGCACTGATAGTCTATATAAGATACTGTTGTTCAGACAAAGAGAATACATTCTCTGTGACTGTGCATCACCCTGCACAGCATTTCCAATTTTCATATTTGATTTTTATGACTGATTGTCTGAAGTTATTTGCAAGTGCTCAAATTAGAGTATGTACAGTATTTTTACAATAGTTGTTATTAGGGATGTGCGAGACTATTTGACCATTCAATTAAACGATACTGCTGCTGCTAGTCGACTAGGAAATACTAGTCCTTTACAATTTTTGTTTTTGCACATTTAATGTTTTGCTTTATATTTTTAAAAAGGCTATGTTTAAATTACCATCATTTCATGTTACATTTTGAAATTAATATATTTTGAAAAGTGTATATCTGGAGCGGAAAACAAAATCATTTAATTTTACCACAGATTTTGCATGCGCTTGTTTTCTCTGTGGCACTCGAGGCAGGTTCAGAGAAATGTCCAATTGGAAGAGGAGCAAGGTGAGGAGTGCTTTGAAAGCCTACACAAAACTTTTCAGTTTTCTTCTATGTCATGTCAAACTAGCATTTAACAATTAAGCTTCCTTATAGACTTGTTATACAACCAGTTAGGAGGGATAATACGGCATGAAATTTTATAGGCCTATTGGATTAAAGGAGAAACATTATGAATGAAACTTACTTGATACTAGTTGCTATAGAGGGTATGCATGTGACGTCACACTGCGGTTACGCCTACTGAGTGGCAGCATTTGTTTTCAGCGTGAATGCCACAAAAAACACACAAAACAATCTAAAATGGGAAAGAGCTTTGAGACTGACTGTACAAATAGATGTGATAAGAAAAATTTGGTATATTTTTACAGACTGCCGAAAGCAACAGAAAAGAGAAGCCAATGGATTGCTGCAATTCTCTAGGACTCCAGGCAGCGAAATGTGGATTTGCAGTTATTGATGTGTCAATATGTTGAATTTTTGTTTAAAATCATACCCTATATATTGTATTGTTATATATTGTATTGACAACTCAATTAAATATTTACCTTCTTATATTCTGCATAATTAGATGTTTTTAAATAAACACTGACAAAAACTATAAAAGTTTTAGGGCTGGACGATATGACGATATATACAAGTCCTTCTAAAAAAATTAGCATATTATGATAAAGTTAATTATTTTCCATAATGTAATGATAAAAATTAAACTTTCATATATTTTAGATTCATTGCACACCAACTGAAATATTTCAGGGTCCGTATCCCTAAAGAATTTTTGTGCAAAAAGTGGCTCCTTGCGGCCAAATTCTAAGAAAATTCTCAGAGTCATGACGTTTTCTTAGAATTTCCCCTAAAAGTGACACGAAAATCCCAGTTAATATAAAAGCTATTCCTCAAGATTCCTAGCGCTTAAAAGGGGTCCTAAGGCGAGATCTGCTAAGAGCAGGGAAGAGGACTTTTAGTGGCTTAGGAGTTCCCCTAAGCAGCTGCACAAAATGGCCAACAGAGGAGGCAGGAGAGATGTCCTGCAAACACTGGATGACAGGGAATTATTGAGACACTACAGATTGGATCGTGCAGGAATCATGTTTGTGGTGGATCTCCTTAGAGATGCAATTACTTCACCAACTGGGCCAGCAACAAACCTTGCTCCTCAGTCCAGTTCGGCTTGCGATTCCTTTTTTTCTCCATTTTCTGTGTTTGTAGGATATTTGTTAACAAGCCTTCATAAATAGACTAGCCAGCAATCACAGACATTGATAAAAGCTGAGCCGTGTTACCCTCGTTAAGACCACACTGAGTTGTAACGTTGTAATTTCTACTTCATTAAGGACAGCCCCTTGAGATAGGCCATCTTGTTTTCAATGGGGTCCATATGGGAGTGAAAGTACAAAATATGCCAGCTAGGATATTAATCTGAGCAAATAAGACAGGAATCATTATTTGAACAGGGTGTAATGAGCTTAAGTTTTCACATATTTTAGATTCTAATGTTAGGCTATAACCCCTACAGCTTACTATTCATTTTCCAGATATTTTCTTGAATGTGAAATATTATTTACAATTACAGTCTGCATAAGATTAGAGTGTATAATTATGTTTATTGATTTGAGGGTACATCCTTTGCTCATTATCACCAAAAGTTCATTTTCATCAAACTTGTAGGATCAACCAATCACGGCTTTTGAAATGATGACTCATACCTAGCAACGGGGTCAAGCACACCTCCTCACTAAGATAGGATTTTCCATCCATTCCTTGCTCAGAGTTCACTGAAAATGTTCTGGAATCACTTCTAAGCTAAAACTCCTGGCAAGGAATTTTTAGGTTAAGTTAGGAGCTCTCTGAGAGAATTCTCAGAATCTTTAGGGATACGGGCCCAGGTCTTTTATTGTTTTAATACTGATGATTTTGGCATACAGCTCATGAAAACCCCAAATTCCTATCTCAAAAAATTAGTATATCATGAAAAGGTTCTCTAAACGAGCTATTAACCTAATCATCTGAATCAACTAATTAACTCTAAACACCTGCAAAAGATTCCTGAGGCTTTTAAAAACTCCCAGCCTGGTTCCTTACTCAAAACCGCAATCATGGGTAAGACTGCCGACCTGACTGCTGTCCAGAAGGCCATCATTGACACCCTCAAGCGAGAGGGTAAGACACAGAAAGAAATTTCTGAACGAATAGGCTGTTCCCAGAGTGCTGTATCAAGGCACCTCAGTGGGAAGTCTGTGGGAAGGAAAAAGTGTGGCAAAAAACGCTGCACAACGAGAAGAGGTGACCGGACCCTGAGGAAGATTGTGGAGAAGGACCGATTCCAGACCTTGGGGGACCTGCGGAAGCAGTGGACTGAGTCTGGATTAGAGACATCCAGAGCCACCGTGCACAGGCGTGTGCAGGAAATGGGCTACAGGTGCCGCATTCCCCAGGTCAAGCCACTTTTGAACCAGAAACAGCGGCAGAAGCGCCTGACCTGGGCTACAGAGAAGCAGCACTGGACTGTTGCTCAGTGGTCCAAAGTCATTCGGAAATCAAGGTGCCAGAGTCTGGAGAAAACTGGGGAGAAGGAAATGCCAAAATGCCTGAAGTCCAGTGTCAAGTTCCCACAGTCAGTGATGGTCTGGGGTGCCATGTCAGCTGCTGGTGTTGGTCCACTGTGTTTTATCAAGGGCAGGGTCAATGCAGCTAGCTATCAGGAGATTTGGGAGCACTTCATGCTTTCATCTGCTGAAAAGCTTTATGGAGATGAAGATTTCGTTTTTCAGCACGACCTGGCACCTGCTCACAGTGCCAAAACCACTGGTAAATGGTTTACTGACCATGGTATTACTGTGCTCAATTGGCCTGCCAACTCTCCTGACCTGAACCCCATAGAGAATCTGTGGGATATTGTGAAGAGAAAGTTGAGAGACGCAAGACCCAACACTCTGGATGAGCTTAAGGCCGCTATCGAAGCATCCTGGGCCTCCATAACACCTCAGCAGTGCCACAGGCTGATTGCCTCCATGCCACGCCGCATTGAAGCAGTCATTTCTGCAAAAGGATTCCCGACCAAGTATTGAGTGCATAACTGAACATAATTATTTGAAGGTTGACTTTTTTTGTATTAAAAACACTTTTCTTTTATTGGTCGGATGAAATATGCTAATTTTTTGAGATAGGAATTTTGGGTTTTCATGAGCTGTATGCCAAAATCATCAGTATTAAAACAATAAAAGACCTGAAATATTTCAGTTGGTGTGCAATGAATCTAAAATATATGAAAGTTTAATTTTTATCATTACATTATGGAAAATAATGAACTATCACAATATGCTAATTTTTTTAGAAGGACCTGTATATAACATTTATATAAATGATCACCCAGGCTTAGACCTACCTATATTGTATTTATATAAAGCATTCACAGGCATTCACATTCACCGGCTTCAAAATCAGGCATATATAAATGTCAGGAAACACGATTACTGGCTGCATGTCAATATCCGTGGATCACTGGATCTTTGGGAAGTTGTAAGGAACACTAGAGTCCAACCTTTAGTTTAAACTGATAATCGTTTGTTTAACTCATGTTTTCACAGTTTCCCCTATTAAGTCCAGTCATGCAGCAGGCTCTTTTGCCACTCAGTCCGACCTAGGGGGCGTGCTCTGGCAGGAAAGTGATGTCAATGCATACCCTCAACATCCTAACAAAGTGAATATGCTTAAATAATGTGTAGTTGTCAGTACATGTCAGGCTTTTCTTGCTATTTTGCCACCTGTCATATGTACAGATACCTTTCATACAAGCCCAAACATGCAAATGGCTGCCGTGGTAACAAACAACAAAACCTTAATATGCTGACTTATGTGGACTAACTTTCATTTGAGGAAATCTGTTTATAAAAAGCTATTAGGTTTGAACTTATTGGTCTTGAACTGCCTATTGATTCAGTTGATTTGAATAAACATGTCTATATTGGCTAATGTTGCTTAAGTGAACGCTTACGTTTTATATACAATGATAATGCAAGGCAAGCACATTGCATGTATCTGACCTATTTCTAGCGGCAATCAGTATGGGATTTGACTGTTCATAGATTTAGTAGTCTATTTCAAATGGATCGCATATATAGACTGTCTCTGGTCAACTAGTTGGTTGCAAAATTTCTGTTTAAACATTTATGAAATTAATCATGCACACCCCTAGTTGTTATAAAAAACCTGTACACAGAATCTCTCAGACTACAATCTGCATTTAGAAGGATGTACTGTTACTCCATCCTCGACAGTTAAAGACCTGGGTGTTATATTAGACAGCAACTTGTGCTTTGAAAATCATATTTCATATGTTACAAAAACAGCCTTCTTCCACCTCAGAAACATTGCTAAGATACGGAATATGTTATCTATTTCTGATGCAGAAAAGTTAGTTCATGCTTTCATGACGTCTCGACTAGATTACTGTAATGCATTATTAGCTGGTTGTCCTGCTTCTTCAATAAATAAGCTACAATTAGTACAAAATGCAGCTGCTAGAGTTCTTACCAGGTCAAGAAAATATGATCATATATCACCAATTTTATCATCTCTACACTGGTTACCCATTAAGTTTCGTATCGATTATAAAGTATTGCTAATGACCTATAAGGCTCTAAATGGTTTAGCTCCTGTGTACTTAACCGATCTTCTATCGCCCTACAATCCTTCACGCTCCTTAAGATCACAAAACTCTGGACTTCTGGTTGTACCTAGGATATCTAAGTCCACTAAAGGAGGGAGAGCGTTTTCACATTTGGCTCCGAAACTCTGGAATAGCCTTCCGGATATTGTTCGGGGCTCAGACTCCCTCACCCAGTTTAAATCTAGATTAAAGACGCATCTCTTTAGCCAAGCATTCACATAATGCATCTCATATCAGATCAATTGCACATGATTATCTTTGCTTAATGTTATGAACAGCAGCTACGCTAATTACTCTCCATTTGCTTTTCTGTTTTGCCTCGGGACACCGGTCCCGAGGTGACTAGAGAGGACATCAGCTTCAGTTTAGATCCGGCCTCTTAAGAAGACCTCAGATGACCATCACCTATGAAGAGACGGCGCCAACTCCTGCGAGGATTTCGGAAGACGCAATCATCTGGATCAACATGCACATTGCACAAATTCTATATCTTGATTATTGTTAATGTATTCATTTTTCCAGGAGCTCATTGCTTCTACGTTCAGTTACACTGCTAACAGTGATTGTAAATTGTAAATTATTACATTATTTGCTAACTGCATTCTTTAATTTGTAATGTTGACACGCATTCTCTGTAAAGCTGCTTTGAAATGATATGTATTGTGAAAAGCGCTATACAAATAAATGTGAATTGAATTGAATTGAATTATAGTAAAGACTTAAAGGAACATTATTCAGGTTATATTTCTTTAGGTCCAAAACAAGTTACGCTCGAGATCATTGACCCATCTCTCGTCAATAGATAAATAAACACAAACAACAACAAAAAAATCAATACATTAACTTTTTTTTTTTTTTTTTGCTGTTTAGACTAAAAAACCGATACGGAACAGATTCAGCCAGATACCTGGGGTGTCAGTGTCAACAAAGCCTGTCCATCTGAAAGCCTGGATGATGGTTATTAACAACTTCTCCCCAAAACAAACACATTTCTTATCTGCCATTTTACATCATTCCCTACCTTATGGCCTCAGAGTCAATGTGCACTGGTGCAATTCTCTCCAGCAGGAATTTCACCATCTCCAGGAATGGGTTTGTGGGCTGCTTGGGGAATGTCAGCTTCCGTGTGATTTCCCTCTGAAAGGAAAACTCCACTCTCAGATAACTTGTATCTTTATAATATTAAATACAACTACATAGCTTGTTAAAGTGTTGGTTGAAACATGCCTTAAACATATGCATTTTATACAGGAAGCTAATGATCGTTTACAATGTGAGCTTGAAAAGTGCAGCGTTGAAAGTGATGGTATAGCGTTAAACTCACCACACACTGTTCAGCCTGTTTACATGAGCAGGTGGGGCTGATGAGTTGCTCAAGCTGAAGACGTAGTTTCTCATCTTCACCCAGAACCTGATTAAACTTCTTCATAAAGTCCTGAGCTTTGCCTGGGTCTGGGAGATTCTCTGATAATGAGAGTAAGACAAATTACACATTATAAAACCTGTTGGTTTTAATAACTATTCATTCATATATAGGCAAATATGTTGTGAGTACTTACTAGCGATGGTCATAAGTTTTCCAAACATGGCTGTGGTGTTTGCTTCAGACTGCATGAAGAGAAAAACAACAGTCATTCTTCCACAGCATCAAAATACATATGTACAGTCACAAAATAAGAACAAATTGCTGCTTTGATCACCACCACAATTTCCTTTCTTTCACTAGTTTTTAGCTTAACATTTGTTTGATTAATATATTTTAACAAATATTTTAACAAATATTCTTCTTCTCAGGCCCAATGCCTCTGAGTGAGATAATATAATAATTATAATATATTACTATCATAATTCAACTTCACTGTTAAATGAATATTTTATATTAAGTATATTTGTTTATAAGTATATGAGGTTTACAAATGCTTCTCATTACAAATCTGTTTGAAAGCGTGAAATGCTGTGATTTGTCCACAAAAATATGGGAAATTATGCAAATGTAAAAAAAATAAAAAAAAATAAATAGCACAACTGCATTCCCTAATGCCAGTTAAACTTGCAGCACTAACAGGGATTGAGTTAGCTGCATTCACTGTGAACCACTCAGAAAACAGACCACGAGCTTTCTAGTTTTCAGGTACAGAAATTGAATAAAGTAAACAAACGTAAAATAATATTGCATCTTCAATTAATAAATTTAATTTACAGAAGTTATTCAATCGAGAGCAGTGAGCAATTTGTTTGCCATTTGTTGTTTGATTAACAAAGACAGACATCAGCAGGAATATTAGGCTGCTGTCACCTTAAGACAATGCGCGGTTCTAATATACTGATACTGAACACATGCGTTAGACATAACCAACTATGTTTGCTAGGATACTCACCAAGACAGGCGTGTTTTAGACATAAATTTTGTGCAAATTTGAGTCTACTTAGATGTGCGCACACAAAACTTCTCACACAGTGAGTGCGAGTTCTCTTTTGCATCTTCTTGTGCTTGAATGTTTAAATTGGCAAGACTTAAAAATCATGCGCAAATGATATAATCAACTTTCATGACGATGCAGCACTGGCTTGAGCGTCTGTCATGCTGGCCCCACGCATTTTTAAAAGTGCTTTGTCATGCATGAAATGCTGCAAAAGACGCAAGACACGAACACAATGGCCAAATACGTCCGTCCATCTCATGTTTACATAGAAAAACAATGGAAAAACAGTGCAGTTGAATGGAAAAACACGTTCTGTGTGAACAGCCCCTTAGTGTGTTTGTGTGACTTACTGTAGGCAGTTTGTGTAAATCCAGCAGTTCTCGAACCAGCCCTCTCAACATATTCTGACACTTCCACATTTCATTCAGTGCTCTGAAAGACAAAAAGACGCTCTGCTTGATATAATTGAACACATCAGTGAGATGATTACTGTTAATAGAAGTACTGTGATACTGTCCAAAACTGTCAGATGGGAATCTGAGACTCTCTCTGCAATCTGATGAAGCTTTTGAAAAACAGGAATCAGATGATTAAGACTCACTTGACAGCGTTAGTGTCCAGACAGGCATAAAGGTAGTACAGACACTTCATCTTCTCCTCAGTCTCCAGACTGTGAGGAACCATGTACTGTGCAAAGATCTTCTCCACCAACAACCTAATATGCAAACATACTTTAAGAATCTGTAGTTTCAATATTAGACATGCTGCACTGTTTTAATGTAAAGAATTGTTAAATAATCATGAAATCATTTTTGTGTACATGCGTGTGTGGCTCCTACTTGTCATCTATGCTGTTCTGGTAGTAGATGTGTAAGAGTTTGTCTTTGATCCAGCTGATTTTCAAAGCAGACTCCTTCCCGGCCTCATGGTGCAGACAGTACTTCTTATACAACTGAGCCAAACCCATCATTGCTTCTTTACGGACACGCCACTAAAACAAGACATACAAATTTACTTTAAAACCAGAGGGCTTAAAATTGAGCAATATGTGGGGTTCTGCATTTTTTTCTCAGTTCTCTTTGCATTTACATTCTAACAGGATTTGAATGGGGCTCCACAATATATCAAAATAAAACTGATATTGCAATGTAACTGAGCACGATCATCAAATCACAAAGGCTGCAATTTAATTAAATATATTCCGGTCTCAAGTGTGCAGCTCATGATACAGTGTTTCTGCTTTCTACACAGTAAATGAACCTAGCCGCCAAGATACAGAAATACCATATCATGAGCTATACACCAGTGTTAATTTCGTTGACTAAATATTTTCGTCATTATTTTCGTCACGAATATATTTTTTCTGACGAAAACGAAACGAAAACTAAAAAAAAAGTCACTGATGAAGACTAAAACTATGACTAAATTGATTGACATTATCGTCAACGAATAAAGGACGAGACGAAAATAGACTGTGACGAAAATCCAATCAGCAGACGGGAGAGATGCGAGGAATGAACAAAAACGGAAAACGGAACAGGCGAGACTGCATGAGAAGAGAACCAATCAGAGCCTGACTTATTGAGACGTGAAGCGAAGGTATTCAGTCTTNNGGGCGAGAGCCGTGAGGGAACGGCGCGAGGCCGGTGACGCGAGTGTTAATGATCGTCACCTGTGAGGCGCACCGGCCTCGAGTCCCTCACGGAGGAGCTCCGGAAGCATAAAAGGAGGAGCGACGACAGTTAAGGACGAGAGAGGACCAGGCCTGGATTTTATTTTATGTTTTATTATGTTTGTGTGGCCGGCAGACGTCCGCGAGGGTCTGCCGGCATTACTTTCGTTTTGTTCTGTTGTTTATTTTGAGATTAAAGTTTGTTTGAATGTTCGCCGGTTCCCGCCTCCTTCTTCCCGTACTTACGAACTGTGTTACAGTATATTTTTCCAAAATCATGCAGCTCTAACTTGAATTGAGCACAGATCTATTTCTTTGTGCACTTCAGAGAAACTTTGTATATTTCTCACCCTCTTGTCCAACATCCTCTCTCTGACGAACCCCAGCAGTTGATCATTCACCAGGTTCAGGTCTTTCTTCCCTGCGTTGATGATGGTCACAATGACATCATGTCTGATTGCCTCCTCTGGGTCATGTGATCTCACTTTCAGAAACTCTGATGTGACAAACAGCACATCACAAGTTACACAAGATGCATATGAGTCAAGCGATGCTTACAATTGGAGGGAAAATAAATAAATAAATAAAAAAATCAGCAAAATCACAATTATCCTGAACACACCTGTAAGATCCTTGGCAAGATCTGGGTGGTTCATCAGGCAGTGGCTAGCAAACTTCACACATTCCAGTCTCACAGGAACATGAATGTCATTGAACCTTTGAATTCAATAAACACTCAAATTATAAATATTCCAAATCAGTCTTTCAGTCCAGTATTTTTAATGGTAGGATGGCCTCACCTGCCCAGAAAACACTGCCAGAGTGGGCGATTCTGAGTGGCCAGTTCAGAGTCTTTTGCTCCAAAGAGTTTAGCCAACAGTTTCACCACAGCCAACCTCTCCTCTCCATCATTACTCTATGCAAACAACAAACAGATTTATTCTTGCTCTAAAGGGGTTGTATGCAAGCAGGTGCACAAGTAACTCTGTGCATTTAGTCACCTTTAATTTGAACTCAAGTTGTGGCATCACAGAGACAAGGAGCAGAGGGTCAATTGCAAAAAGCTCCTGAATGAGGTCAAATACATGCTCAGACAGATCACTCACGGAGGACTTTCCCATAACCAACACCTGATTAAAGAACTACAGAGAAAGAGATTCTGAAGTTAATACAACATCAACATAATATTTTGTCTTTTTAAAATAGGAATTGAACAATTGACAGTACTAAATTCTGAAAGGACAAAATACAAATGGATGATTTTGTGACTCACTGAGGCGATACAGGTTTCGATGGTCTGAACCGTTCTCTTCAGAAGAGTCTTGGCCAGGTCATATGCCTGCTTATTCAAGTTCTAAAGCACAGAAAGAGGTTGAACCACACACTGGTTAAGCTATCTGGGACTGGACTTGGAAAAAAGATGTAACAAGTCATTTGCCTACTTTGTGAGCAGGGATGAGGTTGATGAGGATTGTGTCTAGCAGCTCCTGCGTCACTCCATCCCCCTCCATGATGATGGAACTCATCAGGTCCAACATGTGCATCTGCACCTTCTGATTATGGCTGTTACTGAAAGAGAGAGGTCCTGATCAATAAAAAAAAAGAGCCCAATTGCATAACAGTAGAGATGATTAAACTCAATTAAAATTAAACTCACTTGATGACAGAAAAGAGGGTTTTGAAGAGCTGGATGAAGATCTCATTACAGTCTTCCAATTCAAAACAGATGTTGTATGACTTCACCCATGCCAGGTTCTGTGCAAGTCAAAGTTCAAAAGTTTCAGCTATGACAATCAAACTACATGCTAAATATTAAATGAAAAACTTGTAATTATTGCTGCTATGTGGCTTATATAAAACTAAGCATGAAATTTTTATTTAAAACATCCATACACACAGAAACAGTTATTTGTCAAAATGCAGAATTGAAAAGATATATAAATGAACTCTGATTGATTGAATAAACAATCTCACCTCTAGCAAGTAAAAATATCTGTTGAACTGAGGGCTCTTAGTGTCCTCTAATCCCTTCAACTGCCGTGTAATGAAGAGAAAAATTTCCTAGAAGTGGGGAAAAAAAGTGACAATTAATGACACTGGTGTACCTGTGCTTCAGCTACAAAACTAATTTCATAGGTAATGGGATAGTGTGCAGGATATATATATATAAAAAAGTCAGCTTGACATGAGGTGCAAGTTTGTGATCAGTTTAAAAGTCATACAAATTTAGTGTGTGTCATAAGCAGGAGGTCAGTTTATAAAGAAGGTCATATGTGAGATGTTTATCTTTTCAGGAGTACATATCATACCTTGAGCTTGTCATGTGAGGTGTATGGGGCCTCCGGAGCGTAGATCCTGAAGATGTCAGCGAGACAGCAGGCCACGAGTAATCGTACATCCTTGTTGGGGTTTCGGAGGAAGAACTCGGAGGCCAAGTGAAGAGCCAGAGCCAAATACTGCTGCTTTTCCTCCTCCGAGTCTTGATCCATGTCCATATATGTCTTGACCACCAGCTATTAGACAGACAGGTGTCATTTAATACCCGTTTATAGTTTCTCTTATACACAAGTAAAATATCCCAGAACCATTTAATCATTTTGTAAAATAATAAATTTTCTAAAAAGGTAAACGCACTTTATCTATATTTTACACATTGAATCTCTTTTTAGCAACACTAAAACTCAAAAAGCCACACTGCTCATGAATTTATCCGAAAAAGCATTTTAAGACAAATAACCACAATTCAGAAATCCAGCAGCTCCTATGAAGTGAAGGGAATGTACCTTCTACCTTGTTTGTAAAAGGTAAGAACATATTTATTAAAGTTATAATAAACATAATAGTTTGGAGCACAAATAGTTTTACTGCAATTTGCAGACATATGAATTGCAACTGATTCATCACACACCATTGTGCCAGGAGATGACTGCTCTTAGACAGGACTATGACAGAGAGAAAGACACTGAAACTGAAAGCCACAGGCAAGGTTTTGAGGGCACGCAGCAGAATGACAGCACTCTCTCCATCTCAACAGCATGTACAAGCTTTGCACAACCAGAGAAGAATAAAGACAAGCAGCTCAAATCATATTGCAAAGACTAACTTTTATTGCAACAGAACCAAATCGCGACTTGGCAAAATAAACATTATTGTCTTTCTTGTCAGAGCAAAAAACATGTTAATTTTGTAACAGGTATTTAGTCCATAGACATGTAGATCTTAAATTCAGCAGAACACAAACAAGGTTTATTAAACATTGACTTTGGAAACCAATGCATCATGCTTCAGGGGTCACACATGTAAACAGAGCATTCTTTGCTGTGAACCAGTAGAATGACCCTACTCTGTGGAGCTGTCCATAATGTTTCTAAAATTCACCAGAGTGAATTTTAAGAGCATGAGAGACGGAGGGGGGTGCTTTCTAGGGTGTGAAAGAGTGGTTTCATGGGAATAGAAATTATCACTATTATTAACACTAATTAGCATGATGGACTACACATAGTTTTAATAATATAATTGACGCATAAACAGCAATCAGAATGGTAAAACACAAACAAAAAAAATACAATCATACTGAGAGCAAGCAGTAGCTCTCAGACAGCTTGTCCAAGATTAATTCTATGAGTAAAGGAAACTTGTAAAGCACTGCTCACTTGTCACGGCTGTTTCAGCACTTCCACTGACACGCCAACATGCTCCCGATAAGGTGCACGAGCCCCAGCGATTCGAGCGATTAGAGCTCTCTGCTCTAATCGCTCGAATCATAAATACCTATGGTTCTAATAATTTACTGGTTTTAAATCACTGATGGACATGCATAATCTTCAGGAAAATTTACATTTCTCATTTAACTTCATCTGCCAGTAAATGTTTTGCTCATAATAGCTCTGCTGCCACCATGTTTCCAACACCTGACCCTGCCTTGATGCAATGATTGACAGGGAGGGACATGATCGGCTGGGAATGCATTTTCAAATCCACATTGAATTTTGCTACATTGATTGTATGATATTTAATGAAAATGCAATCGCAAGTGTAAATGCAATTAAGAAAAATTACGTTTAAATGATCATTTTGCTACAATATTTGCTAGAACATGTTAAACATCTAATCATTTTTGTAATACACTTTCATTTTAATTTTGTAACTTATAAAACATTAAAATATATGTGTAAGTAATGTATTAAAACTAGTGTAGGAAATACAGGGCTCCAGCCTAACATTCGAGAGCAGTGGCGCTGGTGCCACTGAGTTCTACAGAAGGTGGCACCAGCACCTGATTTGGTGGCGCTGTTTTTTTTTTAATCATGAAGGCAATTTAATGATATTACTATCATTTTGCATTAATAAGTGCAGTTAATATTATTACATGTTTATTCATTAGATATTTGACTGTAAATAACATTTGAGCTTGAATTGAGATGCAGATAAAACTAACTTAACAGTAACGTGCAAAAACAATTTATAGGGAAAAATGTAAATATTAAACTCCTATTAAATTTTCCATTCTGAACTGATTGACAATTTCAGTGATTATAAAAGGAGCACACTTTACTTGCTTTGTGTAATTCAGTCACAATTTGAAGAAGTTTTTGTTTTTCATGAGACTTTTCCATATATTAGGGAAGTGCTTCTTTGCCATCATCTAGTGGTAATTTCATGTCTTTTTTTGCCTAGAAGTGTTAGTTTTCCTTCATCTTTAAACTTTTAGTTTTACAAATCATCAATTAAAAAATAACATTAAAATTGGATAGTATTTAGAGATTTTTAGTGCTGGAAAAAGTGTGAAGCACTAAAAAGTCCTTGAAAAGTGCTTGAATTTCACTCTCAAAAGTTTAGATGAAAGAAAGTTTNTAAATGAAAGAAAGTTTAAAAAAAAAAAAAAAAAGTTTAGATGAACCCTGAAATTAATAATGTAAAAGCATTCGAGTATTTCTACCATAGTTTCAGTAAGCGTTACTACATTAAATCCATGGTGATTTGTGGACTGGGAAGCCTTAACTTGTTTGTGGCACAGTGTTTCTCCTGGTTTCCACATCAGTGCTATTTGATCTGATATCTGTGGTCTAAAGCAGAGAATTCTGTGCTGAATTTGAATGCTTCCGACTAGATCTCGCAGCGATGTTATTAATTTTCGGGCAAATTCAAATGCTTTCTCACTGGATCTCCCAGCGGTGTGTAGTAAGCAGAGTCACGTGATCAAGATCGGCGCGCGCTGAGCTTATGCTGCGCTTATTGGTCAGTGCTGATAAATGGTCAGCGCTGCACAGGCACAGCTCAAAAGAGTAGTGTTTCGTTTCATTTTAGTTTTGTTTACCATTTGATGTTTCTCATATGAAACAGAAATGGCAGGTCTTATCAGTTCTGCAATGTGGTGGTCGCACTAGTGCAGCCTCTAACAAAATTTAGTCGCACTGGTAGAAAAAAAGTTGCAGTCTGGAGCCCTGAAATACCAAATGTAAATTATATTATGGAATTTGAATTATCATTTTGCTCCAAAACGTTGCACATATGGTATGGAAAATGTACATTTAAATACAGAAATACATTGCCATTTTACAGATTGCATTGACATTTTGCATATTACATTTAAAATTATATATTTCTACCCATATGCTTCCATAGCTAAGAAAACTGACTGACAAACTGACTAGTCATTTTTCCCATAAACACAGCATACTTAATATTACCAGTTCATAACAGGAATAGTCATGCTTTGCTGCAGAGAGATAATTATGCTAATCAGCAAGAGCAGCACTTTTCTTTCTCTTTGAGATAGCCAGAGATTCTTCACATGCATGCACTTCCGTGCAGTTATTATCTTTCATAAGCACTAAATACTTCTAGGTCTAGGACCCAGGAGAAATTATTTTCCCTACTTTCTACCTCTCTCTGGTGCCTGTGTGAGAGTGAGTGTGAGCTTGGTGGAGTGGGGGAAGGGCAGCCATTGCTGAGTTGAGCTTCTGACACAAAACAGCACAGTGGCAAAACCAGGAAGCCCAGCAGTCACGCCAATTCCCTCCAAAAGACTCTGACTCTACCCAACAATCACAATTTGTATTTGTACAATTTTGCACATTTATTGAGAGACTATTATACAAAGCTAGAGTGAAAATCTCTATTTCAACAAAGAGCCTGCAGTTCTTTAGTTAGTTTTCCAAGGACATGTGAAAAAAAAGAAAAAGAAAAAGAATTTGTGGATGTGTCTTTCTGCTTCATGAAGGGGGGGTTGGGCTGACCTAAATCATGTTTACTTAATGAACAGGAAAACCTCATCTATGAGGGCATTGTTATTTTCCACAAAATCTTTGTCGGTAGACTAGATAACTTGTTAGCTGGAAGGGTATTGTTAATGGCCTAAAAATGGCCATGGATACATTTTCAATGGGTTTTGACCATTCTCACTGCCATAATGTTTGTGTATTAATACAACACATTAAAGGATTAGTCCACTTTCAAATAAAATTTTCCTGATAATTTACTTCAAAAAGCTTACATGTAGGACATACAGCGTAAGCTTTTTGAAGAATACGGAAGGCGGAATGGTGAAGCACTGCGGAATGGCGATCATGTGTGTTTATAAAGCATATACATTTGTAACTTTTTTAAAGAAAATGACCGATCATTTCCTAGATAAGACCCTTATTCCTTGTCTGGGGCCAGTTGCATAAACCGCTAAGACTAGTCTTACCAGTTAGCCATCAACGCTTTTTCTTTTAGACTGTTCATAACTTTAAGTTATTTCCCTTAAAACATAGATTTGCCTAATTTGATACCGAAAAGTAAGATTGAATGCCCTTTGACTAACTGCTAGTGGGACATACTAGATCTTAAGACACTGTCTTAACATAATGGCTATGTTTATGCAACTGGCCCCTGGTATCGTTTAAAGCCCTTTGAAGCTGCACTAAAACTCATTTTGACCTTCAACCGTTTGGAGTCGATTGAAGTCCACTATAAGGAGAATAATCCTGGAATGTTTTCATCAAAAACCTTCATTTCTTTTCAACTGAAGAAAGAAGGACATGGACATCTTGGATGACATGCGGGTGAGTAAATTATCAAGAAACTTTTATTTGAAAGTGGACTAATCTTTTAAAGGGGTCATGAATTGAGAAATCAACTTTTCCTTGAACTTTTGATATATAATAGGTCATCGTACTAAAAGAATATCCTGCAAGTTTCAGAACTGAAAACTTCCTTGTTAGTTATTTCCGTGATACCTGCGGTATGAGCTGTTCTTTATGTCGCATCAAAGACGCAAAGTGCAGGAATCCTCCAGGCTGCAGCGTAGTGAGTAACATGCCCCCCCTCCCCCCTCCATTGGTGCGAGCAGTCAGTCAGTCAGTCACCTGTGTGTGTGTGTGTGTAGGATGGCAGAAGGAGGTGAAAGCCTGAAACTTTTTCCCCTATCGAAAAAGATGAAGTGAGGTGGTAGGTAATGATGATTGCAATCGCAAAATGGCCTTAACAAGTACTAAATAAACTGCAAAATGTTACGTTTTCTAATACCTTTATTTCATTCACAAATTGCTTCTATTCTGACAGAGCTGCGCGAGCTCGCAGTGCCATTTGCGGGAGTCGGAACACTATTAGCAGGGTTCAAATCGCCAAATGCAAGTAAAAAAATCAGAACTAAAACGCTAATTCACCAGTTGTCTGGTAACTTATTAATTTTGACAATGCATGGATGTGAGAATGTGATGTGTCAGTGCGATCATCAAATCGCAATGGATGTGATCTATTTACAGAAATATATACAGAAATATATATACTCCATAGAGTAAAACAGCTTTCAGCTTCAATTCACTCTGCAAGTGCTGTGTGTTTGAGTCGCTTATCATTTGCATTTAGGAACGCAACGTGCACCAAACATCTATACTGCGAGTGTAGTTTATAAATCTATGGCCAAAGAGAAACATCTTCCTGGATCTCCTTGTGGTTTTCAGTCAAAATAAAAGCTCAATGATTTAACATTTGAAAGCAAGAAATAAAGACATCCATGAATATTAATATTGTAATCTTACTGTTGTTCTGTAATATAAAAATAACAAATGATATCATATAATAACTATTAATAATTTTTAATATTTTTATTATAACTATTAATAACTTCTTTAGCTTAACTCATTTAAGTGACTGCAACTTTTTTTTTTTTTTTAAACAAAAAAATGATTCAATTTCTGTTCTAATAGGTTGTTTGCAATCACGTGGTTCTGGTGACGCCCGAAATACCGGTGGAGGGCAAGCAGTGAAAATTAGAATGGAAGAGATGGAGAAAAGTCCTTTCTGTGCTGATTTAGAAAGGTATAAACTGAAAATCACAACATATGTTGGACGTGAACCTTATGTTATGAAGATGAGCGACTTTTCCACTGAATTGAAAGACTTGACTGCCATCGAGGAGGTATATAGAGGACGTAAAGCTGCCGTCACGCCGCGTTCAGTTCTGGTTTGGGTTTGTTTATATCGCGCTGCCTTTCTACTAGTGAAGTTAGGGCAGTATTTTAGATTTTCTGTCGCGATTGTGAAAAATGTCGCCATTGTAGGTCATTTATGCTGAATCGAGAATTGCAACAGGAGCTCACATCATCATTCAAAGAAAAAAACTGGACGGTGTAATACAATTGTTGCCTTTTATACGTGTAAAAACACACTAAGGGAAGCAGGTTGAGGAGGGGACGGGAAGACGCCGTATATCAAATCTAATAATGTCACTGATTTAACCCACTCCCTATCACTCAAAAAAAAAAAAAAATCACATAGCTGAGTGTTTTTGAAAGTGTTGTCTTTGTTGTTGAATCGACTTCTGTCAGCTTGTTAAACATGTATTTATTTGGACATTTTCTAATATATGATGGCTGAAGCAGCAGCGAGTGACACTGTTCTCATGGTAACCAGATCAACATTGTGAACGGAATACTACAAAACTGAAGTGAAAACACCAAATTACCATTCAATGGGATAAAATAGCTTCTCTTCCCTGCAAACGATACCATGAAGAATGTGGATATTTAACCAAGTCAAAAACAAATAAGGTAAGCAGGTATCCATATTAATTTCAGTATCAGCAGATGCAAAACGCTATTAAAAGGCGACAACTTTTAAAGTTAAAAAACTATATAAGTTATAAAAAAACGGTATAAGTTATGTAAATTATATAAACACCTTCTGAGTTCTCAATTTTATCGATTTGAGCAACCATAAATGACGCAAAACATACGAATTTTGAGTTTTTGATAGGATTCCTACATAGAAAAATCAGTCCCTGCCCTCCAGACTCATTCGCGCAGCTGCTGTGACGTCATGTGCAAACAACCTATTATAGTTGAGCTGCAGGTTTAGGCTCACTTAAATGACTGAATTTATTTTATTTTATATTTTAATTTAATTAAGAATAATTGAATTATTTATTTTGATTATTTAACCTAAAATACATGTTTACTACTTTTTTCAAATATTCTATGTTGCTTAGAAATAAATATATTGTGTTCAAAAGGGAGAAAAAGTAGTTTTTTACCTAGACATTTTAGAGCTGTGATAGCAATACCGTGAAACGTGATATTTTCGCTTAAGGTTATCATACCGTCAAAATCTCATACCGGCCCATGCCTAGATAGGTGTAGTGTTGTCACGGTACCAAAATTCCAGTAGTCGGTACCAATACCAGTAAAAATGTATGGTTCTCGGTACCAATTTCGGTACCATAGGAAAATCTGTTGGAACTATTTTATTTAACCAGCCAATTTTTTAAAACATTAAATATGATGTAATCATACATGTAAATATTTGAAGCGTGTGTGTGTATGTTTATGTGTGTATATATATACCTCAATTAAATAAATTTGAAATATAAAAAAAACAAATAGGCCTAAACAAATGTTCAAACATCCATTTTGAAACAGACGTGTGTGTTTATTTTAGCTATTCCTTCAGTGAAACGACACACTACAGCTTGTAAAACTATAAAATAAATATCAGTAAATAATTGGTAACCTAAAAAATAAGAAAATGAAGTATTATTCTAAAAACATTTGTTTTTTTATTTAAACACAAAGATGCATCATATAGCCTACCACTCTGCGCTTTAAGGGATGTGGGACATGAGCAGGAAAGAGACCATTTCTCTTTAATAATATCTTCATGTTATCTCCGGATGTTACAAGCAACTGACACTTGTTGTAAAAGGTCTGAAGAGCTAGTTTTATCTTCAGATATTCAGGCTATGTTTGATTTTGCGAAACAGAGAAAGCAAAACTAAATCCCCGGTGTGTGAAACGCGCTATATAAATAAACTTGACGCACCTTATGAAGTCTAATAACAAGCACAAACTGTGTTAAATAGAAATTGACGTGCAAGCAAAAAGGTTTCTGTCCTACGGTGTTTTTTCTACTTTACCATAGTAAAGAATGTGAATATAATAGGCCTAATTAAAAGTGAACCAAAGGAAGAAACGTTTATAATCCTCAGCGTGAGTGAAGATTTTGGAAAAGAAACAGAGATTCCACGATCAGTGGAATTACTAATGGAATATTGTTAAATTCTCTGCTAATCAGGTGACCAGATCGTGATTCGCAAAACAGAATACAAAGCCTACAGAGCTTAAATGTATGACGTACCTCTCTTATTCGGCATGAACCAAAATGTTTCCATGGCTGCGATGTCACATTTAATTGCTAACCTATTAGCCTATTTCTTCTATAAACAAAGCTTTGTGCTTCACTCGTGTCATATTCACGTAAAATACTGGCACAGCCCTATCAGTGGGTACCGAAAATACCCGGACACTCGGTACTCCCGATACTACAGAAATACTGGTATTGTCACATTTTCAAAATGTCAGTACCGACTTGGTACCAAAGTACACTAGACAACACTAGATAGGTGAAACACTGCCTTCGCAGAAGAAAATCAACACCTACTTCATCACTGCAATGTTAGCCCCGCCCCCTGGCATGTTAGTGAAATGAGGAGGAGAGAAGAGCGATACAATCTGTAAATTTTTTGCAGTAAAATATCCAAAAACCACTAGGCCATTGTTATACATTTTGTTCAGTTGAGTACTTACAATATCCCAAAAGTTTCCAACTATTTGTAAATTGTGAGAAAATCGTGATTTTAAAGGGGGGGTATCACAAAGTTTCTGCCAATCTCATGTTAATCTTAAGTACCTATAGAGTAGCATCCTTCATACCGCCGAAAAGTCTTTAGTTTTATCATATTTATAAAAGATACATACGCGGTACAGAGTCTTTCCGAAAACAGCCGAGTGCCTGGAGGCGTGTCGTTGTGAGCGGAGATAGAGTGACGAGCTGTCACAAGCACGTGCAGCTTTTGCATAGAGATCGGCTGCAAGCTATCAATGTTCAGCTAAACAAATATATTTAAACACGCAATACACCATCGCATCATCCATGGATAACTTTTGAATCACTATAATGAATATAGCGTATAGTGAATGATGAATAATGAATTTATAAATTCACTACGTTCGTATTGTTTACATTTTATGCACTTAGGCGCCTACTGCCAACAAAACAGACATTTGAAGCAGTTTTACTCACCACCTGCGGTTCCGACTCATGACCGGGATCATTACCGCTGTGACCGCTCCATCTTTCAGCTTCAAACACGCTGTAAATCTAGCGTAGAACTGGGCCTTGTTAAAGAAACCATAAGCGCCGATCCCGAGGGCTCGAACAGCCACGGAAAACACAAGATATTCTCCATTCATTTTAACCAATAAAAACGCAATTGCAACTATCAGTTTCTATGGTTATTTTAATGACAAATATTGTGAGTACATCAATGTAATGCGTGAGAACAAAACTCTCAGCTCCACTTAACGCTAGGTTCTTTGGGAAACAAGGTTATCTTTCCCTCACAACCAAAAACACACTTCTTTGGTGACATTGTTGATTTTGTGAAGTCCCGTGACCTGAGCAGCGCTGCCGACAGAAATACTCCGTCATATGTCCAACTCGTGTTTTGAAACTTTGGCCATGTTTAGCATGATAATCCAACTCTTTAACAGTGTAAATAAGTCAGAATGCAAGAAATCGTATTATACCCCCCTTTAACCAAGGATGCGGGACGTGTCTGGGAGTCGCCTCTCAGTGGTGGGAGCATTTGAAAGCAGACGTCTATCTGCGAATTACAATGGCAATCGTGAGCTTCATTGCACAGGATGCGCTGTGAGAAACGCGCGCTGTTATGCTTTGCAGTGTGCGGCCTCAACTGCCGCTATTTTCATCACAAATGCTCTATGAAGGCATCATTTGTCTCGTTTGGAATGCAGTGGGCTTATATATTAAATGGGAAACTCTCTGACAGAAGGCTGCTTTTAATTCAAAGGCTCACGTGAGCTATTTGAAGAGAGCTCACGCATGCGGCTATGTTTGACTCTGTGAAAGCGGTTAAATATACTTGCATCTCAAAATGGTTTTATGACACGAAATTAATGTAAACAGTCAGTTATGTCTTAAGGGATTAAACAGACAGGACAAACCACATCTTATATTTCAAAAGAGAGCTGTGCATTAGTGTGAATGCAGCTTATTAGTTCTCCTACTGTCTATGATGTCATCAGTAATAATCAAACAACAGTAAAGATTAGAAAGAGAAAAATCACTTACAGCTCTTGAATGGAAAACTTTCATATACTCTAATACTGAAAGCACTTTATGTAAATGTTTTTATGTTCATCTTTATTATTTACTAGCCTTTATGTTTTATATTAGTTTATATATTTAGAATTATTAACATGCAATTGTTTATTTATTTATTTTTATTTAATCTTTTTTTTTTTAAAGTACTTACGTATAATTTCCTATGTATTAAATAAAAAAAGATTTTAAGTTTTATTACTAATATTTATTAATTTGAAAAAAGTAGATCAAGAATCGTTTTGGAATTGGACAGAGCATCCCTACAGTTTTTTTTTTGTTGTTGTTGGGCCAACACATTATTTTAGAGCGTAATCTACTAACTAGCATTAACTAACAATCAGCAATATCTACATTTGTTACAGTAGTTATTACTCTTTGTTAATGTTAATAAATAAAAATACAACAGTTCATTGTAAGTTCAGGTCCATAAAATATAATGTTAACAGAAACAACTTCTGATTTTAATAATGTATTGGTAAATGTTGAAATTAACATTAGGATAAATAAATGATTTAGAAGCATTTTTATTGTTAATGTTAACTAATAAATTAACTAATATCAACATCAGAACATTTTCAAACATTATGTAAAATAAATAGCCTATAAAGTCTTTTAAAGTTGCAGTTTTAAAGGTGATTCTCTACAGAAACATTTTTTTGTTATACTGGTTGAAAGTCTCATATCCTGATAGCAATCACTATGATAAACGGTCTAAATGTTATAATTATCATCTGTGGAAGGCGAAGGACATAAAATGTAAATCCAAACATTATATTCAGTCAGAATTAAATAATACGATGTCCAACCTGCCTGTCAAGGAATTTTACATACCCTCGTGCACCCTGTTCGCGCAGACATCATACGTCATCAGCGCATTTCATGCTATGCAGAGTTTATACAGACAGACCTCAATAACGGAGCACCGCAAACAAATAGCAGCCACCTTTTACAGTTCCTACCGAATCAAAACAACAAGCTTATGCTGCCTTCACGCCATAACTACCATAATTAAGAGATGGCAACCCGCGACGTTCTGCGTTGGTCTGGTTTTACATTCAACTTGATTCAACTGAACCCTGGTGCATATGCGTTGTGCATCTTGTTTTATTAATGTGGTGCTATTATGTGCAGTAGAGTAAATGACACTTGGGTTTAAGCCTATTGTATGTGCTGTATAACGCGGGCTCAGTATTGGCTGGCTCCTGCATCAGCATCACATGCATGTGTCATGCTGCTCACGTGACCAGAGCTGGCCAATACTGAGCCGCCGTTCGGACGTAAACACTGAAGCTCTGCAACGAAAGTAGCATAGCAGAATGACAGGTGAGACGAATTTGTTGAATAAAGTAGTTATTTGTGTTTTGTTTTTGCACACAAAAAGTATCCTTGTTGCTTCATAATATTAAGGTTGAACCACTGTAGTCATGTCGACGGTTTTAACAATGTCTTTAGTACCTTTCTGGACCTCAAAAGGTGCAATGTCGTTGCTGCCTATGTGTGGATCAGATACCTTCGGATTTCATCAAAAATATCTTAATTTGTGTTCCGAAGACAAACAAAGGTCATACGGGTTTGGGACAACATGAGGGTGAGTATATAATGACAGGAATTTCATTTTTTGGGTGAACTAACCCTTTAATGTTATTTTTAAAATGAGAGAAATCACTGCTTATTCAGAATTTTTACAGAATGCAGTTAAATTTTTATCTGTCTGCAGAATAAAATGAATAGCCTAAAACAATTAACTTGCAATGTTAACTTATGAAATAATACAAAAGAATCATGTTTGACAGGGAACATCTCAGCATAATCGCCATCGTCAGTCACAAATATTGTTTAATTAAATCTTTGTGAGGACGACTGGCAATAGCTGGTCCTTAAATTCTAAGACTAGAATCTTTAGACACAGCACACTACATGATTTTAAACACCAACTGAACGCAACTGGCTCTGACTCTGGCGCGTTTGGGCATGATCAGTAGTATGTATCAAATTACATTCATAAACGGCCTTACAATCGTTAAGTGTGACCACCGCTTGAGTTGTTTACGTTCATTATTATTGTACTGTTATGTGCTTTGAGACATGAGGTAGTCTAACTCAGTCTCTTGTGATGCTTTGCCGAGAGCAGCTGTGTGTGTGTGCGCATTCATGTGTTTTGGAGGAGGCATGGCTTTGGAGAGCGCTCTGAAGGAAGGGTGTGATCGTATGCTTTCAATGCTAGCAGGCTAACATTAGCATTTCCCAGATCACCAACTGCACCTTGAGGTTTTAAGTATTTAAGTATTTGGCATTGTGATGAACACAATAGCGAATATAAACATATGAATGGGTGTTTATTTTATTTAGCACGTCTCCATCAGTGTGCAAATGCCTCTTTGATGCAGCATACAGGCAATGTTATACATTTTAACCGGTTGATTGAAAAGTATTCTTAAAAGGTGGGATATGTATTTTTTTCAACAACGCTGTTGGACATTGTTGATATTTGAAATCAACCCCAACAAATCCACACCTCTCTTCATTTCTCCACCTCCAAAACTCACCCTCCAATCCTAACCACCCTGCTCAGAGTCGGTCTCGAACCCCGGCTCGATCGCTGCTGGCAGGCAAGGCGAGTGCAGTAACAATGACGTTAAACACCGTATTCTCTAGCGGTCGTCAGTGTGCAGTGGTTTAACAGCAAAACTCTCACTATGTGGCGACTGTTACACACGCAACACGAGAGTGGATGTCTGTTTATCAGAGCTGACGCGCAACAAAATGCTTTATGAAAAATAAAGTGAAGTGAAAGTGAAAGTGAAAGTGAAGTGACGTGGCCAAGTATGGTGACCCATACTCGGAATTTGTGCTCTGCATTTAACCCATCCAAGTGCACACACACAGCAGTGAACACACACACCGTGAACACACACCCGGAGCAGTGGGCAGCCATTGCTGCGGCGCCCGGGGAGCAGTTGGGGGTACGGTGCCTTGCTCAAGGGTCTCACCTCAGTCGTGGTATTGAGGGTGGGGAGAGCGCTGGACATTCACTCCCCTCACCGACAATCCCTGCCGGACCTGAGACTCGAACCCGTGACCTTTGGGTTACAAGTCCGACTCTCTATCCATTAGGCCACGACTGCCCCCGATGACGACTGCCCCCGATGATAAAGCGCAGATGATGAACGAATGACAAGGAAGCACAAAAAATTAACGTATGGTACACGAGTAAATACAAACAAGTGTTCATTGTTAGACGGGAACAGCACAGCAGCCCCAGACAATCAATGACACTCAAACCCAGTATTACTCAAGTGAAGTGGAATCAAAGCAGCCTCCGCATTTGTTTTCAGGCCTTCCCGCTTAGCTCTCTCCAGCGCTGGAAAGCTTTTCTAATATTAACGCGGGTCCTAAAGTGCTTGCCCAGTCATAAACCTTCATTTCAGTGATATTCTTTTGAGCTATATGTATTGTGTCTCATCTCTTTCTGCGTTTTTTTCTTTTTCTTTTAAATCTCCCTCTTGCTCATTCTGTCTCCTTGACCGTCATACTCCCCCTAATGCTGATTGGTTACGTTTGTTGTTGGTGTCCACCCGACTAACTTCCAAACAGTGTTGAAAAAAATACATAGCCCACCTTTAAAATGCATTCTAAAAATCTAAATAATTCATAATAAGAAATTATTCACAGTATTCTGAAGTATATCGATAATAGCGTGATATATCGTATTACCATATATAGGCACATGTCTAATGTAGGCAACACAAACCAAACTCTTTTAGGCCTCAGCTACAACTAGTGTTTGAGGTCGAGTCAAAGTAAACATTCACGGGCAGCCAATGTAGACTGTAGGCAATATACAAATTTGTTATAATCTGACATAGGTTCGTGCAGAAAGCAAGGCAGGAATTACTGACTTGTTTCAGGCAGTACAGAATAGTTTTTCTTTTGGGGCACCGTAACTTCAATGGTTGTGTATTTCGATCTTTGAAACTTTGCAGACCTTTTACATTCACAAATAGCTATCTTACAAACTACTTGAAAGGGAATATCCGAAAAAGCAAAACAGGGGCACATTAAGACACGTACTTTTATTGAGCCAGCTTTAACTGCATTCAATTTGAGTGCAAACTAATTGATTACATTCATTTTGGCCCCTGTAAAAAGAGAAACTGATTATTTTAATCATATTAGCAATAAGTTGTTTCAGATAAAATCTAGATTAAAAACAAATTATGTTTTTTAACTATGCATTTCTAAATGCATCTTTGTGGCTGCTTTCTGGTTAAAGGTTCAAAAAAAGAAAGAAAAAAAAGTCCAACATCAAATCAATTAGTCTGACACCAAACTGCAATGTGTTTTAGGGGTTGTAATAAAAATGCTCTCAAGCCGAAATACTTGGGGATCTTATTTGGTTAAACTTGCATAAAAATTAGTTGAAAACTTGCCCACCTCCACGTCTCAAAAAATATTCACTAGATACAGCTTGACTCCCTCTTTCATTGCAACTCTATGGGATTTTTTCAGTTTTATCATTTGTCAAGCAAGAAAGTCTCCAAGGTGCAAGTCTGATCAAAATAAGTTACGAAGCCTCTATGCTCAAAGCCCTAACTCATTGCATGGGCAATAGGAATATAATGGTTGCGTTCATTGTACATTATTAGAGCACTAATATCAGAACACTTACACTCACCAAGGCATCCGTTTATGAATCAAAAGTGGATTTAACTAGTACTAAACTAGGCTCACAGCTGGTGTGTAACAGGAAATCGTCTGTCTTCAGTACAGTACAGACATGGCAACCTAAGCTTATCAATTAATCTAATAACTTCTTTGGTAGGGGATATTAAAAGTTACATAGATAATACTTAACAGATCAATACCTGAAGCATGCGTAGGCACTACTGTTTTCCAATAAAGCATCTAATTGGCTTTTAAATAAATGTAAAATGAACTCAAATTCAATATTTTCATTCCAGTGATTTGATTGCATTTGTCACCACCACCATTGGCTCTTACCTTAAGTCGTTTGACGACTTCATCGTTGCTGATCTTATCAGTGATCTCTTTGACACCCAGTGGGTAGATGATCTTTCCGTCCCCCGCTGGTCTTTGCTGCTGAGGCTGCTGTGGGAACTCCATCATCCTTCTCCAGACAGACAGACAGTCCTCTACTGGCCTCTATAGGCAACGACACTAAAGTTCAGCACACAAACCCACCACACCACCACAAAAACACTAAAATACACCTTATGCACTTCAGCCTCCTGCTGTCTGAGCGTGTAGTTAAGTCCCTTAAAACCGCGGAATGACACCGAAACCTTACAGGCGACAGTTTGAGTGAAAATCCTGAATAAACGCACGAAGCTAATGAAGCTAATAGCAACACTAGCCCGAGAGCTAACGAGACCCGCTCCGCTACCGCGCTTTTACTCTAAAACGCGTTACTATCTAGGCATTTAAAGTTCTCCTGACAAGGGTCTCCCCATATTATGCACGTTCAGACATAACCACACAACTTGGATAATAAGGTATCGTTTAAAAGCACCTCAGAGAGTAAAAGAGCTCTTTGAGCGGCTAATGGCCTAGCCGTCAGCTCCAGGCCTCAAACTATTCAACAAACATCCAGCCAACACTCACATTTACCTTTTAAAATCACAACCCGCCGGTTCCTGTTACCCCAAAAGCATTTATCCCATATCTCTCACTCGAAACTACTCCACTGCGGCCGTTATCCTAACTTTAGACGGTAGGAAATCTGAAATGTTTACTTGTTTTCTCTGTATAAGTTCACTCAGCGAGGCAAACAGCGACCACCAACTTCATCATGCCACACAAACTGTGTGAATTAAACTCCCTCGAGCAACCCCAGCCGCCTCACAACCGCTTACAAACAATTCCCCGGTCATTACCTCACAGACAAGTCGTTGTTTTAATTCATGAGTCAGGCTCGGGTTCGGGTTTGGGTGTTTTTTTTAGTTTCGGGCACAAAGCTCCGTCTTTTTCATTCAGGGCTGTGTGAACGTCCTCGCGTGGAAAGTGGAGGCGCAGCGACCCCGTTGGCTGAAAGTTGGTATAGCGGGGCACCGATGGAGGGAGAAACGTTACCGTATATATTAGAAAACAAACGCCTGATAGTGTGGTTTAGTCAAAGAACTTGGAGCTGAACTTGGTTTACCGTAAATATTAGAAAAGAAAAGCCCCTGTATAGAGCGTCAGCCTCTGAATGTGTACTGTGCACCAGCACAATATTACTTGTTTGCAATTACATTCACCCTACAAATTAGTGAAAAATAACAGTGTACACTGAAGTGTGAGAATGTCAAGAGTGAACATTTATTTATTTATTTTTAGTATTCTTGAGACATGGGACAAAACAGGTTACATTTGTTTATGGAACATAAAAATATTTTTGGATACATTTTTGAAAAATATTTAGAGGTGACCTATATTTATTTGAGGTTTGGTATAATCCCTTCCCTCTTATATTTATTCAACATATCCTGCAGCTTTCTTATTCACATTCCCTTGCATAATTGTATTGTTTTGTACATACATATTTTGCATATCTTGTTTATCTGGAAGCCTCACCAAGACTTGTTTAAAATGAGGCGTTGGAAAACACACAATACTCAGTGCTTGTGTAAGCGTACTTGGCAGTGTTTTTTTTTATTATTATTATAATTATAATAACATGAAACACAGAATGACAATAATATACTACATGCCAGGGAGCAGGAAAACAATATACTTTTTAAAAAGATGAATTTTCAGGAATTATACCACAAAGAATACTCAAAATGTTACAATACTAAAATAAATGAGATACATTTTCAGTTTGGAGACTACAGAATGAGCAATTTACATCAAAATCATCAGAAATAAACCTTTGTAAAAAAAAATTTGTGGGATAGCACCAATGAATCATTTTATAAGAGACTTATTGTACAAAAATAATTTTTGAGGCAAAATCCAATCTCTAGCCCAGTTAATTTCATCTACATGTCTGTTCCAATAAAAAATAGCATTCGGACAAGAGACAACCTCATTCTGGAACAAAGCATGAATACTCCTATTATTTGACTTGGTGGTAAGGGATAATTTACCAACATATGTATCCAATACATTGAGATGTGGCACAATCTGAGAGAGCTTATTATAGCCTTTCATAAACATAACAATCCCAGAAGGAATAGCTCCAAAAACAATAGCATATTCTTTTGCTGTAACTGGGATTTTATAATGTGACAAAAACTCCTCATATTTTAAAGGAATTCCTTGGTCATTAAATAACTGACTCACCAAAATAATATTATTTTTAACCCAATTATCAAAATAAATTTATTTATTCTTGTAAAGCAAATCTCTGTTGTGCCAAATTATATAACTGTGTGGGGAAAAATTATGCTTGTAAATTAAAGACCAAGATAGAAGACATTGTTTGTGAACGTGAGAAAGCGTACTTGGCAGTATATCTCAGATTCTTCCATGTAGTTTTTTTTTACCCCTCAATAGGTCAAAAGTTGGTGTCATGCTGTTTCCATCCACTGGAGGCGCTGTAGTATTTTTGCCTCTCCTTTGAGAGTTGTTCGTCTGGTTTTCTTTTACTTTCCTTCCTCTAGAAAAATTTGTAAACAGTGGATTTGTCGTCGGTGTCTTGTAAAAGGGGCACAACAGAATGCCAAAGAAAAAGAAAAACGGACTGAGTCCCTCCCGAGCCCCGATGCAGGCGGCGGCTGAGTACGGGAGCGGGTCCGAGAGTCGAGCACACGGAGCAAATGGATCTTTTGTGACCCGGGCGGACTCATCGTATAATAACTTTGGGTCCATGCAGTCCATGAGTGGTCAGTTGGAATCTCAAAGGCGAGACGAAATCATCCAGAGCATGCAAGAGATGTTTTCACATCTGGATCCAGAAGTCATTTACATGGTACTCTCAGAGGCAGATTTTAAAGGTAAGTGTAAATGGCCACCACTGGCTGTAATCTTAGCAGGTGTCTGATTAAAGTTACTTGGAACATTGTAGAAGACAACACACAGTCCAATAACATAAAATCAATTACTGTATTTATAGTTACATCTTTTGTTACTCTTTCCATCTTAAGGTGGTAGATTTGTTTTGAAACTGGGTGGCTGGTCTTCACTTGGTGCAAGCAGGTCATTAATCTGGCTGACCAACTACTATGTACCAAAAACAGATTGACCACCTTAACCTGGTATGGCCAACTGGTAGCAGGTTTGTTGTTGGTCAAAGATTGCTAAAGACCAGCTTGGACCACCTAATGACCATGTTAGACCACTTAGAAACCAGCTACATGTAACAAAAGCTACCAAGTTCACCTTGATTTACATAGTTACTTAATAGCATTATATTTTCTGTATATTATTATTATTATATAGTTTTATTATTCTATGCTTCAATTTGATGTTGTCATAAAGCCTTGTATGATTCTTAATATACATGATGACACACTACCGATTTTTTTTAAATGTTTATGAAAGAAGTATCTTATGATACTTATTTCTTATCAACAAGGCTGCTACATTCAATTGATCAAAAATATAGTATAAAAATTAATATTGTGAAATATTATTACAAGAATTTTTAAATGTAAAGTAGCTATTTTCAATTCACATGATCCCTCAGAAATATTTCTAATGTACTGATGTCGCACCCATTTATTAATAATGGCTCTTATTAGTATCAGTGTTGCAGATAGTTTTTGCTTCTTATTATTTTTGTGGAAACCATGATGCATTTTTTTTCAGGATACTTTGATTTAATAAAAAGTTTATAAGAATATTTATTTAAAATAGAAATCTTTTGTAACATTATAAACGTCTTTATTGTCACTTTTGATTAATTTAATGCGTCTTTGCCAAATAAAATATTAATTACATTATTGTTAACTCTTACCATTAAGTTTGGGGTGTCTCAGTTTCTTAAATGCAGAAAATCTTTTACTTTTTCATAAATGCAGTAATATACATATGTATATGGAATACATGTTTTTTTTTTTTTAAATATTAATTTTCTTTCTACTTAATCTCTGCTTTAGTGGACAATGCAATGGATTCTCTTTTGGAGCTGTCAGATGCTGCTGAGGGCATAGTCCCACCTCCTCCTCCTGTCTCAGGGTTTGAGCAAGCTGCTGCTCTTCTGGGTACAAACACCACTCAGACAGACCTCCTCAGTGGAACGGCAGAGAGCTTTGCCTTTTCAAACCAGCCTGCATCTCAGCCGGAGCTCAGTCCTGGTGAAACACACCTGACAGAAGAGTTTGATGCTCTCATAGATCAGGAACTTGAGACTTTGACGTCACAGCAGACACAAGCTAGCTCCCATCCTCCAATGTCCTCCATACCTCTCTCTTCTCTACCCCCTCCTTCTCAATCAATCCCTCGCTCCTTGCTGCCTCTTACATCCCAGACCCAGCTTCCATCTCCTCAGACCTTACCAGAGCATGTTGAGCAGGCCTCTAACTCTGACCCCAGGCTCAGTGAGGCCCGTGGCGGTACTTCACCTGTGAGTGAATTAAGTTTCGGTGGGGTCCATATCCCAGAGACGAAAACCATATCTCTTGACTTCAGTCACCTAACAGTGGAGGCCAGCTCTACTGAACCACGACCCTCTGCCTTTCAGGTTTACCGTAGACCTGACCAACTCTGTAACCAAACAGCGTCAATGCGGCGTCAAGAAGCACTCAGCACACCTGCCATGTTCTGGAACACTCAGGCTGCTGAGTTTCATCCCCGCGCTATGGGGCCATCCTTCATTACACCTGTCATTCCTAACCCCACCCCTTGGAGCACTAACCCCATTACTACTGCTCAGTGGTTAGCTCATGGACCTATCAGACAAGCACCTCTGAAGCCTTCTGCAACTGTACCGAAGTCATGGACTCTGCCCACTAGGAACAGACTCAAATTGGAAGGTCAGGTGTTGGTGTTACTTAGAGGGGCTCCTGGATCAGGCAAAACCTCCCTTGCCAAGTAAGCAAGAAGACTCATATCTGTTATTTTATTGAAAGCAGACGGAATAGCACAAAGGAAATCCCTTCTTTTTTTTGGTGTTTTAAGTTGACATTTAGAGGCATATAATGTTCTTTTCATTTTTCTTTAAACAACTTAGTCCACGAGAGCAGTTCATGATGTACAACACTCCATTATGGGAAAATAGATTTTCTTAGGGGGGAAATTATAATAACTTATCTTGAAAGTGGAGTTAATTTAGATATTGTCCTTTGGTAATGCTTCATGGGTTGGAAATTTGCCATGTAGTGGTATCAAATGTTTTTTGTTTTTTGTGCTAATTGTTAAAGCTTTTTTCATGGTGTATATGATTTTTATCACAGTATAGTATTGCATTATAAAACAGGTTGCAAGACAAACTTTAATGTTTTGCTAGTTTAAGGAAAGTTTTTTTTTTTTTTTTTTTTTTTTACTTTTTAAACATCAAATTGGCCTTTTAATGAAAATATGACATGGGAAACAAACAAGCATTTAAAAAACTAAATAAATACAACAATTAAGATAAACTATAAAAAATATTTGAAACTCCCGTGGAGCAGAAGGGCAAAAGAATGAATTGAATTTTTAGTATGCATACAGAGTGTGAAAGCAATCTCGCATGACGAAAACCAGCATATATTGCCTCTAATAAGCTTTTGAGATTAACAATACTGCTTACCAAAATTACGTTGAACACTTTGCTGTTTAGAGTATGTTTATAGAGAAAGTATATAGTTTTGTATTTTTTTCTCTCTCTCCTTGCTGTCCAGTGCTATGTTGACACAGAATCCTAGAGGGGTTGTATTGAGCACTGATGAGTATTTCACTCGAAATGGACAGTACCAATTTGAACCAAATTTACTAGGAGAGGCCCATGAGTGGAATCACCAGAGAGGTGAGTATTACAGGCCTGTTTAGCTCAAGCCAAAGCAAAATGTCATTTGTGTACATTAAATTATTACCATTTCCAATTATTTACTACCCATTGACTAGACAGTCTGACCTTAAAGGTGATGTGTGCAGATTTGTTGATCTTTTTCAAAATTCATTACATATTTCAGCTTGATATGCTGAAACAACTATAAGTAAGCCATTTGTATGCCAATTTCCATGAAAATTATGAACTTTCCAACTCCATGGCAATGTCAAAACATTGCTCAATTATTTGAGATACTCAATGAGACTGAAAAAGGAACATTGCGTGAGTTTGGTTCCGGACAACAGGCCCCGATATACTTTAAGCAAAATTGGAGAAAAAAATGGTGTGACATAATTTCAAACAAAACCAGTCCAAAAAGAAGTTTGTTTGAAATTCATTTCCAGAGTTAGATACAGCCTGCTAAAGCATACTTTCTGGAAAAGTTTGCTCCAGCTTGTAAACACTGTGAAACTACCGTTGGTCCGTGGCGATTATTAATAGGTAGGTGTGCTCTGCGGCTCCGCCTTCTTTGATGTGTAAATCTTCTTCAGTTCTTCTGTTCAGTCTGTCATTGTCAGACGCAATTAAAAACATTAACAAACTAAAGAGCTTTTTTAGTAGAGCTTTATTAGAAATTTAAGTTGTACTTCTAATCGAAAGCGATACTTATGCCATTTTTTCATGTTCAATACAGTAAAGCTGATTTATTTAAAGCAATCTATTGTATAAAGAGCTATATAAATAAACATGACTTGAATAGAGTGCTGAATAGAGGAGCTTGTGCAAACATATCCACATTGCAATAATCAGATGCATTCTTAACTGCTTTCTTAGCTGATGTTTTCTTAACTGCACCACTGTCATTTTTGTTGTGTGTTTATTTTGTTATGGAGAAGACAGAGTGCAGCACATATTTAGATGTTCATTAAAACGTTGCTCCGGGTTAGCCTGGGTCGGGTCGGGGTGTTTGCTAACCGTATACCGCTGCAAAGGAATTTCAAACTTCTTTTTACCCTTGAGCAAAGAACAAAAATAACTTTGTACTAAGTATATTGGGGCCTTTCCTGTTTGGCTGACAAATGGCAGACAGCTGAAATGTTTGGGAAACAGTTTTGAAAACAGTCATTATTTTCGCTATTCTGCTTGCCACGGATGCCACATACAATTACACACTTCACCTTTAATCTTTATATTATCTTTCTTCAATGTCTTTGTGGTGATCAACATTTCAGCAAAAGATGCTTTTGAAAAAGGCCAGTCACCCATCATAATAGACAACACCAATATGCAATGTTGGGAGATGAAACCATACGTTGCCATGGTGAGCAATTTATTTTTAACACATAGTATGAAATGGCTTATTAATGTTCAGTATCAGACTATTACCACATTGTTTTTGTATTGTTAAAATTTGCTGTGGATATACCAGATTAAATTTTTCAAGTTGAACATTTATTGTATCATGCTACACAAGTATACATTACTGTAGATCTTATTTATTTACTGGTTTAACTTTAGAATGTTCCTCACTTTACAGTGTACAAAAACCTGAACCACAGATTCACACAGGTATATTATGCTGATTGAAGGCCTTCCTTTTCCTTCTCCTAGGCACTGAAACATGGGTATAAGGTGCTGTTTCGTGAGCCAGATACCTGGTGGAAAACTAAACCTAGAGAGCTGGAGAAGTATGTTAAACAGAACCACAAACCAGAAATAACTACTTTTACTACACATTTAACAAAATCCATACAATTAATCTATTAACAGTTCTTTACACTGGTTTTTTTGGGAGTCTTAAAGTACAATCACAAATGTGATCCATTGCTTTAATGACACAATCACAAGTCTTTGCAGTTTTTGCCAACTCTCTCTATTCACCCTCTCTGTGAAGGCGCACAAGGCACCAAGTAACAAAGGAGAAGATCCGACGCATATTAGAACGGTATGACCGATTTGTCTCTGTCCAGAGCATCATGAATTCACAAAAACCAGAACCAGTGCCAAGTGTTGTGGATTTGACCCAAACAGAGACTGAGCAAACACAGTGAGTATGCATTATATGCATAATACTAAGTTACTGAGTATTTTCATTTGAAAATAAGGACATGGGCTATGTTAACACAGCAGCAGATAATGGTTTGTCTCCAACTGTACAGGACAATTTGAGAGTTAGTAACTTGTTACATGTTAGTAGACTCTGTGAAGCCATAAATAATTACGTATTTATATATCATGTATATCTATGTATTTAAACAACAATATGTATTTCTCTCATTTCCTTCAGACAATCTTTACCCCCTGGCCTCAGTCATCCTGATCTTGTTGGTGACTCTGGGTTGAGCAAACTGAACACACATCTTTCCTCATCTCTGCCCGATGTGTCCTCTGTTAGGCAGACTTGCAGTACCATTTCTGTGGGTGAGGAAGAAGGTGAAATGGTCTCCTACAGTTCCAAGGAGTCTATGTTTTTGCATGAGAACATTCTGGAAGGGTCTGGAACACCTCAATCTGATCTGATTGATGCTGAAGGGTTAGACTTGGAGCTAGATCTTCTGGACACAGAAAAAAACATGGGAAATTTGAGTAGCGGGAAAACTGAAGAAGTAGTTGAGTCAGCACACGAGAAGTTTTCAGAGCTGCCTGTGGCATTTTCAGAGTCCATTGCTCAGCGTGTGAGGAGGGACAGAGTGAATTGCAGAAATGCCCTTGGAACAAGTGAACACGTGAACTCTGACCCCAGTGTTGACTCTCCAGGGCAAGATAAGGAGGGGGGATGTGAAGGTGAGTTTCTTTCTGAGGACAAATTAGTGAGGCCAGAGCTGTTGGATTTTGTGGGGGACTGGCCACTGGAGTCTCAAGGTCAACGTCAAGGAAGACGTCAGAATTTAAGGGATAAAACTGTTAAGAACACTGTTTTGGAATCCAGTGTTGTTCAACACAAAGATAATACTTCTTCCGATGAAGAAAAGCATTCTGACACTGACAAGCAGAATGCAGTTGAATTTCAAAAACTTGTAGATCTACTGCAAGGTGGAAGAAACTCTCCAGGTTTTTACCAAGATCCAACTTCAACTAAACTGACTACTCTACGTTCCTCCTCCTTCACTGAAAAACAGGGTAACTTGAACCTAGAGAATGTGATTTGCCCTGAACTTCCTGATTGTGTGCTGGGAAGGATGTTCTCTGAATGTACTGACCAAAGAAAGGATTACTCTAATTCACCAAGTACATCAAAACAGAGAGTAGACCCGATTGAGCAGTGTAGTAAAGAGTCTGCTGAGAAGAGCACACTGGAGGAGGCTGAGCAAGAGGACAATGTAGTATCAGAGGAGAAATGCAGAATCAGCCCAAATGTCCAAGATACTCTGTGTTCAAAGGTTGCCATAGACTCAGAGAGCAGTCTGGAGAGACGGAGAGGTCTTAGCCGAAGAGTGGGTAAATCTTGTAAATTGGCACTTACCTTCACCAATCAAAACCCTTCGTCACCCTGCTCACAATCTCCAGTTATTTCGCATTTGCCCTCTGATCTTCCACCTATGGGAGAAACACCTTCATTGCCCATGGTGTCATGTCCCAGTGCCTCAGCCCAAACAAACCCTCAGGATTTTGCTTTGCTTTGGCGAATTGACCAGCTGAAATGCTCTGAATTAGCTTTGGACTTATCTAGTAGTAGTATGTTTGTTTTGGAGGGAAACTCTTTGCGTTTCACCCCAAAAACAAGTGAAGAGGAGTCTGCCTGCCAGCAGAGAGTGCCGTACCGTGTGGTCCATGAGAAAGGTTCTCAAGTGGAAGAGAAAGACTTTAAAGAAGCCCACTCTAAACAACAAAACCTTGAGATTCTGAGTCGCCATTTCAGACGCGTTTCCATGGATATTCTGGAGGACCTTTATGAGAAGTGCCATCAAGATATGGAGTGGACAACTAACTTGTTGCTAGATTCTGGAGAACAGCTGTATAAAGTTGATGAGGATGACAAAGTTAGCTTGGGGTCTTTGGTTCTTGAGAAAGAGTCATGTGAACCATTTATAGAACCGTCAGAAACTGTGATGGGCCCAGAAAGTGACCAGGCTAGAGCTGTGTGCTCTGATAACTCCAGCAACAGTTCAGCAAGTAGCATCAGTCCCAAGTCCCAAGAAACTAACCTTAGTGACGTTAGCCAAGCGGATGATGATTGGAGCCCTGGTCAAAGTTCACAAAGTGAAGCTGAAGGATCTGAGGAAGCCAGCATGACAAAGGAGAAATGTGAGTCTGAACCTTCCTTTGAATCAATAAAGCAGCTGACAGAAGACACTAAAGTACAACTGGAGGTTCCAGCAGCTAATGAACAACAGCCAGACAAAACAGGTCTGCAAGGTCCAGGGCAGCAAGAGATATTAGTGACACAAAGTGAGCAAGTTGTTCAATGCCTGGAGGGAGCATTGAAGGAATGGCGTGAAGAGGTGGGAGGAGAGAAATTAAAGGAGGATGAAGAGACAAAAGCAGAGGTGAATGCCATAACACAGTTACTACTGCATCAGGTTGACGAAATGGAGCGCAAAGAGAAAGAGGAGAGGAAGGAGCTAGAAAACGAGAAAAAGAGAACTGGACAGGGGAGAAGAGAGCCAAGTTCAATGGACATACAAACACTGGAGCTGAAACTTCCAACTGAACTTGCATTGCAGCTCACTGAACTTTTTGGACCTGTTGGGGTCAGTCCAGGTAATCAAACATCTAATCAATATGTCAAATAATTCCTTTTATTCATTCAGTGTATCACTCAATCTAGTGACCTCGAGGCATCCCAAAACAATACCAAACCCCTAACTCGTAGTTAATGTTGTGTGGGTCTGTTTAAAATAAATAAATAAAAGGTTTTTGAAGACTGGGGCTTGTCACATGACCTACCCATGTTCGAATTTGCCCAATTTGGCTAGCTTCTACCAATTAACATATGAATTTACTACAAAATACAGCAGGACACATGGCTATTAATGACAACAGCAAAGGATATTGAGAAGTGTTTTCTCTTTTAAAAGTTAATGCCTGTTTATTTTGCTTTCATAACATTGTTATTATATGGTTAGTTGTATTTTATTATTTTCATTAAGCATTGTTTTTCCCTGCTGTCCATGAACCTATCAGAACAGAACCATCACCATGACCAGTTTAGAATTTAGTTCTGTAAGGACAAAAGCTGATTTAAAATGTTGGTTAAATGGTTTAAAACAACTGTTATTCTAGTTATTACAATGAAAATCTATCACTTTCAAACAAGTAACCACATCAACCCTCAATTCACACTCACAAAAGTGTATTAAAATCTCTTTTAACTCTTTGGCTGCAGGTGCATTTTCATCAGATGACTGTGCAGTGCAGATAGACCTGAACTTGGCCAAACTTCTGCACCAAAAATGGAAAGAGACTATTCAAGTGAGTTCACATATTTTGATCTTATGTTTACAGTTTTTGGATATTAACCTACATAACAAACAGCATACATTTTTTTTTTAATGTGACTGATTCTGAATCTTAATGTAAAACTTACCTGGTGTCTGTTGTCTTTGGCAGGAGAAACACAGGCAGGCAGCTCTGTCCTATCAGCTAATGCACGAGAGTGAGACAGCTTATTCTCTCAGTACACACAAACACAAAGTGAATGAAAATGTACAGCATGTCATAACCAGCAGTAATACAATAAAGCATTAAGAGATAAATCACATCTCTTCCATTTTAATCTTCTAATCCAGCTGTGACCATGCTGGGCAGTCACACCCAGAGTGAAATCTAAATGGTCCTTAATTTTGCCCTCATGGCTGTTTCAAACATCAAATATAATTAGTATGGTATGATTTGTTAATGATTTTGTTGCTTCGTGCAGTATTTCACTTTCACTGCTTGGTCACACACACACACACACACACACACACACACCCACACATGTTTGTTTTTGTGAAATGTGGGGACATTCCATAGGCGTAATGGTTTTTATACTGTACAAACCATATTTTTTATCCCCCTACACTACCCCTACCCCTAAACCTAACCATCACAGGAAACTGTGCACACTTTTACTTTCCCACAAAAACTCATTCTGTATGATTTATAAGCCTTTTGAAAAGTGGGGACATGGGGAATGTCCTCATAAATCACCCTCTCCTTGTAATACCTATGTCATACCCATGTCATTATACACATTTGTGTCCTGATATTTCACACACACACACACACAATTTAGTCAACCTCAGGAGGTCAAATTAAATGTTGTTTATTCTAAATCCTGTTTAAAATTTTTGTTTTCTACTAATAGACATTAAATAATCAAAATTACATATTACAAATATAACAAATTACATATAACAAAATTTATAATATAAAAAATTATATGTGAAAGTGACAGAAGAGGCCCTTTCATGGTGCAGATAGTAAAGTGCACAAAATTAGGGAAATAACTAATTATGTTTTGGTTAATAGATCAAAATTCGATTTTACTACAACTGATTATGTCAAACATTTTTACATTGTTTGATTTTGTTGGAAACCTCTAAGGTGGGAAAATCCAAAATGGGAGACAAAAAAGGGATTGATTTGTGTCTCGAATGCTTTTAAAGTATTTAATGAGACACTAAATTGTACCCAATTTGTGGAAACTTCTCAATACTGGAAATAATCTGTTTCTCCCCTTTCCTGCTCTATCACTCTTTCTGTCTTCATGGCAACGAAGGTTCCGTCCAATGGGGTGAATTGCAGGGAAACAAAACCAGGCTGAGGGACCAATTAGGTTTGCATGAAGAAATTCTCTTTATGGATCACTGGACTGCATCTTCTGCTCCTGTCTCACTGAGGGACATCATGATTGAAGAGCAGGTCATGCAAGACAGCATGGAGAAGGTAAGTCACACATAGACACTTACATTAAATCACTGACTAGAAATGTGAAAGTAAATAGTGCAAATGAGCTATGTTTGGGTTTTAGTCCAGGTCAAGTCGGAGGGACCTGGATAAGAAAGATGGTGCAGCCAAGTTAAAGGAGAACCAGCTGTTTTCCACATTCCCCACCATAGACCGACATTTCCTCAGGGATATCTTCAGAGATCACAAGTGAGAATATGATACATAGTGATAGACTAATAAATATTTGCCCGTATTAGCAAAATTTTTAACTCCCACTTGTTGTGTCATTTAATTGTATTGAGTATATACAAAGTCCCTTTATGGAAAGCCATTTCACTCAGCGGCCATCTTTAAAACACCTCTCGGGCAGCTATTTCAGTAATGCAAGTGTAGCTCCTATCTCTTTGAATGGGGAAACATCAAACTCTCCAAAGCTGTTTACCAAGCTTACGATTAAATTTCATATTTGAAATGACCAATGAAATCTGACAACAACTGTCTCACACATTTGGTTTCTAAACACTCAAATCTGGACAAAAAAATGATTTCAACAACAATATGATTCCAGCCATTGCGCATGCATAGTTTTAAGCACAAGTCCTGACGCAGTGATTTTACCAATTGGCGATTGGCTCTTTTACTTAGAAGACAGGACTTATTCTGCATATTGTGTTGCACTTTCTCCTGTTCATAGTAATGCGAGTGCACTGTCTTTGTATATTTAAAGTCTTTGGTATATATCAGCAATATATCAGCCGCATAACCTGATATTGCTGAGTTCAACATGTTCCTGGGTCAACATTTTTGTTGATCCTGGAACAACATTCAAATCAACCAATCAGATTTGAGGGACAAGTTTACAGATTATGTCGAGTTTAGGCTTAAATTCATGAATTGGTGCTTCTACATCAGTGTTATTCATCTATCATTTCCCTCTGATTTTTGGGATAACTTATGGGTAGGGTTAGGTTTAGGGGTAGGAATAGGGTTAAGACTAAATTTTCAGACTACAATGTTGTTCCAGGATCAACAAAATATGTTGACCCAGGAACGCATCTAACTCAGCAATATCAGGACGTGCATATCAGCCTTCGGCCATTGTGGTTTTATGAATTTTATTTTCCCCACATTTGTGGCCTTGGATACTTGGTTAAGACATTTCACAGGCAAGATTTTTTGTTTTTAAAGATTGATTGTTTTTTTCTTTATAACAAAATGCACTGAAGAATTGTGCACAGGTATACTAGGAACAATTATTAAGATAGCAGACATAACCTCAAAGGAAATGTCTCGACCATTTGTTTGTGTTTGTGTAGTTACTGTCTGGAGCAGACCGAACAGTTTATGCATTCTCTGTTGGATGACGGGCCAGTCAAAAATGTAGTTGCTCCTGAACCTGCCCCTCGGCGCATTGGCGCTGACAGAGGTTCAAGCAAAGAGCGGGTGAGCACTCGGTGACCATATGGCATACTGAAATTAAACAAAAACCTTGAGTTTGTTGTTGACACTTTTTGCCTCACTCACTCAGAGATGGAAACCGAGAGATGGGGAGGTGGAAGCAGCTCAATTCCAGGATTCGGAGGATCCGGAATATGAGGACTTCCGCACAGAGGCAACAGTGCAGAGACGTCAGCAAATAGAGTCTTTTAACAAGGCAGCTGAAGCCCATCGACAAGGACGCAAGGACGTGGCTAGTTTCTACGCACAACAGGTTAAAGAGATAAACATTATAATGTGTGCTGAAAAGCTGATGTAAAAACAACAGTAGTTTTGAGACAAACACAAGTTTGTGTCCTTAGGTGTGAAGCGTCATTTCTGGTGACAAGCTGTCCACATTAAACACTGAACTGCTGTGCACAATGGCACAGATGATAACGTTTTATATATTTAATACATAAGGAAGAAGGATTTTCGATGAGATATTTTTGGTGGAATGGTGCAACAGTGCACATTTTTTGGCCCATTCATTTTTCCCATAGGGATTTTTTAAAAAGTCTACATTTAAGAGTTCTAAGCAATGAACCAAACCAACCAGCATACAAGGTATGCATTACAGATTTTGAATTGAAGCAAAGTCAGACAAAGTACAAGACTGTAATTGATGGCTTTGATGAGAAATATAAGTTGGTGTAATACAAAACTGTTTGAATACATACACACACACACACACAAATATTTAAGAAGTTTGAGATTGACAAAATTACGCCATTTACAGTTCTTGATGGGAGTGGGAGGGCACTAAAGATTCTCTTAGCTGGAATTGCTTGTTGCAATTCTCTGATTGCTAGAGATTTCTTTGCAGAATCATGGTGATGTTGTTTTTCACCAGGGATTCTGCTTTTTAACATGATAATTAAAAAAGTTATTTGAAGAAAAATGCAAACTGATGGCTTCGGCAAATGCATATACCATTGACTAACAACCTTGCAGATCACAGTAGATCTGTTATCTTTAAAAATCAGTTCCTCTTTGGAAAAAATCTATGGAATTTTATGAAATTCGACTGTTGCACTTTATAGAAATCAAAGTAATAACTGGAGAATTACTGGTTTCTCCCGATTCCTAGTTTTCTCTGGACCATTCTGGGGAGTTTCTACTGAATAAACTACTCTTCCCATGAAGCAGTTAGAATAATGTAGGAAAATCAGCATTTTTGTGTCACATCTCATTTAAACTAAAGTGAGTTTATAACTTAAAATCTGGACCCTACTAACTTTAAACAATGCATGCAGAGTGCAGTGCTTGTCACCATTATGTTCAGTTTAGTTTAGTTCATGGACTTTTAGGTTGTATTTCTTCAGTTCCTGTGTTCTTTTGTTTGTTATTCTCACCACTCATCTGTTACTATGGACACTAACTCATCATCTCAGCTGTTTGTCTTTTAGTTCATCACCATTGTGTATTTAAGTTCCTCTTGTTCACTTAGTGTTGGTCTGGTCACGGTCATGTTAAGTGTGTTTCTCAGCTCTGTTTTGCATTATTGCCTGTTTAGATTAAACTTCGCATTGGAATTTTATCATTCTAAGTCTTCGTCTGTTGGTCTGTCCGTCTATCTGCCTGATATTGTGACAGAGCTGTTCTTAGATCAGAACTCTTACTAAGTTTCTATGCATTTGTGTATATGCTTAGGGTCACATGCATGGAGAGAAGATGCGTGAAGCTAACCATCGAGCAGCCATGCAGATATTCCAGCGAGTGAATGCTTCTCTCCTGCCTCAGAATATTCTAGATCTCCATGGACTGCATGTGGATGAGGCCCTTTATCATCTCAGTCATGTGCTCACTGAAAAGAATTTGGGTATGTGAACCACAAACATACAACAACATCATTTAAAAAAAGAGCAGTTTTTCAAGTGTGGACAGCAGATGGATTGTATAGACTCCAGTGTCTGCCATTATCTTTTTAATGAATTTGTCTTTTGTAGAATGCCGTCAGGGTTTGTGTCGGCCTCAGCTGTCAATCATCACGGGAAGAGGCAATCACAGCCAAGGGGGAGTGGCACGCATCAGACCTGCCGTACTAGACTACCTCAGAAGCCAACACTTCAGGTATACTAACTGCATCCAGTGCTCTTGCAGTGTCTTTCTGAATGGTACAATGATTTACTATAAGCTACTGTCAATCAATTGCATGTAATGAAACCTCTTTTAGTGAAAACAAATTCTAGGTTCTAGTAATTAAGAGTTCAGAGTATTTGGACACTTAAGTCACACTTAAAAATGTGTCTGTATATATCTTGATCTTTCATTCAGAATATTCACAAAAATTCACAATAATATTTAAAAATTTTAAATTTGCGTTGCTTTACCAGTTGTCAAATCAATACGTGTACATTTAGAATCAGAATCAGAATCAGAAAGAGCTTTATTGCCAGGTATGTTTACACATACTAGGAATTTGTTTTAGTGACAGAAGCTCCACAGTGCAACAGAGTGACAGCGACAAGACACGACACATAATGTCGTGATCCCCCCATAATGGTTTAATGATCCCCCATCTTTTTTCTGTCTTTCTTACAGTTACACTGAGCCTAAGACCGGCTTGGTGCTGGTCACACTTCATTGAAAGAGCTGCTACAATGAAGCATTTACTTTTAGATTTCTCTCTTTCCACTGCCTTAATTCAAAACATCTTCTCTGAGGACTAATAGTGCCAGTAATTATAATGTTCTTTTGTCTTTTAACTACATACATCTTTATTTTGTTTCAGTAATTGTGCGGGAGTTATCTAAGACATAAAAATATCAAGGTACTACATATTTACAGTGTTTTATTTTGTTGACCTGTATATACACATTATACTTTATACTTTATTGAATGTTTATTGATGCTCCCTTATGAGGCCATTAATGTTTAACTGATCCCTAATGACTACATTTTTATGTAATTAGTTTAAATTGCCTTTTGCAAAAATAGATAATGGCTACACATTTTTCCTAGCCAGACCATAAAGAAGAAAAGGGGGGATATTATTTAGGTGCTTAAGATGTTTGATATTTTATTATTGCGTATTGTTTTGTTCCATACTTTTGCTTTGTGTAGCGCCACATCAGTTTTATAAGATCCAGTTTGTTGTGTTCAGAGTAGTGGGGATGTCACAGGATGGCTTATTCTCTTCAGTGTTGATGCATATAGAAATATATTAATAGAGTTTCTGGAAATATAAATGCTGATTCTCAATCAGCTTTGCATTTTAGTTTGTTTGTGAGCAGCTTGAACACATATGTGATCCTAGATCAAAATTACATTTTATGTCACTTTGCAGTGTTGGTTTTTGAGTTTTAGCTCCGCTTTGTTTTTATATTTCCAGTTTAAAATGTTGATGCCACACATTTTATAGACATCTTAATGCTGCTATGCAAATCACAATTCTTATGTGTGAAAAAAAACTATTTTTGTGAAATTGTATATTTTGAACCTCAAAAGATTTTATATGTAAACTTTTTGTTTTATTTTTGTTATCCTAAATTATGGTTGGGGGAAAAAAAGAAGAATAAAGTCTTAACATACAAGTTTGATTCTTTTGGTGAAATGAGAATTTAATCAGCTCTAGGTCTTAGCGTAGCATGCGCTTGGAGCTCAATCACAGCTGAACATATTCTACATCCTCGTTTCTATTTCTCTCCATTTCCCCTTTAATCTCTAGAAACCGTTGGTGGGGGAAAATATAACTCAGCATGTTGAACGCTCAGTAGATGACGTTTGTGTCAATTAGTAAAGGTCAGATTTCTCCATGATGAAAGTGGCAGCTGTTGAAGTGAATGCAGTGCACTTCCTTTCCATAAGAGGGCAATGCTGTGTACCCTCACACTCAACCTAGCACTAGAGCACTGCAGTGATGACATATTTTTGTAGGCCAATGCAGAAGTTAGCCTAGTTCCCTTGACAAAAAAACATTAGGATTTTTCCATTGGCTTTTTGATTAAAATAAGCTCTGTGACCAACAAAAGTTTGATTTTGTTCAAGTTCGAGGCCTAAATACAATCGGCAGAAGTAAAAAGGCTATAAAATAGGCTATTAAAAAAACTACACCACGGTCACATTAATTCAGCATCGCCTCCTTTAAGCTTCCGACAACTCTTTCAGTATTTATTTAAAAAGTTTAGGAGAGTTAGGATAGTTTGCTAGAATAAATTGATTAAATACACAGTGCGGCTATGAAAGTAGAATAGTGTGTCGATTCGTTTTCCTTTAAAAGGAATAGTTCACCCAAAAATGTCAATTTTTGTCATCACTTACTCACCCTAAAGTTGTTCCAGACCTGTATGATTTTGTTTCTTCTGATGAACACGAAAAGACATTTTGAAGAATGTTGGTAATCAAACAGTTGACGGTAGCCATTGACTTCTATAGTAGGAAAAAAATACTATGGAAGTCAATGGCTACCGTCAACTGTCTGGTTACTAACATTATTTAAAATATGTTCTTTTGTGTTGAGCAGAAGAAAGAAACTCATAAAATTTTGGAAAAACATGAGGGTGAGTAAATGATAATTTTTTGGGTGAACTATCCCTTTAAGACAAGTAAAAGCTTTATAAAAATCACAAGGTGGTATTATTGATGTTTTGCCATAGAATAAAACGTGGAAATATCTTTAACTTGTGTTAACTGCAGACCTTATTTCCTGCATTTAATAAAAAAATAAATCAATTGACATTGGATGAAGGAAACGGAAGTACTAAAATGCTATCTTTTTTCTGGGAATTGGCCTACAAAAATACATAATCCCTGTACCACTCCTTTGAACATAAGGCTTTATCAAACATCTTGTAATTTTTGTCTTTGTTTGCTGTATTGATTAGAAATTTTCAGTGCCATTGAACTGAAAATTAGCACAGTGTTTGTTTACCAACGCTAAAAGCCCAGTCCAAAACAATACTGTCATATTTGAATCGCATGCCCCTTTACAGTCACCTTTATAAAATGTACGTCTACTCTGTGAGATAAAAAAAATTAAACAGGAAATAAAGATTAAATTCAAAAGTTACTTCTATACAGAATCCATTTAGGTGTTTGGGACCCCAAACATACAGAACAAACAGTCAATCTCATCAGGACATGAGGGTTAGCATAGGGCTTACTTGTTCTTATTTGTATCTTTGTTTCTTTTCCTTGCTGCATTACACCGTTTCATGCACAGTTAGAACTTGACTGCAGAAGAAGCAAGACTCAACACCGTAGATGTGCTGAGAACGTCACACAGTCACAGCGGAAGCTTAGAAGAGATTTGATGTACGATTTTACAAAGAAAAGAGCCCAGCCTCGCATTTCACTTCCCTCTGAGAAAGGATACAGCACCTGCTCTGTCTGTAAAGGCATATATGATCTCTCTGTGCTCAAGAGTACTTGAATTTCCTGTGTTTAAGAATTGAAGTTTTGAGAAATATGCAGAATTGGACTGAGGTCTGATCTGAACATCTTCATGTTTAATTAAATTAAAACAAAAAGAACAGATGCTAAATTGAGCTTTATATGTGCCTGTGAATCTCACGGCTGAAGAGCTCAAAGAGGTGAGTTGTTTTAAGTATATACTCTGTAATATATGTATTAACTATACTGTGCCAGTTTAAAACTGTGATCTTAGTGAATCTCTTGTTCTATAAATACAAACTTATTTAATCTACATAAATTTAGCAACAGTCCAAACGTTATTATTTGTAAGGTTCTTAATCAGTTAAAACTGAAATTAATCATTTTATTGATACTTTTGAAATATTTACGTCTTAAAAGAAAGGAAAATCAAATTTTATTTTTATGGGAAGGGCTTTAGTGGTTAAATGTTTTTTACATTTTTTGACCAAGAATTTTTTTTCAAATGTTATAAAGGGTCTATATTTTACTATATCAATCGATGGTTGAGTATATGTACAGTGCGTGTGTATATATCTATATAGGGAGCTCCATCACTGAAAATATTGTAATCCTCTAAATTCAGATGTTGCAGTATTTCTTTCATAAAACAAAATACTTCTGTTGTTGATAAAGATATAATTGTTACATTTATTAAAGTCATTTTTTAATACTGCATCTTCTGTTTTAGCACAGAAATGTACTTAACCATAGAGGCTAATGCTGTTCAGATTATAGGCCTACTTTTGTATCGGGCTGACAATGTTCCCAATATTTCTTTTTTGTTTTTGTTTTTTTATACCAGAGAAGTGTTTTTATCGAAAAAGTGTTTTCTGAGTATATATTATAACCATTTGGCCTTTTGTGGTATTAACTGAAGCAGTTGTTTGAATCATCAGCGTACTTTCCTCTCATGACAGCCAGAGGCCTAGGAACTACAAGCCATTGCCATTTCGAGAATCATCTTTGAAGTTGTTTTAACATGTCAAAAATGTCCTTTCCAGCATTAGCCAAAAGAGTTATTAAATAAACAACTGAATAAGCTGTCGAATTCATGTTGAACTACCTTTTTTCAGAACACTCAAAGCAAAAAAAATCTTAAATTCTACTTTAATCGATAGCAGGGCATAGAGGTAAAACTGGAAGCATTGTCCCAGGCCCTGTGATGAGAGGTATGTTCTCCACTGTGCTCTGTGGTATAGTGGGGTATTGTATTGTATTTCACATCTAAGAAAAATTTGAAAAAAGTCCATTTCATGATATTTTATTGTTTCTTTGGTGTTTTAAAGATATAGTTCAGCATAGTTCCGGAAGGATAGGATGATTTATATATCATTTAATTTGTCTGATATTTAAAGAAATAGTTTACAAAAAAAACAAACAACTTTTGTCATCATTTTCTCAGCCTCATGTTGCTCCAAACCTGTATGACTTTCTTTCTTTTGCGGAACACAAGGGATTATATTTCGAAGAACGCTGTGGACCCTAGAGACTGTTGACTGTCATTGTATAGACCAAAAAAAAACCAAAAAAAAACACACACACTGAGACATATTTCAAAATAATTTGTTTTGTGTTCTGCAGATGAAAGAAAGTCATAGGTTTGGAATGATATGAGGGAGAGAAAATTATGATTTTTTTGTTTTTTTTTGTTTTGTTGAGTAAACTTTCTTTAAATATAACACTAATTAAATTAAATATAAATCACATTTAAGATTACATATAAAGAATCTCATTGTATTAAAACATTTCTTGGTGTTTTGTGATAACATAATAGTTATTTTGCTTGTTTTTTATTCTTTTAATTACGCAGGATTCAGAGAGAGAGAGAGAGAGAGAGAGTAAAGCGAGAGCAAGAGATACAGCTTGCTGCAAGACTTCTCACTTCTGGAATTCTCTGTCTTGAATATCTATAACGATACATAATGACCTCGGTTCCTAAACCTTCACTGGATTACAGAGCAGAGGAATAAATCACCACCTCGCAAGACAAAGAGTGTGAGGAGGACTTCAGAATGCTGTGTGAATTGCAAGGTTTTTACTCTTGATCCTCATAGATCTGCAAACTTGTAATTCTCAATGATGACTTCATCATTTGTTGGAGACCACTGATTTTTAATTTTTAATTTTTTGGACCTATAAGACTGCACCTTACAATAACTACTACACCAGAGACAGAAGGATGAACGGATTGGCAGAGACCTCAGTGAAATGCGTACTGGTTGGGGACTGTGCGGTGGGTAAAACTGCACTTCTTGTACGATTCACTTCTGAAACGTTCCCAGAAAGCTATAGACCCACTGTCTATGAAAACACTGGAGTTGATGTTTTCATGGATGGAATCCAGATTAGCTTGGGACTGTGGGATACAGCAGGACATGATACATTCCGCCAAATCCGCCCCATGTCCTATCAGCAGGCGGATGTGGTTTTGCTATGTTATTCGGTAGCAAATCCAAATTCGTTAAGCAATTTGCGGCAAAAATGGATCGCTGAAGTGAAGGAATTTCTTCCAAGGGTACCTGTGCTGGTTGTTGCCACACAGACAGACCATCGTGAGATGGGCCCGTATCGTGCCAACTGCACCACGGCCTCAGAGGGCAAACAAGTGGCACAAGAGATCCGTGCCAAAGGATATCTGGAATGCTCGGCTCTCAGCAATCGAGGCGTGCAACAGGTTTTTGAGTGTGCTGTTCGAACAGCTGTTAATCGGGCAAGAAGACGGACAAGGCGGAGACTTCTTGACTTAAACCCCTGTAAAGTTTCCTGAATGCTTTTAAAACAGGGATGTTATTTAATTCTCATCACTAAGATAAAATTGTTTCTCACACACAAAACCAACTAACTGAAGCCTCAACAAAGACTTCTTAACACTGATTTCTTAATACTGTTTACCTAAAAGACTTTGATTTTGAGTCCTCTAGTCAGGTTCTGAAATCTGACCATACGTTAGACACATCACAGATATTGAACAGATATTTATTCATTAAACAGCTGTGGACTTTTAATTTTATGAATATTACAAGTTGAGTATCATTTAAAAGACATATATGTCTTTTATTGCACTGCTACTCCAAATGTACATTTGTAGATTGTAGTTGAAGTCTTATTTTAAATTTCATTCTTTTAGCTTTCTTTTTATGGTTTCTTGCGAAAGAAATGGAACCCTTAAAACTCGCTCTTTGTCTGCTGGTCCCTTCTCCTAGACCTGTGAAATAAGGAGTCACATTAGCTCATAATGCAACACTGAGATCACATTCTGTAATCTTAATTTTAGATGGCAAATAAATCACTTTGGTTATGTATTTCTGATTTGCTGATCACGCTTTTTATCTGTGATATGCTTTTTATGGAGCTTAGGAAAAGATAAAATGAGAATTTCTGTCCTGAAGTTCTTATTCTTAAAAGATTAATTTCATAGTCTTTATGAAGTAACTTAAATAAGTAGTTGTTTTAATAAAAACGAGTTAAGCTGGTACTTTGCCATGTATCTGTGTGGTCTGTCATGCACAGTGATCCGAGGAAAATGAGTGTTTATATACGTTCTGACTACATGAATGTATATGGATGGCATCGAAACTCAGAATCAATAAAAAAAAGTTTTTTTTTAAACTTGTCAATGCCAAAAACTTATGAAGGACCCCCTTCCTAAAATATACAGGCAGCTATTCATTTTAAGATTCATTTATACTGTATAAATAGTGATATAACAATTTTTTTTTTAAAGATTTTGAAACTCAATAATTGGTGTTATTATCATTGTACTAAATTCAAAAGAAATTATTGTTTCTTATTAATTATTTATTACAAAATACTTTGTTTATACATTATTTTGCTGAAATTTGTGGACAGCGTAGCCTCTGCTTGAGGTTCCCCAGACCTCAATTTGAATACGCCTTGGTAAAAACAGTTGCAATGGAGAATTATTCCATAGTAAATGCAAAGTCTTTTACAAACAAAAAAATATTTTTGAACATACCTTATACATAGACTTCCTTGCCTTCTAGAAAATCTTTAAAACACTGGTAAATTGGTAACTAATTTGGATCAAGACCCCCATTATAAATTAGTTACTGACATCCTAAACATTAATGGCAAAGTATCTGCACAGAAAAAAGAAACATTTTACAGAAAACATTCTGTTTAAATAAATAGTATATAGCATGTTACATGTCGTTATGCAACAAACATCTGCATCTGGTATCTGAGATAGTCTGTAGACATATAGTCAATACGTAACCATGGGTATACGAGCGGTTTCTCTCTCTCACACACACACACACCAAACAAACAAAAAAAAAAAGGAAAAAGAGAAGAAACTTATTTTTACCAAATGTATAGACATTATAAAATGACACCCTGCTTGGAAAAATCTAGAACGCTCAGATAATATGTAACACATAATACATAATGTTTTATACATTGGGACAGTGCAGGATATAAAGAGAAAATATTATTTATAGCCATTCTGAAACACTCTATTTTTAGGTTCCAGGTCTGGTTGTCAGTGTGAGTAGTGTCTGGTGAGAACGATTTTTAAGACAACAGAGATAATACTGTACAATACTCCACTATTTGCTTACTCCAGATATTACAAACCTCATTGATTATGATTATATGTTAAACATCAGATATGTTTAAATTGGCTGTTATTGTATCACATCGCACAGCAGTTTTGTATTTGTGTGGACTTACAATTTACTTGTCCGCTGTGATTGCGCCATGCAGGTATGGAGACAATATAAAACAGGTTATGTGGATAAGGCTCGATGCATAGAAGAGATCAGAGGAAAATGTACAGTATACAGTTATTTATAATATTCCCAACTCATAGCCTCTGACATTTTGACCCTTCATGTCATGTGTTTCTAGGCAGCAGAATGTTTTTATGAAATTATCAAATGAACACACAGGCAAGATGTAAAAACAAAGGAGATGGTGCGCTACTACACGCACTACATAAAAGGAAAAGTCGGCGGAGGAGCAAAAGAAGACAGAGCAGCTTAAAGAAAAAGTATATATTATGTGGTTTATGGAGATGAGGTGATGTAGGCCGATGCTTTTGGAGAACTGAAGAGTTCAGACACCGAAACCACATCCCAACAGGAGAACGTCTTTCTCTGAACTCACTAAAAACACATTGTGCTTGGTGGCTCTATAGAAAAACGTTATAACTATATTGCGAAATGTATATCTCTTTCTAAATGTTTTGTAAGTAAAAGTATTCCTACGCTATCAGAAATATTTTTTTTACTCATTCTAGAAAACGAGAGGTTTAATGAACCATTGCTCTAAAGAATTTAAAAATGTGAAAATGAAATTAATTTGTACAATTACACTTTTAATTGGTTTATTCAACCTTTTAGTATAGTCTTTTAGTAACTGATGAGTTATTCTTATTTTTAAACAAATCAACAGTGGGATTAGGTAATACAATCAACAGGACTCTGAGGACTCAAACTGCCACATATATACCACAAAAGAGGAAGTGAAAACTATCAAAAGATTTTATTAAGCACTACACTGAGCATGCATGTGAAGCAAACAGGAATGCAAAGGGGGAGAATACTTGTGTTACCTGACTGAATATTAATAATGGATGTAATAATGAATGTAATAAGGTTTTGTGTTACATTTATCAAATTTTTTTTTCAAAAAAGAAAATTCTGCATGCATTTAATTCTTCTGTGGAACACAAAAGATGATATTTTGAAAAATGTCTTGGTGTTTTCAACAGGGTACAGTGTTATTTTGGATCAAAAACAGTTGACCCATTCCACAAAATAATCTTCTTATATTTTCATAAAAAAATGAGCAAATGATTTTTATTTTTGGGTGAACTATCCCTTTAAAGTAATAGACTTGAAACTGCAATATGTGGGTAAGAGAGATAGCTGGAGATGTTATATTTATTATCAATATGCCTTAGTCCATATTTGGCCAATTTACAGAGTGCTGTGGTCTGCAAAACACACAAAATAAATACACGCACACGTATACACATTCGTTCTATGCGACCCTACCACACAGTCTGTTCTCTTTTCTACAACAGGAAACACCTGCACTGTTCTCTTACCACACGAACGCTCTGATACACATACACATACAATCCACCCATAAAGCATCAAAGCCTTGCACAATCACCTATTTATGACAGTTAAGCCAAAACGTAGGAGATTGTGCATCATCAGATAAGTTACACATGCATTTAAGTTCCAATTGCTGAGGTAATGCTAGAAAACAACAAACCAAGTCAAAAATCGTCAGAGATATTAAAAATTATCAGTTGAACCTTTAGGATTTTCCACACTTTGGTTTAGTTGGCCAATGGTGAGTCAGAGAGGAATGAGTGTGTAGGACAGGGAAGATACCCCTGAAAATGATACTGAAAGAATCACCTTAATTTCAGAAAGCTCAAAGAAAATACTCATCCTGAGTCATTTTGAGTCATTATGTCATTTCAATGTCATTTTATCTCTAAAGATACACTGACGTGCTCTGCTGCAGTGTAACATAAACAATTAAGAAAGAAAAAAGGTGAAGAAAAGATATAGTTATCTAAAACAACTTTCCTTTTTTAGCAACATTTATTTAGTCATCCCAGAGAGTAATTATCTATACTGGAGCATTATGGGAAATGTAGTTTTGCAGCATATGTCGAAATGTACTACAGGATATGAAACTCTCCTACGCCTGAGAAAGAAAGAGAAAGATATAAAGACGTCTCGAGAAGAACCACTTCCTGTCTTGTTCCTCTCATCTCTCATCATTTCAGACCCCACGGTCCTTGTGTGTATGTGCTTGTATTCCTGCGTAGGTGCTGGGAAATATGAGGGGGCTGTCTGACATCTAAAGAGATTCGGTTACAAACAGCTCCTCAAGGGTGCTTAGAATGCTTATAAATCTGTTACAGAGAAGTAGTTAATTAACATATTTATTTCAACAACATCTCTTTAGTTTTTTAAGAATTTGAAGTGGTTTTGCTTATATTTTCTGTCCTACAATCACAATATGTTGATGTAACTCTGTGTCTGTGAGGGGTTAGTTCAGTTTGTTTCCATGGTTATTCATTGATTCATTGATTTACACCTGATGTTTATTTCATTAGTTTCTGTGTATTTAAGCCCTATGTTTTATTCAGTTCATTTGTCCATTACATCATATATATTATGTGTGTGTGTGTGTTTTGTTTATTATTGTATATTTATTGTTTATTAATGATGTTGATGCATATTTAGTAGCAGGCGAGGAAAAAAAAACATTTTTGAGAAAACTAGAAAAAAAGCTAGAATACAAAATTGTTTAACAAATTTATCTAAAATAAGTCTGATACATAAACTTTAATTCTTTCATAGCTTTAATTCTTTATCTCATGGAAAATGAGAATTAATGCACTGTTCTCATCTTAGTCTCAATAAATGTGGCCCCGAAGTATTAATTTAACATACACTTTTCATTTCAGTGCCTCAGCCATTGAGAAAAGAATATACCCTACTAGTAAACTAATACAGGGAACAATGTTTCTTGTTCTCACTCTTTAATGAGATAGAAAGTTGATATGGGACACAGATGCAAAGAAAAGGTGATTAAAAAGCATATTTTTCATTTCCACAAACAATACACGAGAAAGAGATCAGAATGTCATTGTTTAATTTAGTCCTTGTAATGTGTTACCTGTTAATCTCTGCTGTCTTGAAATTCAGTGTGTGCAGTGGAGACAGACCTGTCTCTCTCTTTAAAATTCACTGTGTGTAACATTCAAACCACCTGACCTGTCTGCACTACACCCTTGTCAGATCGGCTCTCACTGTGACTGACAGGAAAAACACATTCAATCACACACAATCGCAATGGACAATCCAATACAAGTCTGGAGAAGATAACACATAAGATGTTTCTGCTTTAGAAAGAACAGAAGATCCCAATGTTACAAACACATTCTTTTTACATAGTTAAATATCTCCATAGTGGCATGAAGCGTGTGTGTGTATGTGTGTTAGTGTGCATGCTATGTGATACCTCGGCTCTTGTTCCAGAGAAGCAGTAAGAATGACATTCAGGCCTTCAGCGTTGTACCTGGCACACCATCACTCTCAACGTTCAGATCGCTATGGGACTCTTTCCTCTTTCTCTGTTCTCCTCTGCAGCAAATAACAGATAACAATGGAGAGCAAATGAGGAGCAACAGCAAATAATAACAGGCAGATTTTATTTTATTTTTGCCATTCTTCTGAAAAATGAAGATCATATTTCTTGTGATTCACATTAGCATGTTGCTACATGGTAAGTGCATGCTCCTTTCAGTGCTGATGCTGTTCAAAAAATCTTTTTCTTAATCAGCATTTTTGTGTTGTTTTTAAGTAAAATATCTGAACATCCTTAAAACAGGATACATTTATTTTATAAGCAAAATTGTGAATTAAATTTTCAGAGAATATATTTTGAATTAGGCCTAATTTTCATTCTCATTAACAAATTGGCTTTTCTTATTTTAATATATACACACTGCCCGGCCAAAAAAAAGTCGCTGTTTGGATTTTAATTGGCAAATACTTAAGAAACTATGAATGGATCATTATTACAGTGATTATTATGTTTCTAGCATGTTAAATGTTTGGCAACAGTTCTTTTAACCCTTAAATATGGAGTGTGTAGCTTTTCATTTCTTAAACAACCATGTAGGAAAACACATCATGGCCATATTCCAGGATGACAATGTCAAGATTCACCAGGGTTAAAATTGTGAAAGAATGGTTCAGAGAGCATGAAGAATCATTTTCACACATGAATTGGCACCTCTGAGTCCAGACCTTAATTTCTTTTAAAGTCTTTGGGATGTGCTGGAGTAGACTTTACAGAGTGCTCAACTCTTGCATTGTCAATACAAGATCTTGACCAAAAATTGATACACCTCTTGATGGAACTAACATCACAACATTTATTTCCATCGAGAGGTGCATCATTTTTTGGTCAAGATCTTGTATTGACAATGCAAGAGGTGAGCACTCTGTAAAGTCTCCAGCACATCCCAAAAACTTACACTGAGGTTAAGGTCAGTGCCAATTCATGTGTGAAAATGATTCTTCATGCTCCCTCCCAACAATTCTTTCACAATTTGAGCCTGATGAATCTTGACATTGTCATCCTGGAATATGGCCATAATACACCTTCATACATGGTTTAAGAAATGAAAAGCTACAAACTCCATCTTTTAGGGTTAAAAAAGAACCGTTGTCAAACATACAACTTGCTAGAAACATAATAATCACTGTAATAATGATCCATCCGACTCTTAAGTATTTGCCTATTAAAATCCAAACAGTGTACCATGTTACTTAATGATTACCAAAATGCCAATATATTAAAGTACTGAGATGTTATAATACATGTCTAAAACAAAATGTTTTACCATTTTTCTGTACTCTTTATTAGTGCCTTTAAAAATCACCAACAATCATAGTTTACACAAAATTACCAAAGTTATCTGGGATAATTAAGGAAAAATTTGTTCAATTTTAACATATATATTAATTTTTACACTGTATGTCTCGACTTTATTTGTACAAAAACAACTAAATAAAACATGTTCTCCTCTCTAGTTGTTTTCTCTGCTCAGGGTCGTTTTGCTCAAAAATTGCTGAATGACCTGATGGAGAACTATTCTAATGCTTTACGGCCTGTGGAGGACACAGACAAAGCTCTTAACGTTACTCTACAGATCACACTCTCTCAGATCAAAGATATGGTGAGCACTAAACACACATGCACAAGTCTACAGTATATTTAATCTTGTACCTATTTTACCTAAAGATTTATAGTTAAAATTGAATGTTTTACTGAATACTAGAGCAGAATGAGTTTATAGCCAAACGCATCAGACCTACTGCAAAGACAGTGTGTCTGAAATACTGTAACTTCCGCTGATTCTGAAATCAAAGCATACTGTATAACACATCAAAAAAGAACCCGCACACTGTCCGACTGGCCTTGATGTGGCATGGCTTGTGTGTTTTCCGGGCATACTTTTGCAACTTAATGCTGAAACCACACAGATCACACAATGGCCCCAAACTTTTAACCTCTAAAAATATATGCCTAGCTCAGATTCATATACTCATTTAGGCCCAGTGCTTAAATACTGTAACTACAGTTAACAACTTGTACATGCCTTTTGCCCTAACAATTATGTAGATATACTATTGCCAATAGTAACCAACCAGGGAAACTTGCCCCCAATGGATTAACAGCTGTTGTCTTCACTGCAGTTGCAGTTATAGTGGATAACTGTAGGTGTCAGGAGATATCAAATGTTTATTGTGTGGATCCTTTTCTCATTAACTCTCTGTATCCTGTGACACTCTAAACATTATATGTGTGTACATGAGCTGCGTGACTTATGTATAACAGTTTCTAGCAAGTGTGCCACTGCAGATCAAGTTTTAAATTGTTTTATGTAGTCATCAGTATGTGCGTTTAAGGAACCTGGAAATAAGATTTGTATTATTTATTCTATTTTTTTTATTTCCAATTATGTTATGTTATTTATTTATTTACTTGTTGCTGGCGCAAAAGTACTGTCTGCTTTAAAATAAGAAATATTAGAACATGCTCATTCATTCGGGAAAAAAACTATAATGAGCGTAATTATAAGGAGTAAAACGTTGAATTAACAAATTAACATCAACTTGAATGTCTTACTATATGGTTTGTCCCTCTATTGCTTTGATGGCACCAGCACTCAAGTTGACATGAACTCTACAAATTTCTACAAAATACAATGATCATGTTATCCAGCATGATTTCAGAATGTTTCAAAGTGCTTCAATGAAAGCAATAACATCTTACCTTTTTGGACAAAGTAGTTCACATGATCAATGTCACAAGTTCAGTTATTTAGTTAGTGAGTAGTGACCTAAAATTAGTGCAAATTGCAAATATCACATTAATTTTACTTTTAAGATTCTAAGGCCTGGTTTCACAGACAGGGCTTAGATTAAGCCAGGATTAGGCTTTAGTTCAATTAGGACATTTAAGCAGCTTTTGTAAACCCGCCCTAGAAATAAATAAAAATAAATAAATTGAGACAAAAACAATGACAGACAGTGATACATTTTAAGATATGTCAGTGCAAGTTGCTTTCAGTTAAAACAACTCAAACATGCATTTTAGTCTAGGACTTGGCTTGAGCCTTGTCTGTGAAACCAGGCATGAGATTTTCAATGTGGTTTAGATTCTTTGCTGTTGATGCCAAACTCTACCAGAGTAATACAATTAGTTTGAATTTTTAAGTCTTAGCCCTTATTCACTTATTTAAATGTAATTTGACAATAAATTATATAAAATCGATAAGATTTTATCTTTTAATATCTAAGATAGATCTAAGATTTTATCTCACAAAAGAAGATACTTATTTTAGAATATTGAAGTCCAAACACATTGGACCACAGTGACTTTCATTGTACAGAATAAAGGAAAAAAAATAAAAAATCTGAGATATTGGGATATTTCTGTGTTCCACAGAAGAAAGAAATGTATAAAGTTTTGTAAACAACATAAGGGTAAATTATGAAAGAAATGTATTTTTAAGGGAACCATCACTGTAATTGATGAAATTCAATCGCAATTTTATGGTTTTATGTTCAGTGTTTGTGTGCTCTGTCTGTAAATCGGTACCGGCATCGGTAGTCATTGTTTATTCGTGTTCCAGAAAGAGACAATGAATTTCTCATTTAAGAGGCACTGAATTTCCGCCCTGATCAAACTCAATCAAATATTAATTTACTGAACCTGAGGAGTACTTTTAACCAATGAGATGTGATATGTAGAAGGCATTAAGTGCAACCTAAGGGTTCAGACTTTCTTCCCTTTCATTCTTCATTGTTGTGAGAAAGTGTTCCATGTAGAACAACAGGGTTTTATCTTGCAGATCAAGACCCTGTGTGACTAAATACTTAGGACTAACATATAATGTAACCCATACTTTTATCTCAAAGAAAATTATATATCTAACCTTATCACATGTTTACAGTAAGCACAGATGTCTGATAAAGAATGCAATATCTGAAAACCCATCCCTTTATATGTGTGCAAGCTATTGTTAAACATCTTAAGTCTTTTTATCATTTTTGTTGACAAAGGACCTCATATGACTTTCTTTCTTCTACGGAACACAGAAGAAGATGTGAAGAATATCTCAGCTGTTTTTGTTCATAAAATGAAAGTAACACTCAACAATGACATGAAATCAGCACAAAAGTAATCAATACAACTCAAGTGACATAATACAAGTGTTATAAAATCACTTTGTTTGACAAACAGACCAAAATTTAAGTGGTTATTCACTTGCAAATCAAAACATTGATCAACAGAGGTGAAATAAAAAAATGCAAACACATCAATAACATAAATTAATAGATTTGGCTATACAGCAGGTTTGTTAAAGTTGCTTTGTGCTTGATTCTTTGTGCTAGGATGAAAGGAACCAGGTGTTGACCACATACCTGTGGGTGCGACAGATTTGGCATGATGCTTACCTGCACTGGGATAAAGATGAGTATGATGGACTTGAGGTCATTCGAATACCCAGCGATCTTGTTTGGAGACCAGACATCGTTCTGTATAACAAGTAAAACACCTTCAGTACATTTATTACCAGGTGTCACACACACACACACACTTCATCTTGCATTAAACATACAAATCTGTGCATTATAAAGGTTACATAATGTGAGAATTTAACTAATATGTAGACAACAGGCACAAATTTGATTGTCGGTTACACAAGACACTGAATTATTAACCTCTATATCTCTTTTTCACTCAGTGCGGATGAAGAGGACTCCTCAGGACCCCCAGGCACTAATGTGGTCTTGAGGTATAATGGTGAGATCACTTGGGACTCCCCTGCTATCACTAAGAGTTCCTGTAAGGTGGATGTCTCTTATTTCCCCTTTGATAGTCAAGAGTGCAACCTTACCTTTGGCTCCTGGACCTATAATGGCAATCAGGTAATATGCACTTGATAGGTGTACACGCATAGCAAATACAATAGTAAACATTCATGTATTCTTGTGTTGAACTATTCTAATAGGTTACTTTGGATAAAAGCTTTTTGTACCTGAAAATAAGTAAGATGTATACACTGTTATGTAACAATAGGTATGTAATCCCCTAACTGGCTAATTGTAAGATCAGGGATATTTTTTTTAAATGCTTAGTCATACACACAAGTCAACTGTTGCATTCTTAATATCTGAACAAAAGGATGAGATAAATGTAGTCTAATGGTAAATGAAAAAGCTCCATACTGTGAATATATAGTAGTTGAATATGTACAGTACATCCTCAGCATCCCAAATTATGAAGTGACATCAGAATATATATGAATCCTTAGAAAGAATGTTATTAAATAATATTAAAAGTTATAGAAAATGTATGGTGGCTTGACCACTGTGTCGTCTTCATGCACTGTAACCTCATTTCTGCTGCTCTTAAAAACACAAACAAGCAAATATTTGTAACATATTTTTTTAAAATACCAAAAAATAAATAATAAATATAAACAAACCTAAAATTACTTTAGCACTTTATCCAGTTTACATTGTCCTGTTTTTCTTTTTTAATTAATATATAATGCAAATGAAACCCTGCAATTCCAGGTGAAGTTAGTTGTGGAGGAAGATATAGACAGAATTGTGAATTGTCCCCTACTGAAAATCCTATCATATCCACTGTAACCCCAGGTGGACATTACTATGGGCATGGAGAGTGGTGACCTTTCAGACTTTGTGGAAAACGTGGAATGGGAGTGTCATGGCATGCCAGCCGTTAAGAACGTCATTATGTATGGCTGCTGCTCGGACCCTTACCCTGACATAACGTACACAGTCCTTCTCAAACGGCGATCTTCCTTCTACATCTTCAACTTGCTTCTGCCGTGTTTCCTCATCTCTTTCCTGGCTCCACTGGGCTTCTACCTGCCTGCTGATTCTGGGGAGAAGGTCTCACTGGGGGTGACGGTGCTGCTGGCTCTGACTGTATTTCAGCTGATGGTGGCAGAGAGTATGCCACCTTCGGAAAGTGTTCCACTAATTGGTGAGTTTACAGTGGAGCATAATGCTTAACAAGCTTTTGGAAATATTTGGATGAGCTCTCTTTTACTTTCTTTCCATTTCTCTCTGGCTAAAGAATTTTGATGTCGCTCAGGTTAGAGTGTTAAATGTGGTTCTATTTGTACAGTTTGGTTATAAATGAGAGTGACAACCATATGATTTTTATCACTGTCACTATAGTTACAGACCATCCTTGTGGCTCAATTGGCCTCCTAGTGGCAGTTAGTTAACAATCAGTTAATTGTTTCTGACTGCTTTTTATGAATTTAAATACATTGTGTGATCTACACTGTAACACAAGTTCAAATGGGAAATTAATGATTTCTGGTTATGGCTGGGTGACAGTGACATAGCCAATAGAAACAAATGCTGGTAACACTTTATTTTGGTCCCTTTTGAAAATTCTGTTGACTATAAGTAACTTTGCAACTACATGTCAACTAACAATCATTAGAGTATTAGTAGACTGTCTGCTTAATATCTGCTAAATCTTTATTGTGATGGTCCCCCAACAGACATTCTACTGACTATAAGTAACTTTGCAAGTATATGTCAACTTATTCTAACCCTAACCCTACCAGTCTACTAATACTCTACAAACACTCTAATGAGAGTTAGAAGACATGTAGGTGCAATGTTACTTACAGTCAACAGAATATATTAAAGGGACCATCAAAATAAAGTGAAACTAAAATGCTGTATATTTTGACATATAACTTTTTTTCTGTCAGAAAAATCATGAACTAAAACAACCATTGTTGCCAAATACATTTAGGATTGTTTACAAAAGGAAATCGCAGTGACACATATCACTAAATGAAGATAAAGATGATAGGTATCTTATCATTTTTGTTGAAATATACCAGTATATTCATGCAAGGACAAACAATTCTTTGCGAAAATTAATCATTTTTTTTACTCCAAATAAAACCAAGGGGAAAAAAAAGGTTATTATAGTTAAACCATGGTGACCACAAATAAACCATGGTTTTGCTACACTATAGATTAACCATGGCATTTGTGGTAAAACTGTGGTTATACAAATGGTAATTTGTATAAAAAGGGGGTGAAAGCGGGGTGAAACAGGCAAAAGGTCAGTATCCGTAATACAGTCCATAAAACAGGGATAATCCAACAAACGATAGTAGAAAACAGGCAACGGTCTGGGCAGGCAGCAATCAAGCAGACAAACAAGGCAGAATCAGAAGGCAGGCAGCAGTGAGTAGTCAGACAAGTGGACCAGTCCAAGTTCAAACCAAGCCAGAAGTAGCAAACTATGGGAAATCACTCAGAATTGTCAGCTGAGGCAAGAATATGACTTCACAAAGTAGTCTTAAATACTCTACTAATGGGCTGCAGATGCTGAGCAATCAGGTCAGGAGAGGGATTGTGGGAACTGTAGTGAAAGGGTAAGTCAATGCTCAGGAGAGGGGGCCCTCTGGTGGCTGTCTGAGGTAGCTTCAGAGTTTGCATGTGTAACAGTGGCCTAATAAAGGGGATGCTCATGACATTTTTTTTAATAACATTTGTTCTTATTTAATATATTGATAATTCATCTCCCAGCCCTAATTCTGGTCTATTGTTTATCTTTTGACATGAGCCATGGGTTCTCAACTCTGCCCTTAAGGTCCACTTTCCTGCAGAGTTCAGCTCCAACCTTGATCAAACTGACCTGCCTATATCTTTCTAGTATTCCTGAAGACATTGATTAGCATGTTCAGATCTGTTTGATTAGGGGGAAAAACTCTGCAGGAAGGTGGACTTGAAGTGCCAGAATTGAGAACCCCTGTCATAAGCATTGAAAAGTGGGTATGCACACAGTATACAATCCACTCCTGTAAGTTGTTTTATGAACAGGACAATCAAGTCACACCTGATAGTACATACAGTTGTCAATCCCAAACATTGATTGTGTTAATGTAGTGTTTTTGTTATTTATCCCTTGTTTGTGTCTTTCTTATAGGAAAATATTACATTGCAACAATGACCATGATAACAGCCTCTACATCATTGACTATCTTCATCATGAACATACACTTCTGTGGAGCAGAAGCAAAACCTGTGCCTCACTGGGCCAAAGTCCTGATAATAGACTACATGTCTAAGATCTTTTTTGTGTATGAGGTAGGGGAGAACTGCACAACACCAGAAAGCGACCGAGGCCCATTGTTCTCTGAAGACCCGCTGGCTAGCCTGGAGAGAGATGGGTATTTTGACAAAGGGTTTTATGGAGACTGTCAGAATGATGAAAGAAACCACAGTCAGTTTAATGGGTATAATCACAGAGACCACCGGCATGGGAATGGGTACCATCACAACAACAGTGATTATCGGCAACATAGGAACCAGCATCAAAGGAGGACCCGCTCATCTTCAAATTCCCCTGTCCGACAGAGTGCCCATCATCCAAAATACACACACTACATTGGTCGGGATGGAAGCGATAAGCTCCCACTGACAAGCCAGGAAAAACTAAATGATAGTGAACTCTCCATTCCAGAAAAACTTAATGGATACACTTACGATCATGGCAATGGCTATCTCAATGGAGTTGGCTATCTCCATGATAATGGCTACAGCAAAACCTTTGGAGTAGATAGATACAATAAGACCCCCACTGGCACAGGATGTGTATGTGTCTGTGGCCAACATCAGAAAGTGGTGCGAAACATTGACTACATAGCTAACTGTTTCAGAGAGCAGAGGGCACACCAGGCAAAAGGGGCCGAGTGGAAGAAGGTTGCCAAGGTGATGGACAGGTTCTTCATGTGGGTGTTTTTCATCATGGTATTCCTCATGAGTATCCTTGTCATGGCCAAGGCAACCTAGAGCAGTTTACACATTAAAGACACAATCAATTGATTATATAATGGGTAACTATATGTGTCAAAAGACCATTTAGTTACTGATTATTCATTATTATTTCAAACAATAATTCCTATAATCCTGTATTTGTCTGTAAATGGGCTCATGTTCTACATTCAACTTAATATGTGTATTGCAGTGTTTACTTTGTTTACTTTATTCTTTCCAGTCAAGAAGATTCTCTGGTTGTAACAGTTAAAGAAATGGCATTAATATTTCAGGTGTAGACATGTTCCCACATGTGTATATAGGGTAACACAATCTTTGTCTGGCATGGACACACATTAATAATGCACAATTAACCTTGCACATGCGTATGGACAGACATCCACACTATTGCACATTAAAAATGCATAAAAAGATCAGTCTAGAATGCTGAACGAACACACACACTTCTTTATTTATTCTTTACTTACATGTGTTAACTTATTTCTTTGATTTGCTGTATTTATTCCTCTCTTTGTTCTCTGCTTACAGTATTCTTTACAAATGGTGCTACACAAATAAAAACTTTAGTAATCATAGAATCCTAGAATCATAGACTACTGTTCAAAAAAGGCAAAAGTGAAATAAAAAGAGAGTAAGTAAAATTAACACTCAAACCTCAAATTGCTATTTGGAATATGATTATATGCAGACGTGACTCAATTCCTGAGTGTAAGTGCAGAAAATGAATGTCTTTTATTTTGTATTTTTTTTGTATGTATTTCCGGGTATGTTGGTCACGTGCTGGTGGGTGCAGGTATTTACGTAATAGTGTTTCCTGTTTTTGAATGTAGGTGCGTAGAAGGGGTGAGTAGCTGGGAATGCTCACTTTCTGTTGACCGTTTTTAACCATTCTCAACCTGTCTACAGTTTCAAGTGTTTCCTTTTCATGGACTATATTTCATCAAACAACAATAAATGTACTTGGTCTTAAATGCATGGAAGCTGAACGCGTCACACAGTTTTGTCCTGGCTGCTTAGCCTCTCAGCGGCTATAGGTTGCCGTTACACTGAGTAAAGGTTAAATCAAGCCTTGCAAGAAAAAAGAGCAACTCAAAAGCCCAATTTACACTGTACCTACAGATGCAATCAATGACAACCGACACTTTGTTGGGTTTTGTTGGCTTAGCGTGTTACCTTCTGTTGAAGTCTGTTAGGATTGGTTGGCACTTGTTTTCAGTGACTGAACATGTTCAGTTAGTGTTAGTCAGGTTGTGGAATATCTGAGAAGTGACCTACTATAATCTGGTGACAGTCCTTGTTGCTTTGCATCTGTCTGTGCAATGTGAATTGGCCTAAATGCAGGAGAGACTTCCTTTAACCCTTAAATGCATACCTCTGGTCTTTATCGATCTGGGACATCATTCCCTACCCTCCTCATTAATTTTTTTAAAGTTAGACATTAATCTTCTTAGTATTCCGCAATCAATTCATTGTAAACAATATAGCAATAAAAAAATCTCAAAATTATAAAAGAATGCCTGTTTTTCCATTCATTTTTTGTAAAAATTGTATAGGGTCACTAACGACCCAAGTTGTGTATCAGTGTATGTATATTTTTTTTGGACAACAATAATTACATTTTTGATGATGGAATAAGTGCAATTCACCTTCATTCCACAAGGTGGCAATGTCTGATAGACAAGTATCATTAGCAAAACGTGAAATGGCTCAGCAATTTACTGCAGAGCAAGTACTGAACGCAATCAAATATGACTGTCACTGTCACTGTCACTTGATGGATCTGGTGAAGCTGTTTCCGATCAAAATATTGATTTTTGAAATGTTTTGAGAATATGTTTGAGATCGCGAATGAGCTTATATTCGCGATCTCAAACATATTGTCAAAACTATAATTTGCTTAATGTACTGGAAAATGAGCTCTGACGAGGACAGTGATGATGGCATAAAACATCTGCTCAAACTGAGCCCTTCCAAGCTCCAAAAGGTAACAAAATAGGCTTTATTTTATTCTTCTGTAATTGTTACTCTAATATTAGGGGAGTTTCATATTATCGTGACAGGTAGAGATCCATCAGTGTTAGATAGCTATAGATATAGATATAGAATATGTAAGAATGATTGGTGAAACATTCATGCATTTAAGGGTTAAAAGGTGCTGTTCTAAACCTCAGTAGTCTACATGGATAAACTAAATCTGAGAAAAACGAAAGCGTAAAACCTGTGTAGTTTGAAACAAAAAAGTATTATAAAATTACCATCAGTCCATCCATTCTATAGCCCGCTTATCCTATGTAGGGTTGGAGGGATGCTGGAGCCTATCCCAGCATCTTGGGCCTTAGGCTGGGAAACCCTTGATGAATGGCCAGTCCTTCACAGGGATATTACAATTACTCTAACATCTTCCAGATACATAAAGTAATTTTACATTTTCTGAAAATATAAAAAAAAATTCTTAGTCCATTCAACTGAGTCATAGTGAGATCTTGAGGATTGCATTGGAATTGCTTCCAGTTCATTCATTACTGTTCACCAATAATTAAATGGATGATCCATTTGAGTGTTTTTGCATTGTGGGATATAGTATAGCCTGTACTGTGCTCAGTTTGTACACTGCACATTTCACCAAATCCAGTCTGGCTGTTCCATTCATTCTATGAACAGTATACATAACATATTCTGCAAATTGTATTAGTATGCCATTCTGAACATTGCGTCAATCTATCTCTTCAATTCACTAAAAAAGTTCACATCACTAAAAAAATTGGAAAAGCAAATGTGATAATGGACTCAGTTTCTTTCTTCTATGAAAAACACAAATATTTTTTTCTGAATGAAAAAAAGAAAGAAAAATGTCTCGCTAAATGAACACAAAAAAGAAAATATATATTTTAAATTTTTTAATGGAAATGTACCAATATAATCATGGCATGCAAAGACAAACAAGCGCAAACTAAGATGTAATGTCCTCTCCTCCCTTCCCAGTCAAGATACTAAAGTGTAGTTGTTTTATGGAGCATGATCAGTCTCAAAAATAGTACATTTACAAAACAAAATTCATAAAAGCACAGCACAATTCACATTTACAAAATGCAATTTGTAAATTCAAAACAATTTATAAATACACAAGTAAAAGCATAATTATTTCTCCAAATGCTCACACAAATGCATCTTACCTAAATAAATGTAAAATGTTTACACAAATATGTATATATCAAGTTCTTGAATTAATTTCCATCACACATTTATGAATGGTGTTACATGTATTTATGGATCGTTGAATCTGCATTTGTAAATCGTCACACATGCGTGGACTGCTTTGAATTTGTGTGTGGTATTTTTGAGACCTTCCTGGCAGGTTAAGATTCATAAATATCTTCTGTTCTGTTTAGCCAATCGCGGTGAGCTTTTAATCCATCAATCAAAATGCTCCTTACTGAACAGACTCAAGAAGCCCAACGCTGCCCTTGTACTGTGCATTGTTACATGATCGGGCCCTTTCTGTAAAGACATTTTAATGGGTAGGCTACTCTTTTTTTTCGCATATGATTACAATTTCTACAAAATCACATTAAGATTTATATCGTTTGCACAAAATACAGCTGCCCGGTTGTGATATGAAACAGTTTAATGTTGTTATTAGTAATATGTCCCTTATCCATTAGGTGGTGACCAAGTGCTTGAAAAGAGTCGAGTTGCAGTGTTAAAGGAACTAAAGCAAGACAATCTGGCAGTGTTTGATGAGTAGTCATATTTTGCTTGTGTGTTCAGTCAAAAGCTTTGATGTTAATACAGCACACACGTTAATGAAACGTCACTGTGAAGTTAGTTAAGTCGCTTTATTGAAATATCACACTGGTTAGCCTGCTGTCTTATACGCTAAAGTTGCACATACCCTGTTTATTCAGATCAGTCTGAATAAACATCAGAGAGATTTCAGCTTGGAGGATGAAAACCAGACTCAACGAGGAAGTAAAGTTTTTTTATCTGATGCCATTTTCTTATGATTAAAGATTTTTTTAGTTAATGAAGTGCAGTTTGCAGTGTTACAAAGTTGTAAGTCCAAGCCAGCTTTCTTATATTATAACTGGTGTTTGTAGGAACACTTTAGTAATCACAGGATGAATAGGCGATAAACAGTCATTAAAACAACTGTTACGTTCCCCTACCCGTCTAGGGGTCGGGAGGGGAGTATCAAAGAAAACGCATAAAATAAACACGTAAGGATGAAAAGAAAAGCGAGAACATACTTCAGTCCTCTGTTCCAGAGAGAAGATGACACCAGATAATGTATATAATCAAAGAAAGGATTTTATTTACAAAAGAAAAAGCATAACATCGGATAATGGAGAGCAATGGCTCAGGGGAGAGCAAGGCCTAAAACAACAAACAAAAAAATCCACTAACTAATTTAGGGAGTAGTTCTAACTTACCTAATAAGGGTCAAACATAACAAATAAACAACATAAACTTCCCTCAACTCCCTCGCTATACAGAAACAGGAACAAAAGCAATGTTAAAAGAAAAAGGCACTCTCCCCCTACAGCTTCCCTCACAAAGTAATAAACAAAGAAAAAAGTACACAATACCTTTTTCTAACTTTCAGTTTGAAGTAGGATCTCTGAACACTTTCTGTTAGCGCAGGTCAATGCTAAGCACAGTTAGCCACTGCTAACACACAATTAATGTTTCAATGTCACAGGCAAGCACATAACCCAACATAGTTCAGTCTGGAGCAGGGGAGAAGTGTTCGTCTCTCAGCAAGCTCTGAACTGCCCCAATACACTCCCGCGCTGCGTCCGAAAACTGGAAAATGCTGCTTTCTGAGGACACATTTCAAGGTAGGAAGTCATCATGCCACATCCAAATTCCTGTTTCCTGAGATACCTTCATCTGGTCGCGTTTTGAAGGCAGCATAGATGTATCCTTAGCTGCCTTTGATATCCCACAATTCTGTGCGCATTCGTCCGAGTGGGAGTGGCTTTATTAGTCGATTCTGTTGGAGTTTCTCGGCCGCTTTCTTTACTGCTCGGGTTCAAAATGAGGCGGCTTTGCCCACAAAAAAAGCTCCGTGAACGGCTGGAAGTAAGTTGTTGAACATCATTTCAGTTCTTAATGAAGACTTCTTTTATGTTAATGTCATATTATTGTTAGTGTACATGCTTAAGCTGTATGATGTACCTTTGACCTGTATTGTAATGTAATGTACAGTCAAAGCTAACCTTACGAAAATTAAGAAATGGCTTTATTACAGTTGGAGTGTCCAAAACATTTTTGAAAAAATACTATGGTTAAACTGAGGCTACTCAGGAAAAAACATGTTTGATTTGGTGTTACCATGGTTTAAATACATCAGTCATGTCTTTTTTTGGTACTTTCAGTAAAAGCATAAAACTAGGCTTTCAAATCTTTAATCTCACTAACATTTCTCCTGAAAAGTGCTTCAGAAAATTGGCCTGGGTGGGAAAGTTAGTCCTCAACAGGTAAGGAAGAAATGGGACAACTTAAAACAAAAATATAAGGTATCATTTTACATATGTTGTGGGACAGATTTTCTATGCATTGTACATTTCTAAGTCTCTTTTTCTGTAGGAGCTGAAAAACCCACCAACTGGTTCAGGGGTGGAAAAGGGAGAGGACACCGCTAAATCATGGCCCTATAGTTCACCCTAATGGATGAGGCTTTGGGTCAGAGGCATTCAATTACCCCTCCAATACTGCTTGCCTCAAGCCCCTGGCCTCTTCCACTATCAGTGAACCAGGGCCATCTCCCTTGCCCCTCGACGAAGACGGTCCGCCAGTGAACAGTGGACCAAGAGAGAGACACAGGGGCAGGAAGAGGAGCTTCCTAGAAATCTTCAGGGAGGAAATAGCCAGAGAGGAAGCCAGTGAAGAGGCCGGACGGAGAGCAGCAGATGAGAGGGCCAACAGAATTCTGAATTTACTTGAAAGTCTTGTCAAGAAAAATTGATTTGTATATATTTTGTAACTTCTGTGAAATACGTTGGATTTTGTTGTGTTAATACTGCAGTGTTTTAGTTTTATATTTATTTGTTTATTTATATAGAAATTGAAGTAAAATAAAATGGAAATAAAAATGTTACTGATTTTGAGATAGTAAGGTTTTATTTTCTCAGGTTTCAGACACAATAGGTGTAGTAATTAATTGAACAGTTACACTTGGTCAAAAATTAAGTATTTAAAATAAAGTATATATAACTTTATTCTACATTGATGTGTGTTAACAGAGCATTGAATGATGTTTGGAACAAGAAGGTGGTGGTAAGGGGTGTAAAATGAAGATAAAAGGTAAGAACAATATTATTAATATTTATACTGTTCAGTTATAATTTACATGGTAATCATGATCCACAGCATGATCCTGCGGGGCAGACAGTTGTGCAGCAATGCGTTCATGCAGAGCATTTGCGTTTACAGTCTCCCCAGCCACCTCTTCTTCTTCCTCCTCAGGTTGCCCTTCCATTGGCAAGATGTCATCATTGCCAACAGAGATGTTATGTATTATGGTGCATGCCACAACAACATCAGGGACAAATGAAGTGTCTACCTCCAGGGCATGGAAGAAGATGGCCCTCCACCTGGGTTTCATAATGCCAAATGCTCGCTCAATGACAGAAAGGGCTTTGGCATGATGAGCATTGAACCTGTACAGCCACAAAGGTAATTTTAATAACATTTAAATATGTGACATGATCCAGCAAAATGAGTCACAGTGACCCAAATTTCAAAATTCAAAGTCATACCTTGAATGCTTTTAAAGATATACCCATTTGAATTATGGTCGTCTGCCCTCTTTTTTCTTTGTTAATATATCAAGTTATCATATCCATCTTCATCCTCATCTCCATCTTCTCTCTCACCCTCACTCTCTCACTGACGGATTGTCACTATGATTTCATCCTCCTCATCACAGTATGACCCCTCATCAACTGGCTGTGCTACCTGTGTTTTATACCTTTTTGAAGTGCTATAGAAAATGTGCAGATCATAATATATGCAGATATAGTATGTGAATTACTATTCTTATAAGTGCATTACAAAATCATGTGAAAATGCAAATATATTTAGATAATTCTAAGTCTTTTTCTAACAAATATAATACATTTGTATTAAACCTATTAAAAACACCGTAACATAAACGTACGCTAGAAAAAAAAACATTACCGGTGTGCATCTCGAGACAAAACGATGGCACTGACATATTTTAAGATCTGTCAGTACAAGTTGCTTTCAGTTAAAACTTAAGCTTTGTCTGTAAAACCAGGGGATAACCTAATAAATAAGGTTATGACACCAAAAGCTACTAGATTAACAAAATGTTAAATATTGTTAGACGAAACAGTAAGTAATAAAATAGGAACAAATAATCAAAATTATGAGTAATAGCAAAAATAAATAAAACAGAACAAACATATAAATGAAATAAACAGTGCTTTTCCAGTTTTTTAAGTAGGTTTAAACAGGAGATTTTCAGGTACAGAAATTGTAATCTAATGTATAGCTAACTATATAACTATAGATTAAACTTTATTAAAGTATAGCAGTCAAGAGCAGTTACAGATGCATAAATAATGTTTTGAAATGTTGAAAATATAAAACTTTAAATACTGTTATTTGAAATTATTTATAAAATGAAAAGACACTTTAAACTTGAAATTAAATTAGGTGGCAGCGAATGTCATTGAGAGTCAACCGATTCATTCAAGTGGCTGATTCATTCAGGAAGTGTTGCTGAGAGACTCAAAACAATGCTCTGTGGACTTTGGAACTATTTTCATAGGCGAAATACAGCGAAACAACATTGATATTAGGTTCTTAACTGTACGCTGTAAAAAATCAATATTACATTTGTAATCATGCTGATATTTGGACAAAAACGGCGCTGTTTGTATTATATTGGTTGGTATACAAATGATCAGCATTTATGTCACTGTTTGTGTACATTTCTAAGCTTTTTGATTGGTTTTATACAATGTTTAACACCATATTTGGAGAGCAGAGATAGTGACGTTTCAGGGGATACCTGTAATATAGGGAAATGCTCAGAAGTGACGAGAGGAGTTGAGAAAAGCAATGTTCATTTCCAGCAAATTTAGTAAAACTTTGTCAACTTTAATAGTCATTTAATTACCTTTACTCAATTTATCTGGACTACGAAACTTTTTGAGATTATTTTTGAATGTCTGTTCTTTGAAATTAGCTAAAAAAAAGAACTTTTTTTTTTTTTCATTGTTTTTCCACATTATCAGACTGTATCTTGAAATGGAACATTGTGACTTCCGACTCGTTTCACCAGAATGGGTCACATATAAGAGAAACATGTAATGATACTTTTCATATATTGATTAACTTATTTATATTTTTCCAAACCTCTATTGTGTCACTCCTCTTACAGGATGCTTGTAGGGTGTCACCAGGGCAATGGGCCTCTCCAGACGGGAATCCTCCATCACCCAAGAGGAAGTGTCCTGGTGGTTGATATGCGCCACTGCGATACAAGGGGCTGTGTCGGAGGACTCTGGAGTCATGCACAGAGCCAGGAAAGCCAACAAAGACATCAGTAAACCTCGCTTTGTGGTCGCATACAGCCTGCAGTTGGATTGAGTGAAACAGTACAGGTTTCTATAGCACTAAGCATGGGGTTCTCCAGGTGCTTTGATACGGATGTGACATTCATCAATGGCACCCATTGACCATTGAAAAGCTGGATGCCCAGCCAGCTGCCTGAAACCCTCAACCACCTCCCTTTGTGCATCCAAGGTGCTTGGGACACTTTTCACATGTGGTGTCAGACGTCTCATTGCCCTTGCCACTCGATGGATGAGCTGGTGAACTGTGGATTTGGGCATGTCAAATGCCCTGGACACCACACAGTAAGAGGTTCCACTGGCCAGCCAGAAAAGGAAGACCAGCACCTCGATGGTTGGACCCCACCAGTGAAGCCGCATCTGGTCCAGGAGCTGGAAAAGGGCTGTAATGGATGCATGGCTCAGGCGGAAATCAGGCCGTGTGTCACCCCCTTCAAACAAGATGCGCAGGACTGTGACATGTTTGGTTGCAGATAGAATAAACTGGCGAGCTCTGCTGTGAATAGTTAGTAAGTTTCCATTAAAACTCCTCATTTGAGAACAATATTATGTATAATAGTTATGTATAATAAAATATCACTATTAGAATCAAAAACTTGTTATTTTGCCAGTTTCTTTAATAATAGCAGCCAAAGTGATGTTGAAATTAACTTTAAATAATGAAAAAAAAGGTAATAAAACAATGAACAGTACTGCTGTTTTTACTGTATTTGTTCCCACTTTAACACCTCAATGACAAGACGTAACCTGGCGTCAAGATACTAAAGTGTAGTTATTTGAGCGTCAGAAACTCCTTGAAGCCATACTACAGATCTACAGATCAAAGGCCAAACTTGCCAGACAAGGCCCAGTGGCCTAATGGATAAGGCATCAGCCTCCGGAGCTGGGGATTGTGGGTTCAAGTCCCACCTGGGTCGTCTTGGATGGGTTACCTTTAACACTAGAACCGCCGGGGGTCGCTGTATACCTAAAACCGCCATGCGGGTAAATTTTACCCGCGCACATTACACCTGTTTTTATATGGCTAAAGAACATATTATTTCACTGTATTATGTCACTGTCTTCACAAAGAAGTGTCTAGAGTCATGAAATGATTATGTCTTGTCATCAGCTATATTTTTGTCCTGTTGTTTTATGTTCAAGGCTTTTTTTATGCAGGCTACACTAATCACTTTTCATAACGGTCAAGCTAAACAAGTCTGCACTGACAACGAGAATTACAAGGAAGTAAATACATATTTGGGTGGTGTAATATTATAATTAATCATATATTAAGATAACCCATGTTATTTAAATTACTAAAAATAGCCTATAGACAATAATGAACAATAATAATTCCCCACACTGCATAGGATGTATGATGCGATGCCAAATTCAAGCGCGCAGCTTCACCTTAATTATTTATATCCAACGTTTATTGATGCTCACTCTGTAACTATTGTAGAAATCCTGTGCTGAAGAACAGACTCAGTCTAATGTTTCTCGGAGGCTCTGGATCGCTGTCATGAGCCGTCAGATGCTGAGCCGACCCAGGACGCGTCACTGATCTCACAACTATCAGACTCTCCGTCACTCACGGCATTTAGGGCTTCTACCTCTTCGGCATCCATAAATCGCTGGCTTTTACTCATTGTGACTTTATTTATGAAACTGATGACCGCTAATTCAGTAAGTGAAAGGCGTTGCTTAGCAATGTACAATGTTTAAACATAAGGGGACGCAAAAATACCGGCATTATATAGCGGGTAAATTTGACCCGCGCGGCGCTTATAGGTATAAATGCCCCGTTTTATGATCTGGTTTTATCTAAACAATTTTTAACACCAAGGGATTGTAAATTACACAATTTTAGTAAAAGTCAATGACTGGGAGACTTGAATATTTTTTTGAAAACCTGTTTTGTACATTTGAAAAACAGCCACGGGTAAAATTTACCCCGTTGGCGGTTCTAGTGTTAAGTTGGCCGTGCGAGAAATTCCAGGATGATTTGTTCAAAGCAACACTATAGCCATGATGACCGCAAGATCCGAATTAGCATAGAACTGACAAACTTCTGATAGCTGTGGCAGCTTTTGCGTGCATCAGACTGTCAGTGAATCAATCTGGCCCGCCTGTGCATGTGCCCTTTCAGGCTGAAACTACACAAAGCACTGTGTGCAAGAGGACGCTGGAGAACGTGACGTCAAGTACCACGTGGGTTGCAGTAAATTGAATGGTATGAAGTGCTTGATAAAAAAAAGCAGCAATCGAAAAAAGTGCAAGAAAACCCTGCCACTCACACTAAAAGCTAGAGGGCTCGTCCGGGATTTGAACCTGGGACCTCTCGCACCCGGGACCTCTCGCACCCGAAGCGAGAATCATACCCCTAGAGCAAAGAGCCTGACCGCTGAAAGGTTAGGCTACATGTGTACACTTGTAGAGTCATGGAATGCTGGCCGCTAACAGAAAGGCACAGGCACTAGTTCTAATAGAAAGCGTTTGTTGGCGGGCTGCCGCTCTGAGTTTGGTCTGTCCGAGGAAATGACGCTTGTCATCTGGCTGAATCTCGGCTATGTCATAGTTCAGATGAACAAAGGCAGCAGTAAGTATTTCAAAACCAGCACAACCAGCTGCCCCTGTCGCTCACTCTGAAACTGCTGGGCTCATCCAGGATTTGAACCCGGGACCTCTCGCACCCAAAGCGAGAATCATACCCCTAGACCAACGAGCCTTGTGCAAGGACCCTTAAAGGCTGAAATTACACAAAGCACTGTGTGCTAGAGGCCCAGTGGCCTAATGGGTAAAGGCCAAATCTGACTTTTGCGCTACGATGACAGCTCTGCGTACGAAAGCAGAGAGGATAATTACACACAAAACAGCTGGGAAAGAGTCATGAGAGATTGATTTAAAAGACAATTCCACAAAATGTCGAAGGCTTGACTATGAAACCACGAGGCATCAGCCTCCCACCTAAGGCGTGCTTGATGAGCTAGCTCCAAGCTGATGCTGCAAAAAATTAAATCTCCATTTGTTCAAAGAAACTCCATAGAACGACAAGTATATATGTGCTTAGCGTTTCTGCAAAAGAGCCACGTTAATTTAATGAAGAGCAATATAGAATGGTTTGAATCCCACAGCGGCATCTACAGACCTGCAGAAAGTTCGATTTGGCCGAGGCATCAGTGTCTGATGCTAGAGAACGTGACGTCAAGTACCACGTGGGTTGCAGTAAAT
>RJVU01075794.1:0-15027 GCA_003731715.1 Anabarilius grahami
AAAGAAAAAAATTGATAATGCATCAGCTACGATGTTTTCTGTACCTTTCTTGTAGCGTATGTCTACATTAAACTCTTGCAAGATCAGTGCCCACCTCATTAAACGCTGATTAGATTTTGACATACGAGACAGGAAAATTAGGGGATTATGATCGGTGTACACTACAACTCGATCACCAGAGCTTAGGTACACTTCAAAGTGTTGAAGGGCTAACAAGGCTTCTTTTTCTATGGTGCTATAGTTTTGCTGACACCTGGTAAACTTCTTGGAGAAATAACTGATGGGATGTTCAATACCAGCATCATCAGTTTGCATCAGCAACGCACCGGCACCACGAGCACTTGCATCAACCTGTAAACTGACCGGCAAATCAAAATTTGGGGCAGACAAGATTGGAGCGTTGCATATCAGATCTTTAGCAGAGCAAAAGGCCGATTCACATTCCTTACTCCATATAAATTTTCGTTCAGTGCTTAGGAGATCAGTAAGGGGTGCAACCACTGTGGCAAAGTTTTTACAGAACCCTCTGTAATATCCGGCCATTCCCAAAAAACCTTAGTTCACGTTTATTTGTAGGTGAAGGAAACTCAGCAATGGCTTCAATTTTTGCGTTCACCGGCTTAACCCTCTGGGGTCTGAGGATTTTCAGGGCCCTGGAGAAGTTTTGACATGCCCTGACATTTGTGCTTTTTTCAGTTGTTCATAAACATATTAATGGAAAAAGTGTCATTACACTTTATTCAGCACAAACTAGGCTACCATAATATGTGAGGAACATGTATGTACAGGTTTGTGTTTTTGAAGGAATAATGTTTATGCGTGGTTATTGAAAAAACTAAAAACTTAAGTCAATGAAATAAAGCCAAAAAATATATATTAAATCTGTGTTCACAAGACTTCTGGGTATTGGAGGTTGTAGACTACAGTTTTTGCTTCAAAATGATGTAAAAATTATCCTGCCTACTCTTTCATTTATAACAATATATTGATTTAGTTTTTGTAAGACACTTTTTGTCAAGAAACACAGTATGCGTGGAGGCGTGAATCATCATGAATAATGGGTGATTTACACCTGAAAAGACAAAAGAATCGCATAATGAGGTGTAATGACCTGCATATTAATGAGGCCTTTCAGTCAGGTAGGCTGTGAAAAAACCCTCTGTGATCATGTCTCAAGCTCATCATGGTGTATATCAAACATAAAGAAAAAACAGCAATACTGTGAAATTTTATTACAATTTAAAATAATGGTATTCTATTATATACTTTAAATATGTAATGTATTTCTGTGATGCAAAGTGTCTGAACAATTATGTCACCTCTATGGCATTTCAAATAGGCTTCTAGCTTAAAAGCATGCACATTTGGAGAAATATTGATGGATTCTCATATGTTTATGTCAATTTTCTATACAGACGAGTAATATTTATTGTCATCACTGTGAGCGCTGGATACTGTGTTTTCAATTCATACTTACAGCCGGAGGGCGCTCTGTGCACATTTAGTCCACAAATATCTCCTAAAGAAGAATAGGCCATGTGACATTCCAGGAACTAACAGGCTTCCTGAGATCGCTAACTATGGCTTTTCAAAACACTTTTGAAGACAATAAATACACGATTGAGACGATGTATACATGTATTGCCTCAGAATTTGAGTAGCGCTCCCTCCGTGGGCGTGGCCGCATTAGCGGATAATGAGCTGAATCACGAGCGTCTGACATGTCTCTTTTCATACAGATTACATAAACACAGAATTTTTGTTTTCGATTTGACTTATACGGTTTAAAACCTGACATTTCAACGTTTCTTTAGACATAAGTCAAATTTTTTTGTGATTAGTATTCACTAAGTTACAGTTCATTTTCTGAGAACTATCAGATTGGACTTCGTTCAGAGGGAGACGAGAGATCACACATCATGTTAGTTTTCTTTATTTTGCAAAAAGCACAACATTTTGTTTTTACTCTGAGTGTACACAAATAAAAGAAGATATTCCACAGATTAAAATGGTGTATAACTCTTAATTGTATGTGCAACATTGACAGAGTATTTTGAGTCTCTTTCACACTGGTAAGAAAAAAACCAAGGTGGTATCGCCGGCACGACCGCCGACCCGAGGGAGTTAACCTGGCCTTGCCCAACTAGTTTTCCAAGGTAAGTAACGATGGCCTTGGCAAACTCACATTTACTGAGGTTAAGCGTTAAAGATGCATCAGCCAAACGTTTCAAGACTAAATCAAGGGTGCCTAAGTGGTCTTTCCACGACATGGAATAAACCACTACGTCATCAAGATACACCACACAATTCTGTACCTCAGATAACACAGTCTGCATTAATCTTTGGAATGTGGCAGGTGCGTTACGCATCCCAAATTTCATCACAGAATATTGCATAAACACTTCAGGCATCACGAAGGCAGAGATCTCGGAAGCGCGTGGTGTCAACAGCACCTGCCAATATCCTTTTAGAAGGTCAAGCTTGGTAACATTCGTGAAGAACCCACTCGGTCAACGCAATCCTCTATTCTGGGAAGCGGAAAGGAGTCACCCTTAGTCACTCTATTTACCTTGCGAAACTCGGTACAGAATTGGAGCGAGCCGTCAGATTTGGGCACGTGTATGCAGGGCGAACTCCATGGGCTCTGACTGGCTACAGCAAAACCATTACACACCAAGTATTCAACTTCATCTCTCATAACTTGACGTTTATACGGGTTAACCTGATAAGCATGCTGTTTAATGGGCGTGCTTTGACCTACATTGATGTCATGTACCAGCACGTTAGTTTGTGAGGGAACATCGTTAAACAACACTGGATATTTGTTGATCAGTTCAGTGATATCATTGAGTTGTTCCTCGGACAGATTTGAAAGATAAAATGGCAGAGTGGACAGAATGGCAGAATTTGAAAGCCTTCCACAAGAGGCTTGAACATCTTTGTCAATCAAGTCATCTTCCTCAGACACATAACTAGAGGGCAGATCAACAGCATTCATGACAGACACACTTTTAATAACAGGATTGACGTCAGACTGATCTCTGGCAAAATACGCTTTTAGCATATTTATATGGCAGACTCAGGAGTTAAAACAGTGTAGTTAGTATCACTCAGTTTCTTTTCTATTTTGTATGGACCAGAGAACCGAGCATGCATAGGAGAATTGGGCACAGGCAGTAACACAAGCACAGAGTCACACTTTTTGTCATATCTAGTTTTCATCCTGGACTGGGAATCGGCAAGATGCTGTTTAGCGATCTCCCAAGCTTTATGGAGATGCTCACGAAATGTACTCACATACTGAAAGACTGGCATGCGGGGAGAATCTTTAGAAAGGAACTGTTCACTGATCAATTTCAAGGGTCCCCGGACTGTATGCCCGAACACAAGTTCAGCAGGGCTGAACCCTAATGACTCCTGTACTGTACTTCTTAAGGCCAACATTAACAGAGGTAAGCCATCCACCCAGTCCTTACCAGTTTCGACGCAGTAAATGCGCAACATTGACTTAAGCATCTGATGAAAGCGCTCGAGCGCACCTTGCGACTCTGGGTGGTATGCACTTGACATTTGATGCTCGACTCACAGCTCTTTAACCAGCTGTTCGAACAGATGCGAGGTAAAGTTTGTACCCCGATCTGTTTGAATTATTTTAGGTAACCCGAACATGGAAAACTACTTGACCAACTCTTTAACCACTGCTTTTGTCGTGATAGAACGCAGGGGCACGGCTTCTGGATAGCGAGTCGCTGCACACATTATCGTAAGTGTATTGGTGACTGGACTTGGCTTTAGGTAAGGGACCTACACAATCAAGTATGAGTCTTTCAAAAAGCTCTCCTAGCACAGGAATAAGTTGCAGCGGGGCTTGAGGAATCACCTGATTGGGTTTACCAGCAAGTTGGCAGACACAACAAGATCGAACAAATGCAGACACGGAAGACTTCATGCTGGGCCAGAAAAAGTGTCTAGCGATACGGTCGTAAGTTTTTGTAACACCAAGATGTCCCGAGCAAATATGCTTGTGGGTCAACTTCATTATCTGAGTCCTGTAGCTGAAGGGAAGAACGATCTGATAATCCCCATCACGTTCAGAGTCTGACGGCTACCACCAGTGCATCAGCACACCATCGTCCCAAAAATAACCTACCAATGTCTTTAAAACTTGTGCTTTATCAACTGCAGCATTAATACACTTACTCAATGTTACATCAGATTTCTGTGCAGCAATTAACTGTTCTCTACCTACTTTCAAGGGAGCTTAGTTTTCTTTCGAATACTCATCATTTGGGTGTGGTTGCGACTGAACAAGCAATTTACATCCGATATTCTCCGGTGATGAAACCAGAAACAAACTAGAATGATAAACTACATTGCTGAATTTCTTTTTCTGTGTGCGTGTCACAGCACATGACGAAAAAACAGAGGAGAGATGTGAAAGAGCGTCATTTTGGCTGTTAACAGATACAGATACAATCGGGAACGGAAAGACTTTAGTTCCAGCCAAATCATTCCCCAGGATCATACTCACACCATCCACAGGCAATTGTGAATGCACACCGATACTGACAGGACCAAAAATAAGGTCAGATTCCAGATGTGCAAGGGCACTGACGTACAGCCCATTTCAACACCACGGATGAGCACATTGTTACCCGTATAAGACTTTGATGAGAACGGTAGCGTACTTTCCAGAATTATTGACTGAGCAGACCCTGTATCTCGCAACATTACAATGGGCTTAGGATCAGCATCATCAGAAAGCGCTACTGTACACATTCGCAGAAACGACTTGAAAGGAATTTGATTGCGAACTTGAACGTTCAGAAACAGATGTAAGCACTACCCCTTTAGGCTTATTACTAGCTTTCTGCTGCCATTTTTGCAGTTTGAAATTAAATGGCCAGGATCAAGACAATAGAAACTCTCTTTCTATCAGGCCGTTTTGAAGATTTTCTAGACTCACTAGCAAGCCGGCGAGAGTTGTTACTTTTCTCTTTCCCTACATCCACGGTGGAGAAAATTGTAGGAGTGCGTACGGGAGAGAATACGTTTTTGTGCAAGAGCACAAATTCGTCTGCTAGAATTGCAGCGTCGGACAGTTTAGAAACTTTTTGCTCGTTTAAATTGCTCGTTTTGTTTTTACTCTGAGTGTACACAAATAAAAGAAGATATTCCACAGATTAAAATGGTGTATAACTCTTAATTGTATGTGCAACATTGACAGAGTATTTTGAGTCTCTTTCACACTGGTAAGAAAAAAACCAAGGTACAATACCCTCTGGTAAACAGTTTTTGAAATCTTCGAGCAAAATCAGTTCTTGCAATTCCTCAAAAGTAGTAATTTTGGTAGCAAGACACCACTTCTCGAACAATACGCAGTCGACTCACCTATTTCTCTACAGTTTTCAGCATCCCTCCACCACCCTCCTCACACTCGCCTGGTTACTTTCCTAACCAGAAATACGGGGGAAGTTCTCTTGGTTTGGGCCAAATACCGAGCTCGGAGCCCTCTCCTCAAACAGCACGCCAAATACTCATACTATTTACTCTGTCTGATTATTTGTAAGTGTAAACTCGTGAAATAGCATACAATTGAAATCTCACTTCCACAACACTGTTTTTCTGGCCAAAAATGACCAGTAGCCCACACTTATTCTACGGTTTGTGTGTTTAAAACGCAATCGGGGGAACATCATGTGCTGTCCATGGTCCTGAACCAGGAAAATCAAAGGGGAAATCTTTTTTTGCGTGTAAAGGATGACATGCCATGATGCTTCTGTGAATGTACGAGTTTATTAAATGAAGTAAGCTAGTGTTTTTATATTTATTTTAATCTTAACCTAAATGAATAGACCAGCACACATTTTCAAAAAGTGAACACAAACATCACACATCACAGAGAAAACAACAATCATAAATGAATATAAGAAAAAAAACAAAAAAGAAACATTAGTAAATCGTGTTGCGTGATTCATTTAAATACTCTCCTCCCATAATTTTGTGTCTGAAAGGAAAACTCCTACAATTGCATATGCAATTGCAAGGACAGCCGCAAAAACAACTCAGTCCACGCCTTTTCAGTGCTAATTTTGCACTGTGTGTCTTTAGTAAATCCCGACAGAACCTTTTTAATGCCAAAAGAGGGTTTGCGATTGCTCAAGCTGTTAGTAAATCTGGCCCAGAATGTTAAATAAAATTATTCTTTGTTTTACAGAGGAACATTCTGTTCAGAATTATGTCAGGACACTGACACAACCTCAAAAAGAGGACTCTAAATAAAATAGCTGTTTAGAGAAGATGGAAGTTGAAAGAAAACATTCTGTGGTTGAGAATAGCTTTTACTATGCTTACAAATGCAAATCTGAACAAATTATAAAGAATGCAGGAGAGAGTGAGACCGAAAATCATGTATCAAACTGTACAAGATTTAAAATATTTAGACATACCAAGTAGTAGAAAATGTGTATGATTCAGATTCAGTTGATATTACTTTAATCAAAGCTCTGCAGAGATGGCAACATGGCTATTGATTTGCAATTGTGCTATAATTATCTCATTCATAAAGTTTACACTCATTTGTGTATCATATTGTACAGGTTTCTCAACTGTTCTGACCAGACAGCCCCAAACCAAAATAGGGAAGAGTTATTCCCACACCTTCTGCCTGTTAATGAAAATGGTGTTTCTTTTCAACACTTCATACTGTGGTCCTACATCTTGGACAAGCTCCCTTTCGAAAGTGGAACTTCGATACTGCGTCATGGAGTTGACACTGGGGAACACCATCAGCATGACCAGATACTAGGGAATGCCTCTCTAATGAAGTGCCATCAATTGGCACATGCCCTGAGCTTTAGCATTCAAAATGGCCTCAACAACCTCCATTGGGAGACCAGAATTCAGGAGTGGGTCCCCTTCTTGGGACCTATATCTTGGGTCGAGGATGCCATATTGAGCAGAAGCTAAGAAGGTCACTCCTGATTGTAATATCCCTAGAAGAGCCTTCCAGGAGAGATACTAAGTTCGAGAACTGGAGTTCAAATTGGCCAAAACGGAGTTATGAGTAACAGGCACACTACATCTTGCCAAACCCTTGCCAGAACTCCCAGGAGCAGAGTTATCTGGGGAAAGGCATACAGATGCAGCCTCGGCCATTTCTGTGCATCACATCCAACCCCTAGGGTGCTGGAACTGTAAGAGAGAAACAGGCTCAATGGGATTACCGGGGATGCCATGAGACTAGGGCTGTGCCGATAAACAATATCATATCGAATCGCGATAAAAAATATGTCGATAACGATGATAAGCTCTAGGCATTTTTACTCTATATGGATTAATATAAGAGCAAATCATACAGCAGAAATATGCGACAACAGCCAATCAGCGTGTAGCTTTAAACGTTCACGTCAAAGAACAAAATAAATTTCCTATAGAACTTTGCAAAGCAAACTCGACACAAGGACAACAAAAATTAGTGGAAGCAGCAACGAAAGTGAAACTAACCTTGAGTTATTATCCAAAAATGATGAAATTGTTGACAAAAAAGGTAGCACGACAACACAATAAACTGACAACACAACCAACCTATTCCATCACAGTGCTTCCCACACATAGCCTTTACTTGGGCGGGCCGCCCAGGTATATTAACGGCCGCCAAAATATATTTGGAGACACATTTTTGCTTTTATTATTTTTATCCTCTTATACTTTTATATCCGCCCAAGATAATGAAACCATCCGCGATCGATTAACTTGTGGAAAATCTCCCCTTGCCCTACGTGTTTCGTACCTGCTCGTTATGTGTGCGTCAGAACTGTTTACTCCCTCTGACATTCCCACGGGCACTGCAGAGATGCAGTGGATATTTCACAAAGAGCGCTGCATGTTGCAATGTCACAAGGCGGCGCTGTTGCGCATTCTACACTTCCACAGGCCCGCGCAACAGCGCTTCAGACTGCTTCAAAGTGATTCTTGATTAATGAAAAGCGCAGATTTATGCCAAGCAATCTGCTTGTTAAGTCGTGACTTAAGGAACGCCGTTTCTGGGTCCAAGCCTCAACTCGTTTGACTTGAGAATGCCATCGACGGCCATTTATGAGTGCTATTTATTTATATTAAACATCAAACATTTAAAAAAGTTAAACATTTTAAATACTTACAGTCTACACAACAGTCTCCGTGCTCACAGCGTCACAGACATAAACATTTTAACGATTTATAAAAGATAAATCACTGTCTGGTCATCTGGAATTTTGGTATGGAGATAAAGGTTATGATTATAATTTTTTTGTAGTATTACACCACATTGTGTGTGTATATTAGCACCGTTTGTTGTTTTTCTTGTGGTATGAGATAGAGCGTTTGGAAGCGCTGCCGCATGACGTCAGACTTAACAACCGAATTGCTAATGAACTCGAGTTGATGAATTATGACAATGTCTACTTTATGGCCTTTATATAAAATGTTTTAGACGGTTGTAAGAATCTGAAGGATCAGCCAGCAATTGACTAGACATTTCAAAATAAGAGTCCCGGTGTATTTCGGACTTGTTTATAATTAAAAGTCACATGCTAAGTTAGTAAGTTGTCTTAATTTTTAAGGCCATATGTGTAATCTGTTTTTGTTAATAAACTATACTTTAAAATGTAATTAATGAACCCTTAAATTTGTGTGGCTTTAGTCATAGTTGGGATACTCTTTTAAAGCTGGCAGCATTAACAGTTTATATATCGAAATATATATCGTTATCGATCGATATGGGAAAAAAATATCGAGATTACATTTTTGCCATATCGCCCAGCCCTGCATGAGACCTAAAAGCTTTTTAAATAGGCTGACTGGAATACCCTGGCCTGGCCTGAAGTTGTCAACACAGGCATGAATCAACTCCACACTAGCAGGAGAAAGGTTGCCTGCATCAGGATCGAATATCACTGCACTCCTAGAAAAGTGTCCTATGTCTCAGAGAAAGTACACTTTTCTTGAGTTTCAATCTGAGACCTACAGTAGATACCTTAAGTGAGCAAGAACAGCAGCTTGGTGTTAGACCACTTAGGCCTGAGCTAAGATTAGCCAGTCATCAAAATAATTCAGCACACAGATGCCCTGGCGTCGCAATGGAGCACATCGTTAAAGCACGGTGAATACCTGTAAAATTGAATTCTGCAACCTTTTTCTATGGTCCACAAGACCCATTATCAAGACAACTCGTCATGGAGATCCCAGAAGAAGGGACGCTGTCTGTAGGGGGTGCTTGTCTAATTTATTGTGAGACATCTCTTGTTCTTTCATGGGCCAATCCAAACTCAGTCTGGCCAAAGCACAGGTTAAAAAGTCATTTAACTCCCCATATGAGGCAGACCGAAGGAGTGTGTGTGTTTCTTTATCTGTGGAAACATCACATTGTTCTACATCTAACTTCTCAGAGCTAAATGCAGCCAGTAACATGCTGATCTTCATGAAGATCAAAAGAAATTGCTCAGCAACCTTACTGGTTCTGTTTGCTTCTCAACTGGGAAAAGAGAGAGAAAGAGGGGTCTGCTCTGACTCTAGTTCTGCCGAATAACCTGCGAACCCCATGACCGCAGTCTATGTGTTGCTTCAGCAAACATGGGACCTGAGCCACGGGTGCGGGTGCTTGACTTTCTTCCTTCAAAAAGAGAGACAAACAGGAGCGGAGTTTCTTCATCTTAAAGTTCCCACAGTGTACACAGGCAGCTCCCTCGAGAGCTGACTGTGTGTGCTGCATTCCGAGACACATTACACAAAGATTGCGCATGTCATCACTCAAAATAAAGTTAAGGAGATGGTGACACACATCTCCTAAACTGCTTAGATCCTAACTTTCTCCATCCACATATATCAAATCTGTGGACGTGATTATGCAGCTGACATATTATGTTTTATGGTGTACGTAACACTTGAGGTCATCTGACCTTGTCATCTGTCAATAGAATTGGTGTGATTGCACACATGCTTCAGACTTGTTTTATGTAACATAAAAAATTAAGAAAACCCTGAAAAAATTGAAAAAAAAAAATTTTGAAAATCAAAAACAAAATCAAATCAAACCTTGCCAGGTTAGGTTCACATTTGCAGCTCTTTTAAGACGAAACTCTTCTTTCCTTGTTCTTTTAGGTGGCAAGGAGCAGTCTGTTTTATTACCCTATATGGTCTTTGTGGCCTTAGAGTGAAGATGTTGCCAACAAAAATGAAATCCCCTAGCTTTAATAAGCCAAGTCTGAAGGACCATGAAAGGCAAAGTTGGAGCTCACTGTCTGTTTACTGAGCTATTATGTGGTGCAGCACAGCTGCAGCTTCAATCTCACCTTGGCATGTCACTACAATGGGAAGAAACGGCACTGCAAATATTTGTCACTGAAGTTGGAGAAAGAAATATAACTTGAAGTGCTGTCTAACAAAACTGACATTATTGCAAATGTTTTCGGTACAGACATTTTGCAGAACTTCTCAAAAGAGAGGTGACAAAGGCATGCTGAGAGCAGAAATATTGATTACACTTACAAAAGGTTGGCAATGTCTTTCAGACAGCTTAGATGAGAAATGAGTGTGTTTTTTTCATTCTTTAAAATAACTTCACTGGTGCTATAGCAGCTTTTTTGTATTTGTGTATGTGAGAGCACAATAGATCACTTGAGTGAAAAAAATGGTCAGAGTTGTTTTAAAGTTTTTGAAATATACAAATATAAATTCATAGATACAAAAGAAAAGGTGCAAGTTCAGATCACAGCAAAATATTAGAGGGTCTTATTGTGTATTTGAAAGGTTGTTTGAAGAAGAAAAAAAAGTGCTGTAAGAGACAGAGCACAAACACTTTAAATATACTGCTTCAACCCAACATTCTGTGAGCTGTTAATTTAATGATGGCATTTTTATGTAAAAGCACTGCACTGTAAAGGCTTTAATTGACTATTAAGGACTTATTAGTCCCCTGCTTTAAAAAGTTGAGCATTTATATTTAGGCTGTATCTGAAATCGCATACTTTCCTACTATATAGTAGGTGAAAAACAGTATGTGACAAAAGAAGTATGTCTGAATTCATACTCATAAAAGAGTAGGTAAAAAGTACCCGGATGACCCACTATTTCCATCGAGATTCTGAAGTGTGCATACGATGGATACTTTACTATCCCATGAGGCCACTAGAGCCTATACTGTAGTACATCCATATTACATTCATACTACACACATCCATAGAACATACTTTTTTTAGCGATCGCAGAGTAATTACTTATTCAAAATAAGAGAATATGAGAGAATATGAGATTTTGGTCACAGGCCTCAAGCGAATCACAGCCGTGCTGATTAACAGCAATATCGCATGGCTACTCGTAAGATATTGCTCATATATATATATATATATATATCAGTGTGAGTGTGTGTGTGCTCTTAAGTTTGTTTTTGATATNAAAAACAGGATGAGAAAATAATCCGTATTACATATAAAAAAACACAAATATTACAAATTATGACATTAAAAAGAGCGCAAGTCACTCGTATTTCTAAAGGAACACTGCCCAACAGCGACACACACACAGGTAAAGTTACAGCAGGAGTCATGCCTCCCTTACCACTCATAGAAAACCATTAGACCCCTATAGTGTGCGGTGGGTTTTGTGGAGGGTAATTGAGAATTAATGGGGGAAAGTCACGTGAGAGGAGGCAATGTCTCCATCGCGCTATGATTGGATGTAATTGGTTATGATTGGATATGATTGGTTTGTGTGATAAATCCCGCCTCTTGTTTACGTGCACGTTCTGCGCGTCAGTTTGAATGAACAAATGATGGCGTCAATGGGAAGACTAATTGAAAAATAAGTAAACAGATCACCCAGTTAGATATCATTGCTTTATGTCACGTCAAAATCAAACTTGAAATGGACTGAAAACATGATGACTGTGGGGATTTTAGTGCAATCAGCTTGGTGAAATTAAAAATACATTTTCGTGTCTGTGACAGACAGTGTTTACGGAGCATGACTGATGATCCAAAATAGCCTAAGTTGACTATTAAAAAGAAAAACATCAATCCACAAATAAAATTTGTTTAAATTGTTACAGCCTATAGTTATTATTTTGGAATGAATGTAGAAATGCTTAAAACACTAACTTGATGAGATTGACTTGGTTTTGATAAATAGAACATTACATTGTTAATGTGAAATTACAAAATAGAATTGAATTTGGTTTCTTTTTTCCTTTTTTGATGTAATGTAAAGTAATATTCATTTTTAAAAGGAAGATGTGCCAACTTTAAGAGCAATGCACATGAATTTACATTTGATTAATAAAAAAATAAAAAATGTGTTGATATATTTGTACTAGTGGGTGCAGGACACTATAGTTAATTTATGTAAGTGAGGATAGCAATATAAAGTAAACTGTGACATATTATACCCAAAAATCCTTCATACAGTGGACTAGCAGTAAAACTGATAAAAATTTGTAACCAAAAATTATTCAGACACTTTGACCTGACCATATTTTGCTTAAGTGTTATCTGACATAATTAAGATTTTTTTTTTTCTGACACAGTTTAACTCTGAGATCTTGTCATATTTTATCACCATTTTTTGAAACTATCGTGAATAAACTGTATTAATGCATGAATAGTTCAAGGTGTCTTAATAAATTGTGGTTTGACTGTATATATTTATTCACTATAGTTTAGAAAAATGGTGATAAAATATGACAAGATCTCAGAATTAAACTGTGTCAGAAAAAAATAATCTTAATTATCTTAAAAATAATCTTATTAACGCTTGTCACGGTCACCAGCCCAGTCACTATCTACACTACATTTCCCAGCATCCCTCCTGTTCCACACCTGCACCAAAGAATATACACTAACCAGAAGCGAAACTCAATAGAACGTTCCATTGCAACACTGGCGCCCAGCAGCAGCCCTGCGTTTCCGCCATTTTGGGGTGAAAGCGACTCAGCAGCCCACTAGTTTCTATGGCAATATCAGCTGCTTTGTTAAAAAAACAAAAAAACATACTTTAAAGCTAAAATCCAACCTGAATGATGACAACACAGAATAAAATACTATCACTAGTGATCAAATCCTTTTAACAGTTTATTTTACAGACTTTGTGTTTAAGTCTTCCACTTTTTTCACAAAACCTTTGCTCTCTAGAAACCCAATCAGTTTGGGTTAAAATTCTTTGAAGTTCAAGTATTAGCATTATAAACACTGAATTAATACCAACATATGAAATTAAATTAAGGACATGCATCAGAAAAATTGGGAATGTTGGGCAATAAATATTTAACAGAAAATAACAGCTTGTTTTTGCAGTGTTGTATGTCAAAGCAAAAGTGTCCAAAAGTGGGAATTATGCTATAATGGACACAACAATGCATCATGTATTATAAGATCATTATGTTTGTAGCGTGATCCATTAAAACGTACAATATATATATTTCAATTCAGATAGTGGATAAATACTATTAATATTCCATTAGGTCTGGGGCCATATTCACAAAACATTTTATCTTACCACTAAGAGTTCTCCTAAAAAGTTTTTAGCTAAGAGTTTTCTCTTAAAACCTATTCACAAAGCTGCTGAGACAAACTTTTACTAAGGAATAGACTGAAGTCTTAAGCTAAGAGTAAGGGCGGGGTTGACCTCGTTGCTCTGGAATATACACACAGTGATTGGCTGATGGGGGAAGAGTCAGAGATTTAATCATAGAAATATTGTAGAATGAGGTGTCATGTTTCCATATTAAAATAAAGGTTTTAAAATATAAATGTTGCCCTATTCAAATAAATATTTTAATAAAAATGTTGCCATATTCAAATAAAGGTTTTAAAATGTATGCTAAGTGTCACTAATTAAACTAGCAAATACAGTTAATTGTGGACCGCCTCTTGGATGTCTGCATCTCGGAGCCCTCAATATCCTTGGACAGCACACCAAATACGCTTATTTTTTTCTTATTTTTTACTCTATTCAATCATTTGTAAATGTGAACTCATTAAAACCACTGCCACAGGTAATCGGACAATATGTATTTATTTGTTATAGATTTATTTTTGGCGTCTCATCGTAGATTCAAATCTATAAATCAAAATGTATTGCATTTATCAAGAAAAGGTTCAGCACCTAAGGCTCTATCGCTATTGCCTCATGATGTACAGTGTCTTTGGGTGGATTTGGACTGTTTGTGATTTGGTCTTAGTGACTTAGGAGTCCTCTTGACTACTCCTAACCTTTCACAGACTTAGGAGCTAGTTTTAGCGCTAAAATGCTTTGTGAAATACTCTTAGAGCAAAAATTTAGGACTCCTAAAATTAGGACTGACACGCCCATTATTTGTAAGAGTTTCTCTTAAATCGGCAAGTTAGGTGATACTTTTAGCCTTAAGATGTTTTGCAGTAAAAGTTCTTAGCTAAGAGTTTTCTCTTCAAACCTATTCACAAAGCTGCTGAGACAAACTTTTACTAAGGAATAGACTGAAGTCTTAAGCTAAGAGTAAGGGCGGGGTTGACCTCGTTGCTATGGAGTAAACACACAGTGATTGGCTGATGGGGGAGGAGTCATCGATTTAATCATAGAAATATTGTAGAATGAGGTGTCATGTTTCCACATTAAAATAAAGGTTTTAAAATACAAATGTTGCCCTATTCAAATAAATATTTTTTAATAAAAATGTTGCCATAGTCAAAATAAAATGTTGCCATATTGTTGCCATAAAGGTTTTAAAATGTAGGCTAAGTGTCACTAATTAAACTAGTATATACAGTTAATTGTCCACCTCTTGGATGTCTGCATCTCAAGAGAATGCAGAATTCAAGTGACAAATTATGTTTTATAAACAAATTTTGAGAGAAACACATTCAAATGGTCTTTCTAATCAGCTCAAGAGGAGGAATATATACACAGACGAGAGCCGACTCGCCTATAGTTACTTCGATGGTTTTCTGCATCCCTCCGCCAACCCGCTCCTCACTCGGCTGGGGATACGGGGAGAACTTTGGTTTTGGGCTAAATTTC
>RJVU01075893.1:0-42886 GCA_003731715.1 Anabarilius grahami
GAGTGGGTGTTGTGGCAGCCTCATCGGAAGATGACCAGCTGGTTGGCTTTGGTTCCCTGGCCAAGAGCACCTGGAAGGAGATATGGGATAGCAGAGCTGATGGCTACGCAGACTTCATCATGAGGAAGAGCTGCGTCCCAGGGACACGCATGTACAAGCTGCAGCAGTACCTGCAGAAGAGGCAGCAATCTGCCTCTGCTTCCACACCTGTTGCCTCAAGGACCCCAGCTAAACCCCTGGGTAAGTTATCCTTTTAATATTTTCATTAAATTTTTTTTTTAAAGCTTAAAATGACCATTTATGTACGACCAGAAATAGTATTTTAAATATTTCCTGCTTTTAATTCATCATAAATTGTGCAAACAAATTCTGGTCTGTCACAGTGATGGATGACAATGAAGAGCTGGAGAGGGCGATGTTGAACATCTCACCCTCTAAGCTACAAGTGCAGAGCTGTAAGTACACTGTTATTACACTGTCCAAATGTCAGAATTGACAATGACCTATGGTCTATTTTGTATCAGCTGTTTCCCCATTTACATCTCTGTGTTTTGTGTGTAACCAGTTGCTGTGCCAGCAGCAGTAGCAGTTGCTGCCATACCCGGAGTGTCACCAGGAGCAAAGACAGGTTTTTGAATAAGAGGTTTCAGGACTGGAGTATGATGAATTGCCCTCCAAAACTGAACCTTGACTTAAACTGTTATATTGTTTACGTTCTGGCCATGTTCCGGTCATGTTCCTCCAACAATATGGTTGTATGCTGGCATTATACTAACTATAAATTCCTGCCATGATGAACTGATTTCAACCACAGTGAGGGTAAGAATGCATTTTTTTCTCCATTAATGTTATTTCAAAACAACTTTTAAGTAGCATTTAGTACTTACACTTGAATGCATGCTTGTTCAAGTCATTTTGCTCCTCCTGCTTAGACTAGTGAGTAGTGATTAGGATAGTATGTTTGTTTGGTGTGTCTGTTGGAATTAATTCAATTTTACATATATATAATTATATATTTATATAATTTCTATGACTCCAAAGAACACAGGTTTCAGTGTGCTCATAAGGTTACTATTAATATTACCGGTACATAGGCACACAGTATGTAAATGTAGAATAAGCGTTTCAAAAATTATTATAAGCAGGAGAAGGAAACGTATGGCTGTTTGAGTTCCTACTAACACTAACACTTGCATATATTGTGAATTCTGAAATGACTAATGATTTTGTCTGTCACAGTTCCATCTGCGGCACTGTCCAAACCAACTGCTGAATTGCAGGCATCACCAGTTGACGGTAAAAACACTGTAATCAGGTTCATGTAATTAAAAGTTGAGTTAACTTTGGCTATATAAAAATAGTAACTGGTCTATTTACATTCGTGTAGCTCCAGCCTCTCCAGGCCTGAAGAGGAAAACACCTGTGCCCCTTCCAGCAGAGCTAAAATTCTTGGTGAAGGAGACCACAGCAGAGAAGCCTGAGTCAACTCTAGGTATGTTGCCATTTTAGTGTTGGGCCGATGCTCAATTACATATCTGCTTAATGCATAGCATATTTAACTCGGTTTCATTTTCACAAACGCAACCAAAATGTATCATATCGTGATGCTAATAACCTGCGGCTCGTTTCAGAAAGGAGGTTAAGTGAAAACTCTGAGTATGTTAACCCTGAAATGAGGGAAACTCTGGGTTTTCCATTTCAGAAATGCAGGTATATCAAACCCAAGAAAGCAGGGTAAGTCTTGTTTCTGAAAGGGAATTAACTTATACTTAACTTATCAGTTACCATTGTAACTTACTCTGTGAACCTAACTGGTAGGGAGCAGGTTTTCTTCGGTAAACCCAGAGTTTATTTCAGTCTCCTCCCCCTTTTAAGCGATGTTTAAATACTTCATTCACGCTGAAAAAAGGCTTTTTCTTACAAAGTATTTTTGTCTTGTTTAAAGTACAAATATTCAAAAAATTCTTATCATTTATTTATATATATGGGTCTTTCTACAGAAACGTCCACTTTTGGTGTGACAAAATGTCTTAAAATGTATTTCTTTTTTTAACATTTAAACTTAGCCCACATTATTAGATTACAGTTTGACTTTATGAATACACATAAATGACAGATTAATGATTTTTTATTTTTTTGTGCACTTATTTAAAGACCGCATGTACCCATTTTTTTGTCACTGGTGTTACCTTACTTCTCTGGCAATTTTAAACGATTTTATGAAATATTATTTCTCAATTTTTTCAGCACATGCAGCCAGAGTTACAGAATAATAATGATAATGCAAAAAATAAGGAGATTATGTGTTTTTTTTTATTTTAATCAGGTTAGTTAAACGTGTGATTGAATGATGTTAATTCAATTGCGCAACCATGTATTTGCTATAACAATAAAAATATTTGAAAAACAGTTATAAACAAGTAATGATGCAATCCTTTACATCTTAATTCTTGAGTGTAGCAGAATTCAATGGATGTAAAATTATTATCATGTCACAAACTACACATTTTATTTAATGTGAAAAAACAGTAACACCAGTGACACAATGAATCACCAGTGACGTATACATAGGATCAAAGATCCTTATTCTTCAACTATAATTAATTATATGAGACTAAATTGTTGCATTTGGTATACAATCAAAGACTTATCATTGACACTTAGTGAAAGCAGTCAGTAAAAGATTATAGAAAACATTTTAAAAATGTCTATAAAAAACACTGTCTGTAAAGTCACTGCTTCTCAGCTGCACTGAATTTAGCCATATACCCTTAATTTAGCCATTTCTGCCCAAAGGAGGATTAACAATGAGAAAGAAAAGTTAGAATCATGTAATCTTAGTGCTATTTTATGCAAAAGAACTAAATGAATAGCTTTAAATAAAGTTTATCTATAAACGGGTAACACCAGTGACAATTAAAAAAAAAAGTAACACCAGTGACAATAACACTAGTGACATTTTTCATGAAAAATGCATTTTACAAAATGGCTGCTGCAAGGTATCAATCCACATGATGTCAATCATGATATATTCACTAAATTAAGTAATTTAATCCATTTGTATTCTAGTTTTTTAAAATTCCATAACAATAAAGTAGGTCACACCAGTGACTTCAACTAAAAGCTTCATATGAAATTATGATTTTCTAATTAAAATTTCTGATAACTGAAAAGAGATAGTGGACTTTCCATGTGCCTTTCTTCATTGATCTTCAGGAAATAGGAAGAAGGAAGTAAAGTGATGTCATCAGTGTGATTTTGTTTTTTTTTTTCCCCAAAATAAGAGATTTTTGTTAAAGGTAACACCAGTGACAACACCAGGGGACCACTATATTCATTATATATTTTATAATATTTATTTGGCATTTGTTTTTTTTAAGTCATTTACATTATATATTTGATAGTTATGTATACATTATTGTATTTTAAATGGTAGAAAAACCTGTTTCTGAGCTCAAAATAAAGCACTTTCCCTCTGTACGTGACTGTGGGGACAAGCTCTTCTGTGGCATTTGGAATTTTTATAATTAATTAAAAAACAAATATTGCCACATTGATGGCTCAAGTAGGTTTAATTGTTCAAATTACATATTGTTTCATATTGAAATATAAAAAAAAAATTAACCCTAAAGTGTTTTTCAAGTGTAATATTTCTGTAAGGTCTAGGGACAGAAAAGTAGGCGTTTCTGTAGAATGACCCATATATATATATATANGGTTAAGTGAAAACTCTGAGTATGTTAACCCTGAAATGAGGGAAACTCTGGGTTTTCCATTTCAGAAATGCAGGTATATCAAACCCAAGAAAGCAGGGTAAGTCTTGTTTCTGAAAGGGAATTAACTTATACTTAACTTATCAGTTACCATTGTAACTTACTCTGTGAACCTAACTGGTAGGGAGCAGGTTTTCTTCGGTAAACCCAGAGTTTATTTCAGTCTCCTCCCCCTTTTAAGCGATGTTTAAATACTTCATTCACGCTGAAAAAAGGCTTTTTCTTACAAAGTATTTTTGTCTTGTTTAAAGTACAAATATTCAAAAAATTCTTATCATTTATTTATATATATGGGTCATTCTACAGAAACGTCCACTTTTGGTGTGACAAAATGTCTTAAAATGTATTTCTTTTTTTAACATTTAAACTTAGCCCACATTATTAGATTACAGTTTGACTTTATGAATACACATAAATGACAGCTTAATGATTTTTTATTTTTTTGTGCACTTATTTAAAGACCGTATGTACCCATTTTTTTTGGTCACTGGTGTTACCTTACTTCTCTGGCAATTTTAAACGTTTTTATGAAATATTATTTCTCAATTTTTTCAGCACATGCAGTCAGAGTTACAGAATAATAATGATAATGCAAAAAATAAGGAGATTATGTGTTTTTTTATTTTAATCAGGTTAGTTAAAAGTTAAAACCATGTATTTGCTATAACAATAAAAATATTTGAAAAACAGTTATAAACAAGTAATGATGCAATCCTTTACATCTTAATTCTTGAGTGTAGCAGAATTCAATGGATGTAAAATTATTATCATGTCACAAATTACACATTTTATTTAATGTGACAGACAAAAAACAGTAACACCAGTGACACAATTAATCACCAGTGACGTATACATAGGATCAAAGATCCTTATTCTTCAACTATAATTAAGTATATGAGACTAAATTTTTGCATTTGGTATACAATCAAAGACTTATCATTGACACTTAGTGAAAGCAGTCAGTAAAAGATTAAAGAAAACATTTAAAAAATGTCTATAAAAATGTCTGCTTCTCAGCTGCACTCAATTTAAACATATACCCTTAATTTAGCCATTTCTGCCCAAAGGAGGATTAACAATGAGAAAGAAAAGTTAGAATCATGTAATCTTAGTGCTATTTTATGCAAAAGAACCTAATGAATAGCTTTAAATAAAGTTTATCTATAAACGGGTAACACCAGTGACAATTTTAAAAAAAAGTAACACCAGTGACACTAACACTAGTGACATTTTTCATGAAAAATGCATTTTACAAAATGGCTGCTGCAAGGTATCAATCCACATGATGTCAATCATGGTATATTCACTAAATTAAGTAATTTAATCCATTTGTATTCTAGTTTTTAAAAATTCCATAACAATAAAGAAGGTCACACCAGTTACTTCAACTAAAAGCTTCATATGAAATTATGATTTTCTAATAAAAATTTCTGATAACTGAAAAGAGATAGTGGACTTTCCATGTGCCTTTCTTCATTGATCTTCAGGAAATAGGAAGAAGGAAGTCAAGTGATGTCATCAGTGTGATTTTTTTTTTTTTTTCCAAAATAAGAGATTTTTGTTAAAGGTAACACCAGTGACACAACACCAGGGGACCACTACATTCAATATATATTTTATAATATTTATTTGGCATTTGTTTTTTTTAAGTCATTTACATTATATATTTGATAGTTATGTATACATTATTGTATTTGAAATGGTAGAAAAACCTGTTTCTGAGCTCAAAATAAAGCACTTTCCCTCTGTACGTGACTGTGGGGACGAGCTCTTCTGTGGCGTTTGGAATTTTTATAATTAATTAAAAAACAAATATTGCCACATTGATAGCTCAAGTAGGTTTAATTGTTCAAATTACGTATTGTTTCATATTGAAATATAAAAAAAAAAAATTAACCCTAAAGTGTTTTTCAAGTGTAATATTTCTGTAAGGTCTAGGGACAGAAAAGTGGGCGTTTCTGTAGAATGACCCATATATATATATATACATATACATATATATATATATATATATATATATATATATATATATAGCATTTTCTGTTTAAAAAAAAAATTGGCTAAGATATTTAGTCTTGTTTCCTGGGGGGGATCTAAATTAAGTGCATTTTAATTAAGTTTGCTTAAGAGCTCGCTCTTCTCCCTTTTCCTATCACACATCACCAGTGCTGGGCACGTTACTTTAAAAAGGTAATTAGTTATAGTTACATCTCACAAATAGTAACTGAGTAGTAACTTACAGCATTATGAAAGTAACTAATTACCAGGGAAAGTAACTATTGTTACTTTTATTCATTTATTTATTTTTTAAATATGCCCCCAATATTAAATATGTTAAATGAATGAAATGGACATTAAATAGAATAAATTATTATTATAAAACATTACTAGTACACTAGTCTACACCATTTTGATGTTGCTATGGGACAATGTGAGAGACACCTATCAAATTCAATATATTATTGTAAATATTATTATTACTATAGTGGAACACAATAGATGGTTTAGAACTTTTAATATTTATTGCAGAGACCATAACTGGCCAACAAATAAGTCTACAAATAAATTATGCTTCTTAAGAAATGTACCAAAAATAAATAAATAATAATAAAAAAATATACTTGCTCTTTGTAGTGCAAATTAAAATGATAATATACAAAGTAACTAGTAACTAGCTACTTCAGTAGTTTTTTCATTGGATACTTTTTTACTCTTACTCAAGTAACTATTAAGATTATTACTTTCACTTTGAGTAAACATGTCTATAAGTACTTGCACTTTTACTTGAGTACAGTTTTTGGAAACTCTACCCACCTCTGGACATGGAGTGGGTCAGACATGATTTTGACCACTTCATTAAGTTTGGTTTTGTAGAAAGCCTTTCCCTTAAGTAAATTTCAGTTGTGTAAAAATTGTATCTTAATTTTAATCAATGTTTCATCGACCAATTGCCTGGATTTAATAAATAAGAAGCAAATATAGCAGACAATGTAATCATGCTGGTCATGGAGGCGCCAGTGTGATCACTTTTTTTTTTTTAGTATCTACAGCTTTGCACTTACTATAAATAGCATCTGTCGCTAAGAAAATATGCTGTTTCCAAATAGCTGCTTCGTTATTTTTCTAACCCCATTGGCAGATAATTAGTAAAAAAAAGAAAAACCTTAAATAAATAAACATAATAATAATTTAATTGTTTTTGCATGTGGGCTACTATGAAAATTAATATTAGTTCAATAACTTACAGTTCTGCCAGTTTTCACCTCTGATATTGTAACAGTAATAAGAATTAAACTTGTATTAACTTGCAAGTATTAAGTATGCAGACGTGATTTTGTTGGGTGCTGTCGCCATGGTGAATCGTTATATCGGAGCTCCACTGATCATAGATTTTCATAGTCGTGGTGCACGCGCTTAACTCAGTCAACCTATTCAGAGTTGATAAACTAACTCAATTCAGCTGTTGTGAAACCAAAAACTCAGAGTTTCCTATCTCAGAGTTAGTCAACTCAAGTTCAGTAGTTTAAACCTCATTATTGAAATGGGGCCCCTGTACAAATGCAAAACATAAAGACTGCACTTTGTTTCAGAACTCCGCACAAGTGCTGTTGGCACCTCCACACGCAGAGTGCATGCGTTTGAGGACAGTGGTGAAAAAGGTAAGAATGAACTGCATATAAACAAACCCTCCGTTTTTGTGAACTCCTGACACTAAGATGTTGTCTTAACTATGCTTTAAACATTTTATTTATTTTACATTATTACATTATTAACTATGCTATCTATANGTTCTGCCAGTTTTCACCTCTGATATTGTAACAGTGATAAGAATTAAACTTGTATTAACTTGCAAGTATTAAGTATGCAGACGTGATTTTGTTGGGTGCTGTCGCCATGGTGAATCGTTATATTGGAGCTCCACTGATCATAGATTTTCATAGTCGTGGTGCACGCGCTTAACTCAGTCAACCTATTCAGAGTTGATAAACTCTGAATAGAGTGCATGCGTTTGAGGACAGTGGTGAAAAAGGTAAGAATGAACTGCATATAAACAAACCCTCCGTTTTTGTGAACTCCTGACACTAAGATGTTGTCTTAACTCTGCTTTAAACATTTTATTTATTTTACATTATTACATTATTAACTATGCTATCTATAATAATAATCAGGGATTTATATTCTTTTTGCCTTTGTAAATCCCAGTTCCCTCAGCTCAGCCACCTGTTCCTGTTCTCCTGCCGGGGCATGACCATGACATGGGCAACTGGAGCTGTTCTCAACACCAGAAGATGTGGATGAGGATGGAGCTTCAGGATCTCGGGCTGTGGCCTGGGTCTAGTTCGGTGCGAAACCTAGGGAACACAATTTCCCTGTGGCGTCTTCCTCCACAACCCGAGCTTATCGATACGGTGGCTGAGCTCCCATCCCCCAACTTCTTCCAGCTCCACCCATTTTTCATCTGGAAGCCTGAGAGTCAAATCATGATCAGGTTGAGAAATAATTACATCCTACCATGTCTGCATGGATGTACTCATCCACGGGTGGTCTCTGCAGGAGTGGGCAGGCCTCGGGTGATTGTTGGCACCAGTGGTCAATATTACATCTTGTCCTCACGACTCTGCTGCAAGGCATGTCGGAAGAACTGGTTTGCTGACAATCCACGATGGCTTGAGAAGCTGCTCAAGCGGTTCACCAACATTCTGCCTGCATTCCTGACCTACAAGAAGGCCATCTGCAAGTCTGTGATGGATGAGCTGAGGCGCACTGGCAAGTCACCAACAGACATGGCAAACCAGGTGAATGAGCTCATGCACCTCAAGTATGAGCGAGCTCACCTGGCATACCTGCATGCCATTGAAAGCATCAGGGATGCTGAGGCCGGTATATATGGACAGAGGACCATTGGGCAGTTCCTTAGGAAGGAAAACACGGCACGTGCTTTCGGGTCATATGATGATTATGATGGCTGGTATGGAGTCTCCGTGTCCAGCTTCTACCTGACCGACTGCCTACTGGATGAGTTCAAACGTCAAGAACCAGCCATGGCCAAACTCCTCCAGGGCACTTTTGGGCAGGTCTTCAGGTCTGACCACACCAGGAAAGTTGCAAGAAAAGTAACACTGGCATCTGGGGTCATGTCCAGTTATGCCATCATGAATGAGAACTGGCTGATTGTTTCCTATGTTATGGTTCAGTCTGAGACTGAGAGGTCCTTGGAGCCAATGTACCAGGGACTGGCCAAGAGGTATAGTGATGCTGGAGTGGAAAAGGCAGGCTTCCACTGGATGGACAGGTGAGAACAGCCATCTTCTCTTATCACTGCCATGCAACCGCCAATGTCATGTCTAATAAACAATTCTGTTTTTAAAAAACATCAGTCCAAGGCACTCGAAAATTTAAGGAAAAAGGTATAAAAAGCCTTTATTCAATCATGGTTTAAATATTTAATAACAAATAACCACACACCATTGTGTCGCAGCTAATGAGCCTTCATCAGGGTGTCGCATCACAATATATTGCAATATGTTAAATTACATTTTGATGTGACATGTTTTGTTTATATTAATTACTTTAATTTCCTCTCTTGTGTTTGTTTTATATTATGTAGTCAGGTGACTGTCATGTGACTAATTGATTGCTGGTAATATATATTTTGTTCACACCCTGATGAATGCTCATTATCCGTAACGTGTTGGTGTGTGGTTATTTGTTACTTGTTTTTAAATATTTAAACCATGATTGAATAAAGGCTTTTTATATAATTTTCCTTAAATTTTCATTTGCCCAAAGAGATAAAGATATGGATTTAACACCCCTCACAGCACTTTTTGCATTATTTGCTTTATAAAAAATTCTGTTTCTTTCTAAATCTAAATCTACATTGTTCTACATCTTTGTGTCTTGCATTTAGGGATTGCTGTGCTCCATTTAAGATCCCAGACTGCATCCCTGGTGTACATCTAAACTGGGATGCCTGGAAGACTACCCCTTCCATTGTTGCTGGGGCCATCTCTGGACCGCTGGAGAACACCTGTGCCTCTCGGTTACATTTCAACAACAACATTGTGGTGAAGCTGGACTTGTTCCACTGCCTGAGGCGTTTTTCACGGGAGTGCACCTATGAGCATCACCCTCTGTTCAGCACTTTCTGCCAGCTCCTCTCCGCAGCCTTCTTTGTGGTGGATCAGGAGGACCTAAGAAGGCTCCAGGACGGCTATCGGTTCTGTGGTATCAATCCAGCCAATCCCACCAAACAGCACATATGAGAGCACTGCAGGACCAAAATACCACAACCCACAGAGCTGCTGGACAGAGTGGAGAAAGTCCTGAAGCATTTTCACCTGTCCATGGACCCCAACAATGTCCCACTCTTCAAGCCATCCATGCTGAAGATGTGGTGCATACAGAGAGTGCACATTCTCTGCGGTTGCCTCAGTGACCCTGAACTCTCAGAGGGCATAATGTACTGGTATGGTGGAACTCTTCAGCTAAATCAAGTACCCGGTGAAGGCGCCAAAGTCCCCATTTGGATCCCTGTCAGAGGTACATCACAGCAAGAAGGGTACCACTTCCACCAGGCCCAGTGGATCACAGAGACTCATGTCTCCACTGAATTGTTCCAGGCCCAAGGCATGACAGGGGTGGCACGATGGAACCACCAACGGCTGCAGGACCTTAAGGAGCCAGGTGTCATCCTCCCTGCTGTGTTTGATCCAGCTCTAATGGTTGAGTTAAATTCTGCCTCCAAGAGAGTGACTGAGCAGGAGAAGTACCCTGTGCTTCATCTCACTGTCAGAGACACCGGAGAGAGGTTTGGCCTAGAGTATGCAGAGCCAGGCTGCCATCCAGTTCCTCTGGATTGGGACAAACATCGAACCCAAAAGAGAGATGAACCAGCTGCTCTTGTGCCTCTACCTCCTGTGCAGACACCCGCTACTGCCCAAACTCACCCTCCAGATGCAGAACCCTATTTCAGTCAGACACCACTCTCTAGCACAGCATCCCCTAGACCAGCACCATCCATCGGTCATTCGCTGTCACTTCTAAAACAGGAGATGCCGTCATTCGACATCCTAGAACCTCCTGCAGCGATGGGTAAGTTAACATATTCTTTTTAGACATACATTTTAATGTAATAACATGATCAATTGAAGAACTATTATTGCATTATTGTGTTCCAGAAACCTCACGTGCCTTGCCCCTTCCAATGAGGTCCTCACCGAGGAGCGCTCGCTCAGGGCCTATAAAGACGGGTGGACGGGTTTTTGTGTTGGACCACACACGCTGGACGCCACCCATGAAAGAAGCCATCGACAGCTTGCTGCAGAAGTATCATGGGGAGAAGGACATTATGAAGCTTGTGGATCAAGACTATGCAGACATGGTCCATCAGTCTGCCACAGATCCCAATAGCTTGCTGCACCCCACAACCAAGCTGCACATATCACGTTATGTGAAGCACCTGGCAAAACTTCTCAACACCAGTTCTTCTTTGAACACAAGCCAGGAAAAACTTCTGGAGACTCAGCAGCTGTGGCACTCTTTAACAGAAGGGAGTGAGATGGCTTTTGTCCCTGTGGTCACCATTGAGCCCGCTATTGTGAACCCACCTGCACCTGCACCTGCCCCTCCCCTGTCTGCACCTTCCCCTCCCCTGTCCACACCTCTGACGCAGGGCTCCATAGAGAAGATTGTGGAGAGCATCTTGGAGAAGCAACAGCATCAGCCAGAGCAGAAAAGAAGGCAGACAAAGACATGTCTTGCTTGTGGACAGCCCAAGTCTCGATATGAGACTGATGGATCCTCCATCCACTTTTTCCACCGGCAAGGGCCTGTGCGCTATTTCTATTGTTCTAAGAAGGTGTATCAAAGTTATGCTGCTGAGGGACTTTCTAAAACCCAAAATGCCTTTTGAAGAATTTGCGAAGACGAATTCATCCAAAGAGAGCTGGAGGCCACCAAGAAACGGGTGGAGGAGAAGATGGAGAAAAAGAGGAAAATGCCAGACACCCAGCAAGCAGGCCGCCTTTGCAGATTCTGCCACATGGTCCTTAAACAGGGACCAAACAGCCCACACATCCATACGGGCTTCCCTGGAGTGGTAGGGAAATACATTTACTGCCCATCTAAAGTGTACTCTCTATAACAAGATAAGGGCATGGCCAGGGAGATGAACTGGAATGAGTTTCAGAAGTCTCCTTACTATGAGGCAGAGAGGCAGAGATGGGTGGAAGAAAGGAAGAAATTATTAACATGTGTATATACTTCAAAAGGGTAAATTGTTTTATTGTTCTGCATGTTTATACATAATGCTCTCTTGTTTACAGTCATGCTTGTTATTTCTACATGTGTATTTGAAGACTGACCTTAAATGTTCAATTTTCTAAAAAACATTTACATTTGTGTAAAATAATTATAATAATATAATATAATAATACTAATAATGCTATATATTTGTCTCCTTATAGATCTGATCCCCACTCAGTATTCCTGCTGTCACTCAGGCCAGCATCAGGCAGATGCCCCCTTTTGGGTCAAGTTTATTTTGCCTTTTTGTCTTTTTTTAAAGTATAATTGGTCCTCCTTAATAGGTGTTAGCTAATCGTTTTTTTACTTAGGCATTGTAACTGGCTTTGAATGTTGGCCTTAAATGTTCCATATTAATAAACACTCTTTAATTATAGTTCTCACATTTGTGTAAATCCCGAGACATGTAAAAACACCTAAATATTTGTATATAGGGGCCAGGTTTTAATTTTATTTTTCAGTGTGAGATTGCTAAAGGTATATATTGTCAGAGTTGTCTATATCTTCCTCTCTATATTGTTATTTTGTATTGATATTTACTATTCTTAAAAAGTGCTTAAAGCATTTAAGAAAAACAATAAAAAATCACTATCATGCGACCACAACGCAGCCCTGAAGTATCAGCAGAGATTGAGTCAACTAGATAATCCATAGTGAAGGCCTCATCGACACGACAACCAGTGGCACAATTCCTCAACAAACCGTCTGTACCGCCGTGATGAATACGATCCTCAACTGGATTGAACTGGAATAAATACTTTGAATGTTGCGATCCTATCGGACTTATGATAGCTACCTGAATCGTAACAAAGCACTGTTTTCCAGAGGAGAACTAGCCCCCCGACTAAGCCTGGTTTCTCCCAAGGTTGTTTTCTCCATTTTAACACCTATTTGCCACCTGTTTGCCACCTGATGTCACCTGTTGGAGTTTGGGTTCCTTGCCGCTGTCGCCTTTGGCTTGCTTAGTTGGGGACACTTGACATTTGATATTCAACAGTGCTTTGCATCTGCCTGCATTGACACCATTTTCTTTAAGAGCTGCTGTGCAGCCAAAATTATATACCAGTTATCACTGTAAAGCTGCTTTGACACAATCTGCATTGTAAAAAGCGCTATATAAATAAAGGTGACTTGACTTGACTTAAGGAAGCTCAAACGTGCTGCGTACCACGAGAATGAACCTCATTGGTTCTTGTGGAAGCTCAAACGTTCTGCGTAACACGAGCATGAAACTTATTGGTTCTTGTGGAAGCTCAAACATCAGAATCAGAATCAGAATGTGCTTTATTCGCCAGGTGTGCACAAACACAAGGTTTTCTACAGAAGCTCTTGGTACACACATACATATGACATGAGAACAGAAACATTTAAATAAGTAAACTAAGAAAATAATAATAAATAAGTAAAATAAAATAAATAATAATACTAATGTGGTATACATCTGGAACAGAAGACATACAGATTTGTATTGTATATACAGCAGGATGAATAGAATATATATATATGTTTACACAACTAATTGTTAATCTCGCTCAAGTACTGAAAGTGAATACTAAAACAGGGGTAATTGCTATGTTAGCTGTTTAAGCTGGAGATAGCGTTGGGGAAAAAACGGTTCTTATGCCTAGATGTTCTAGTGCACAGAGATCTGTAACGTCTGCCTGAGGGCAGAAGTGCAAACAGGTTGTGTCCAGGGTGAGAGGGGTCTGTGATGATGTTACCTGCCCGTTTCTTCACTCTGGCGTTGTACAAGTCCTGAAGGTTGGGCAGGTGCACACCAATTATCCTTTCAGTTGTCCTAACAATCCGTTGCAGTCTTCTTATATCTGATTTGCTGGCTGACCCAAACCAAACAGTTATAGAAGTGCACAGAACTGACTCAATAACAGCTGAGTAAAACCGTGTCAGCAGCTCCTGTGGCAGGTTGAACTTCCTCAGCTGGCGAAGGAAGTACAGCCTCTGCTGAGCCTTTTTCGCAGTGGAGTCAATGTGATTGTCCCACTTCAGGTCCTGAGAGATGGTGGTGCCCAGGAACCTGAATGACTCCACTGCCTCCACAGTGCTGTTCATGATGCTGAGTGGGGGGAGTTCAGGGGGGTTTCTCCTAAAGTCCACTCTCATCTCCACTGTCTTGAGCGTGATCAGCTCTAGGTTATTGTGACTGCACCAGACAGCCATCTGTTCAACCTCCAGTCTGTAAGCAGACTCGTCTCCGTCCTGGATAAGGCCGATGACTGTGGTGTCGTCTGCGAACTTCAGGAGCTTGACAGAGGGGTCTTTAGAGGTGCAGTCATTTGTGTAGAGGGAGAAGAGCAGTGGGGAGAGAACACAGCCCTGAGGAGCTCTAGTGCTGATGGTGCGGGTGCTGGATGTGAGTTTTCCCAGCCTCACTAGCTGCTGCCTGTCTGTCAGGAAGCTGGTGATCCACTGACAGATGGAGGTGGGTACAGAGAGCTGGGTCAGTTTATTCAGGAGGGTATCCGGGATTATGGTGTTGAAAGCCGAACTGAAGTCCACAAACAGGATCCTTGCATAAGTTCCTGGTTTGTCCAGATGTTGTAGGATATAATGCAGTCCCATATTGACTGCATCATCCACAGACCTGTTTCCTCGATAAGCAAACTGCAGGGGGTCCAGTAAGGGTCCAGTGATGTCCTTCAGGTAAGCCAGCACCAGTCTCTCAAATGACTTCATGACCACAGACGTCAAAGCAACTGGTCTGTAGTCATTTAGTCCTGTGATTTTTGGTTTCTTGGGTACAGGAATGATGGTGGAGCGTTTGAAGCAGGGGGGGACTTCACACAGCTCCAGTGATCTGTTGAAGATCAGTGTGAAGATGAATGGCAGCTGGACAGCACAGGCTTTGAGACAGGCTGGTGAAACACCGTCTGGGCCTTTGGCTTTCCATATCTTCTGTTTCCTGAAGACTCTGCATACATCCCTCTCACTGATCTGAAGTGCAGGTTGAGAAGCAGGAGGGGGGAGGGAGAGGGGTAAGGGTGTTGATGGCTGTGTGGTGAGTCGGTCAGAGCGGGTGTGGGGTGTGAGACTAGGTCTTTCAAACCTGCAGTAAAATGTATTCAGCTCGTTGGCCAAATGTTGGTTCTCCACAGTGCTGGGGGATGGGGTCTTGTAGCTGGTGATGGTTTTCAGGCCCTTCCACACTGATGCTGGGCTTTGTGCAAAGCAGAGATTCGCCAGATGAATACTCGGCAGCGGAGTCCTTAACCTGCGCTGTCGGAATTTCACGAGCGCGCCGGCACGTTTACCTCGTTTGCGTTGTTTGGAGCGCTTGTATACAATCGCAGCTCCTCCAAATAGAATGTCCAGTAAAAAGTCTGAATGTGTTCAAATGGGAAAAAAGTTACTCAAAACAGGACAAACAAACAAAAATAACAAAAGTACCAAGATGCTACAAACCGAGGCGGCCATCCGTGGCGCCACTTAAGTCACATACTGCATAATACACGAGAATGAACCTCATTGGTTCTTGAGGAAGCTGAAAGGTGCTGCGTAACACGAGAATTAACCTCCTTGGTTCTTATGGAAGCTCAAATGTGCTGCGTAACACGAGAATGAACCTCATTGGTTCTTGCTGAAGCTCAAACGTGCTGCGTAACACATGAGAATGAAGCTCATTGGTTTTTGCTGAAGCTCAAACGTGCTGCGTAACACGAGAATTAACCTCCTTGGTTCTTAAGGATGCTCAAATGTGCTGCAAAACACGAGAATGAACCTCACTGGTTCTTGTGGAAGCTCAAACGTTCTGCGTAACACGAGAATTAAACTTATTGGTTCTTGTGGAAGCTCAAACATACTGCATAACACACAAGAATGAACCTTATTGGTTCTTAAGGAAGCTCAAATGTGCTGCGTAACCCGAGAATGAACCTTATTGGTTCTCGTGGAAGCTCAGACATGCTGCGTAACACACAAGAATAAATCTCATTGGTTCTTGAGGAAACTCAAATGTGCTGCGTAACATGAGAATTAACCTCCTTGGTTCTTAAGGAACTCAAATGTGCTGCGTAACACGAGAATGAACCTTATTGGTTCTTGAGGAAGCTCAAACGTGCTGCATACCACAAGAATAACCTCATTAGTTCTTGCGGAAGCTCAAATGTGCTGCATAACACACAAGAATGAACCTCTTTGGTTCTTTCTGAAGCTCAACGTGCTGCATAACACGAGAATGAACCTCACTGGTTCTTGCAGAAGCCCAAACGTGCTGCGTAACACGAGAATGAACCTCCATGGTTCTTAAGGAAGCTCACATGTGCTTCAACACGAGAATGAACCCTCACTGGTTCTTAAAGAAGCTTAAACGTGAATCACATGAATCACATTGGTTCTTGTTGAAGCTCAAACATGCTGTGTAACATGAGAATTAACCTCATTTGTTCTTACTGAAGCTCAAATGTGCTACATAATAAAAGAATGAACCTCACTGGTTCTTGCAAAAGCTCACACGAGCTGCATAACTCAAGAATAAACCTCATTGGTTCTTGCTGAAGCTCAAACCTGCTGCGTAACGCGAGAATAAACCTCTTTGGTTCTTGCAAAAGCTCACACGAGCTGCATAACACGAGAATGAACCTCACTGGTTCTTAAGTGTAAGCAAATTGGCTCAAAAGAAATATGAATAATGAATCATAACTCATTAATAATAAATATTTGAATCAGTTAATCAAATTAACTTAATGTAGCTGAATTAATATTACAATCAATTAATCTGTTCGGCCAGCGAACACTCTATCGTCTATCAACTTTTCAAAAAAGGATATTTTCCGTGGCCACAGAAAAATATCGCTTTCTGAGCACGTAGCTGTGATCGTAATCGTTATCAGGGACATTGGTTTTATAAGCAGATCAGAATCAACTCGCAAGAGTGTGCACACAAGTTTTATTTAACTAAATCACAAACACATAACTAAACTAACGCCTGTTTCACACTGCAAGCGTAAGCGGCGCATAAGCAGCACGTATTTTTTTCGGCGCCCATGTTAACCAACGGATGCATTCACACAGGCAGCAGGAGCAGCGCGTAAGCGTCAAGCAGGAGCGTCGCGTAAGCAGCAGTGAAGCGGGGGTTTCGGCGCCGAGTCTATTTTTGCTGCGCTGCTGATGCTCAATTAAAGTGAAAGCACACTTTTTATGGACAAAATAAATATAATTTCACACAAAAAGTGTTAAAAATGCACAGAATAAGCATGTCTAATGTGTTTTAACAAGAATTTGAGTATGACAGAAAAGAAAATTAAGAATCAAAAATAATTATACAAATTTTATCCATTTAAACTTGTTTTTAATTATTCAGTTTGGGTAAAAGTATGGTGTATTATAAAAACTAAAGTAAACTAGCCAGAAAATATGATATATAAACATTAGTTTAGTTATTACACATAGATATATATATATGCTGCAGCATACCCAAATCAAACCCGAGTTTGCTGGCTTTTTTCGCCGAGTTTGCTGTCTTGTAAACATGTGCACGCGGCAGATGATGTAAAACACAAAGCTTACCTCATTCGTGTGCAGCAATGGATGACACAAGGCTTTTATTTATTTATTTTTATTTATTTATTACGTTTATATGAGAATGTTGTACACCTCCCCATGTTAACAAACTTTCAAGACTCTCAAGTTTATAAATGACCAATTTATAAAAACAAATTTATAGCTGTCTTTGTAAAGAAATGCTCACGTTATATGCAGCTTGGAGCCGCTGCTGTTACGCTGTACAAACGCTTCCAGTGTGAATACTTGCGCGTCTCTGCAGCTGCAGTGACGGTGTAGTTACGCTCACGCGCTGCTCACGCGACGCTTACGCTTACAGTGTGAAACAGGCGTAACAAACACACACATACATGCATACAGTTTACCAAGGGAAAGAGAGAGCTGAAGCAGAATACAGGAAAGCAAGAAGTTACAGTATTGTTTGAAATTCAGCCTTGAGCAAACCATCAGTTTAGTTTTAACAGGCCCTCCTTTAAAAGAGGTAAGGATACTTAATGTATCAAATAATGAGGCTAAGTTTGATACTTGCATGTCTCGCCCATTTGAATTAAAACTGTCCTGATGCAATTTGTGGAGGCTCCCATTGAATCTTTGCTGATATTGTCTTGATGAAAGAGAACCAGTTGGATTCAGAGGATCTTGGGTGAATGGAAGGTCTAGGCCAGGGATGGCCAACTTCGGTCCTGAAGGGCCACTGTCCTGCAGGGTTTAGCTCTAACCATGATAAAACTCACCCGTCTGCAGCTTTCTAGTAATCCTAAGACGTTGATTAACTTGTTCAGGTGTGTTTGATTAGGGTTGGAGCAAAACTCTGCAGGACAGTGGCCCTCCAGGACCGAAGTTGCCCATGCCTGGTCTAGGCCGAAGCCTGGCACAAGCTTGGGGTTCCTTAGAAGCTTCTAGAACAGCATCATCTTGACATCAGAGTTTTTCAGTAAAGGAAAAAAAAAAAAACTGTGACCTTGTGATCAGTGATTTTAAAGCGTGAAGATGCCACACCCTCTTAAGGTGACTGAGCCAATAAGGAGTTTTCCCTTCGGAGGGAAACTTTTACATATCTTTGTTCTGTAGCAAGATATTAGCATAAGACATTGGATTGGATGTTTGAGAGAAGAACCTTCTAGATTCTTATAATACTAATGTGAAGTGACATGTGGCCAAGTATGGTGACCCATACTCGGAATTTGTGCTCTGCATTTAACCCATCCAAGTGCACACACACAGCAGTGAACACACACACCGTGAACACACACCCGGAGCAGTGGGCAGCCATTGCTGCGGCGCCCGGGGAGCAGTTGGGGGTACAGTGCCTTGCTCAAGGGTCTCACCTCAGTCGTGGTATTGAGGGTGGGGAGAGCGCTGGACATTCACGCCCCTCACCGACAATCCCTGCCGGACCTGAGACTCGAACCCATGACCTTTGGGTTACAAGTCCGACTCTCTATCCATTAGGCCACGACTGCCCCATAATGTGTCACAGAGTTAGTAACATGTAACATAAATTACCAAATAGGAAACGAAAGTTGGAGTCCGTAGATACCAAACATGCTACCCATGTGATTTTAGTTAACTATAAATTTCAACTCTGAAACATTAATACCAAAATAGTTCAAAAGAAAGAATTAATACATAGAATAAACCCTATAAAAAGAAAACCATGAGAGGGGAAAATTGGATACAAGTTTATACATTTCTCATGTGGTTATATATAGAATATATAGGATTAAGAGGGTTTATTTGTCCTTCTCAGAAAGAATGAAGTCAGAGTCACAAATTCCTGATGGTCATAACAAAAGGTTCTTATCAGTTTTCTTGTGTCCTGTAACAGGACACCTAGTTCTGTCTGTGTGTTAAGCTTCATTTGGGATGCTAGTTGCAGTTTAGGGGGATGGGTTCACAGAACTTTGAGAGAGTGAGTTTCTGGATTATTCATTAAATATAATGAATAATTGTGTGTCTGATTGGTCCAGACGCTACATAAGGAAGCTCAAATGTGCTGCGTACCATGAGAATGAACCTCATTGGTTCTTTCGGAAGCTCAAACGTGCTGCGAAACACGAGAATGAACCTCATTGGTTCTTGCGGAAGCTCAAACGTGCTGCGTAACACACGAGAATGAACCTCATTGGTTCTTGCAGAAGCTCAAACATGTTGCGTAACAGACGAGAATAAACCTCATTGGTTCTTGCAAAAGCTCACACGGGCTGCGTAACATGAGAATGAACCTCACTGGTTCTTAAGGAAGCTCAAACGTGCTGCGTAACACACAAGAATGAACCTCATTGGTTCTTGCTGAAGCTCAAACATGCTGCATAACACATGAGAATGAAGCTCATTGGTTATTGCGGAAGCTCAAACGTGCTGTATAACACGAGAATGAACCTCATTGGTTCTTTCGGAAGCTCAAACGTGTTGCGTAACACGAGAATGAACTTCATTGGTTCTTGCGGAAGCTCAAACGTGCTGCGTAACACACGAGAATGAACCTCATTGGTTCTTGCGGAAGCTCAAACGTGCTGTGTAACACACGAGATTGAACCTCATTGGTTCTTGCAGAAGCTCAAACATGTTGCGTAACACACGAGAATAAACCTCATTGGTTCTTGAAAAAGCTCACACGGGCTGCGTAACATGAGAATGAACCTCACTGGTTCTTAAGGAAGCTCAAACGTGCTGCGTAACACACAAGAATGAACCTCATTGGTTCTTGCTGAAGCTCAAACATGCTGCATAACACATGAGAATGAAGCTCATCGGTTATTGCGGAAGCTCAAACGTGCTGCATAACACAAGAGAATAAACTTCATTGGTTTTTGCTGAAGCTCAAACGTGCTGCGTAACATGACAATGAACCTCATTGGTTCTTGTGGAAGCTCAAACGTGCTGCGTAACACACGAGAATAAACCTCATTGGTTCTTGAGGAAGCTCAAACGTGCTGCGTAACACGAGAATTAACCTCACTGGTTCTTAAGGAAGCTCAAATGTGCTGCGTAACACGAAAATGAACCTCATTGGTTCTTAAGGAAGCTCAAATGTGCTGCTTAACACGAGAATTAACCTCCTTGGTTCTTAAGGAAGCTCAAATGTGCTGCATAACACGAGAATGAACCTCATTGGTTCTTGCTGAAGTTCAAACGTGCTGCGTAACATGAGAATTAACCTCACTGGTTCTTGCAGAAGTTGAAACGTGCTGCGTAACACACAAGAACAAACTTCACTGGTTCTTGCTGAAGCTCAAATGTGCTGCATAACATGAGAATGAACCTCATTGGTTCTTGCTGAAGCTCAAACGTGCTGCACAACATGAGAATGAACCTCATTGGTTCTGGAATTGGTTCTTTTTCAGAAAATTTTTACTAAACCACTCAATTCATATGGATTAGTTTTATAATCTCTTTATGAACTTTTTGTGGCATCAAAGTGGTAGTTATGTAGCTGTCAATGGAGTGACAGAAATCTCTCTGATTTCATCAAAAAGATTTTCATTTGTGTTCTGAAGATGAATGAAGGTTACAGGTTTGGACGACATGAGGCTGAGTAATTAATGACATTATTTTCATTTTTGGGTGAACTATCCCTTTAAACGAGGGATTGCTGCAAGGATGACGTATTTTTGTAGACCAAAACCTGGGAAAGAGTTAACATTTTACCACTTCCAGTTCCAATGTCCCAAAGTCAATGGGGTTTTTGAATAAGTTTTTGAAATAAGGTCTGAGGTCAACAAGATATTTTCATGCTTAATTCTACATTTATCTTTTTCGTTCTGCCAATTGTATGTACGCTTCAAAATTAAAGTTGTGCTTACTTGTGAAGATTACCATGATGAACAAAATCTGTAAATATTTCCAGAGGTTATTTCCAAATCCAAAAGCCAATAGATAAATCCTATTGTCTTTTTGTCGAGGGAACCAGGGTGATGCTAACTTAAGGGTTGGCCTACAAAGATATGTCATCAATTGTGCTTGTCCATGTGAGGTTTTGATTTCATTAAGTAGTCTGCAATTACATTAACAACAATCACCCACCAGTGAAGATCGACATCAGAGACGGTTGATCGCCGGCTGCATCTGTGAAGAGACTAAAAAAGCCAGTTTGGATTAATTATTTTTATTACATTGCATATTAGGCTAATGAATTATATAAGTACTTTATTAGTACAGTAGCAGTTTTAGTGAACTTTACTGACCTTGAAGAACTGCTGCGGCCTAAAGTTCAGCCAGCAGATCAGTCATCTCACTCTCTTCGGAGGAGGAAACACACAGAGTGCTGGTAGAGGCACAACCTCCGGTGGCCTCCAGATCTTAAGGTCTGCTTTTTTGCAGATGAGGAAGAAGAGGTGCTGGACTCTTCACCAGGTACATCTGTGAAGAGATAACAATACAGTTTTATTTTGCAAGCTAGAACTTTAACGTGCGCTAGAATAGATGGATGACCGTTAAGGGCCATTAAAACATTCCCTAACCTCTGATTGCTTCTTTCTCCTGGGTCACAGCATGTGGATCAAACTCTTGATCAGAGAATCTGCTGACAGCAGGTGAGGAAGATGCATCAGATAAGACATCAGTATGTGTGTCCACACTGGCTGTCTGAGTCTCGATGGTAGAGGACTGATCTAGCTCACAGGAGGACACACATGGCAGAATCATTGAGAGTATTTTGCGGAAGACCCGGAGCAGAGATGGAAATTTGCATCTCTGGGAGGATGAAGAGGAAGAAGGCGATTTGACACCGTCAGTAGATGTAGCAGCTGAGACCACCACATCTAGAGATGATGACACAAACTTGCCCCACTTCATCTTTTTCTTCTTCTCCTTTGACTTTTTTATCCATTGAAACACAATGAACGTCACTAACCATGTTCTGGAGAGACAATAATTCAGAATGAAAAACCTGAACATTGTTTGCACAATGTATTTGTCTGTTAATTCCATTTGTGACAGTTTAACCTAGTGTGACAGCATGCCTCTGCTATCTGTGTCTTTTTATTTCCAGGGCAATCATAGTGGAAATGTGAATAATTTTATTTGAAATCAGTGTCTGTGTCTGCTGAAAGACTTAAAAAATAATGCAACTGTAAATAAATATTTACTTTATTAAACAACTAGGTGTGACAACTAGCCAAAAGCACTTTAATAATTCGTCTTGATGTGACTTACCTTACTCCTGATCAACTACAGCTGTGTAGTTTCTCATGCTCTTTTATAGACGGTGTGACACCGAGCAGAATGTTTTTATTTGAATTAGATGCTTCTTGGACATGAGCAGCTACAGAACAGGCTCTCAGAAACACATGGTGGTTCTTTCACAGTCTCTTTTGGATGTATAAAAATGGTGTAGGCCTATGTAGGCTAGATATAAACATGTTTTATGATCAAATTATTTTTTAGTCACCCATACGTTTAATATTTCAATAAGTTTCAGAAACCGTGGTCAACTGGGAATAATCACTGAACGAAACGGTTCTTTTTTAGTTTAACTTCATTTTTTTGTATTATTATACTTACGCAGAGCTCGGGCCCCAGTGAAGTATACATTCTTGTCTGGCGGTGGAGATATATCGACATGAGAGTTACTTTCCATTATAATATTTCAGCAATCATGTCATATCAGCTGTTTATTACAACAAACGATGCTATATTCGCGAATGAATCCCTCTTTTGAACTAATCGATCGAACGGGTTTGCAAAATGTGAACTGCTTCGTGATTCAGTTTGATTCATTTGGACAGTTCACACACGCACTGAATCGTTTGTAGTGGTTTCTCACACCGCAACAGGATATTTTGAGACAGAAAGCAAAAAGAGCACTCGGTGAGGTAGATATTTTCCTACAATCAGTTGTACTGCAGAAAAATGTTTGGTGTTGTAAAAATTGTAATCTTTAGCCTATAAGTCAAAGATGATGCATCATGCTTATGGATTACTTTGTTCTGCTGGTAAAGACAAATATGATCATTCATACTACAGACAACAACGAACTTAAGCATGTTTTGCAGATAATCTTGGTCAATCCTCCAACCATGCTTTTGGCTTTCTAAATAAGGTAGGTTTTTATTGTTTTATTGTATAAAGTTTCTCTCAAATTTTCATTTCAGAAGGGAAAAAAGGCCCACAAATATGCTAAAATATTTAATGATTTTGAGTGTTTCATACAAAAATCATCCGTCAAATAATAAAATATACAAATCTTGGTTTTCATATGTCCCAAAAATTATACAGAAATGCTATTGTAAGTTTTACTTGTTTTGTCTATTCCATTAGCATATTGCTATCTTAAAATATAAAACAATAAACAAAGGGGCCAATCATGAGTAATATAAACACTTATGACTGTAATAATGCAGATGTAATTGAACTTATCTAATGCATACAGTATGTTGATGTTAATATAGTGCAAATATGTAAAAATATCTATAAAAATAAAAAAAAAAGCAGCAGGGCAGGACAATACAGGCATCTCTATGTTTCTATAAACAGCAGAGATTTTACAGCGCAAACAGTTGTCAGTTTAAAATGCCCTTCAAAGACTTCCAAAACAGCAGAGATTTCAGCATTAAACATGAAGCTCTTCTGAATAAACCTTTAAAATAAAAAGATTGTTTGGAAATATATTTTTGTTTGCCTTAAGATTATATTAAAGGGATAGTTCCCCCAAAAAAGATATTTTGAGAAATGTCTCAGTTTTTTAGTCCATATAATGAAAGTCAGTGGCAACCAAAACTGTTTGGTAACCAATAGTTTTCAAAATATATAATAAAGAAATACATAAAGGATTGGAACGGCATGAGAGTGAGTAAATTCAGACAGACTTTTAATCTTTGGGTGAACTATGCCTTTAACAAAAAATCCAAACTTGTTTCTTAACTCTTCCTTTAGAAAAGCTGTTTTATCCAGACTCTTCTGCTTTTCCGTTACGTCTGCGTGTCTCAAGGTCTAGGTGGGTTCTTGTGGTCAAGGCAGTGCCCGTTTTGGTGTCCTCTGGGTTTGTGCTGTTATTGCTCACAGTTTGGGTGATTTCTTCTCTTGGCCTCTTCCAAGAGGGGCGAGTTGCAATCCAGAGAACAAGACCACCAAAAGCAGCAATGAGAAGCCCAAGAACATTTACTAAAATGGCTTCTGGTGGAGATTCTTTATAAGCTGGGCTTTTCCTGTGAGACAAACAACACTTAGAAAAACCTCTAAGTGCAAATTCTTTCATCTTTCAAAGCACACATGACACAAAAAGCATTTGCATTTGTATGGTTTGTGTTGTGTCTGAAGCTGTACTTACAGGCCAAAGATGAGCTTCTCTGTGAAGCCCATGAGAGCTGTGGCAATTACACTGGTGAAGATGAACAAGCCACTGTAGATGTGAACAGGCATAAGAGCTGCACGCACGTACACTGGAGTTGCAGGTATCAGATAGACGGCAATGCCCATAACTATCTAATTCAAGAGAGAGAAGAACACATCACACCTCAGAGGGCTCTGACAACATAAATGTTACAAAGATTTACTTAACTGTATATCTACACTCTAAAAAATGCTGGGTTAAAAACAACCCAAGTTGGGTTGAAAATGGACAAACCCAGCGATTGGGTTGTTTTAACCCAGCGGCTGGGTTAAATGTTTGCCCAACCTGCTGGGTAGTTTTATTTAACCCAAATATTGTTTAAAAATTACTGTATTTCTTGCTTAAAATGAACCCAAAATATGTTGGAAATTAACATTTATTAATATGTTTAATAAACAAACATTTATTAATATTTTTTTTGAATAATATTTAAACAAACATTTATTAAATTGCTTATTAATAAATGCTCATCTTTTTGATTATTATTGTTGCCTCTAGTAATTATGAGTCTGATTTTTAATTTCCAACCTATTTTGGGTTCATTTTAAGCCAGACCTATAGTAATTTGTAAACAATTGTTGGGTTAAATAAAACTACCCAGCAGGTTGGGCAAACATTTAACCCAACTGCTGGGTCAAAACAACCCAATCGCTGGGTTTGTCCATTTTCAACCCAACTTGGGTTGTTTTTAACCCAGCATTTTTTAGAGTGTAAAATATTGATACATCCCTATGCGGTTAGCAAACTTTTAAGTTTCTATTTAACCTGTTAAAGGGCTGTATGAAGAACTGATCTTCTGTCTTTTTGAAATAAATTTGTTGTGTTCTGTAGACAGAACATTCACAATACAAAACTCTCTCCACAGGCCATCCAGAACATTATCAGAAAAAAAAACTTGGGCCTGCCCTAATGAACATTTAAGGGAGAGATCACCCAAAAATGAAAATTCTGTCATCATTTACTCACCCTCTTTTCGTTTCCAAAACCTTAAGACTTTTATCTTCGGAACACAAATTAAGATATTTTTGATGAAATCTGACAGATTCTGTCCCTCCATTGACAGCTACACAATTGACACTTTGATGCTTCAAAAAGTTCATAAACAGACTGTAAAACTAATCCATATGAATTGAGCGGTTTAGTCCAAATTTTCTGAAAAGACTTGATTACTTTATATGATGAACAGGCTGAATTTAGGCGTTTACACACATATAAACAATTAACATTCATCAACTCTCTATTTGTGGTAAACGGAAGCAGGGATTTTGTCACTAGATTTAGTGACTTCACTGCCCCTTTTGAGACTTTTTTTTCAAAATTTTAGGGACAAATCTAGCAACTTCTTGGACAAACCTTATCTAGATTCTTATTTTGCCCTCTGATCTACATTAACATTTATATAGATCAATGAATTTGCCATTATGATGTCATCTAGTAACATTTAGCTACCAGTTTTAGCTACTTTCAATTGAAAGCAGTTGGTAACACTGACGTCAAGCAGGTTCGGTTGATCTTCTGTTTATATTCGCTGATGAATGTTTAGTTTAGTTTAGTTTATTGATTTATAAAGCACATTTCAAAACAACAGAGGTTGCAACCAAAGTGGTGTACAGAAAAATTAAAACAAAATGAAAACACACACAAAAAAAGAATAAACACACTGGATCAAAAACCTTGAGGACAATCGAAAAAATTCACACCCTCAATTTAAACATAAAGAATGCAAATAAGTTTTTAAAGAGGATTTAAAAATAGAAACAGAAGGGGAAGATCTAATATTGAGAGGGAGACTGTTCCAGAGTCAAGGAGCAGCCACCGAGAAAGCCCGATCACCTTTAGTTATGTAACGTGAATAGTTTTCGTTTAGTTTATATGTGAATAAAAGACTAAATTCAATCTGTTCATCATATAAAGTGATTGAGTCTCTTCAGAACATTTGGACTAAACCACTCAATTCATATGGATTAGTTTTATGATCTCTTTATGAACTTTTTGTAGCGTCAATGTGTCAGTTGCGTAGCTGTTTATGGAGGAACAGAAATCGCTCAGATTTTATTAAAAATATCTCAATTTGTGTTCCTAAGATGAACAAAAGTCTGGTTTGGAACGACATGAGGGTAAGTAAATGATGACATAATTTTCATTTTGGGTGAACTTTAATGTAATCCATGCCAGGGGTTTTCAAATGAGGGGATCCCAAGTGGGCCACAAGGGAGAGCTAAGTCCATGGCAAAGTTTAGAGAAAAATACTGCACAAAATAAAAATTAATAATTAATAAACAATTAATAAACAAAAAGTAAAATAACAAATTAGATTACAATGAATAAATTGATACAAACATGCATAAATAAATGCATACATGCATGCATGATGCATCTAACAGTACAGTTCTTTAGTGAGTAGTAAAAAAAAATGTAAAAAATCATAAAATAATGTAAAAGACACAAATTTTTTTCCAAATAATATTTTACACATTTTTATAATATAATAAATAACAGTATAATAAACTTGGTCTTTATATATGAAAATATATAGCTGCCCCCAATAAGTTGGGGGTCCCTTGCTCAAGGATGATCATATTTAGGGGTCTGTGACATCTAAAAGATTAAAAACCCCTGATCTATGCTGATATATGGGCCGGTGGTCAGCAAATAATACCAGTTGTCATTTACAGACTGTGAATTAAAGACTCAAATACACTGTTAACAAATCAGCCTGTATCATTTCATTTTACTAGAGGGTGGAAAATGAGTGAAAAAGGGTGGGAAACGGTCTAAATTAAACTAAATTGCATAATTATGACTGTTTTTCGATGTTGACTGAATGCTGCAAAGGTGTAGGATACATAGCCCCCTTTTGTTAAAATGGAAGAAGTGCCAGAGTGTCTGTGAAACCATACCTGTGTTGGGTAGAGTATGACAGCAGCCAGCCCAACCCAGCTGTGCAGGCTGTACATATTGGGAATATTCTTTGCATTGTGGAAATCAAACACAGCCACCACAGAAATGACAGCCAAGATGAAGGCGAGAACATTCAGCCCTGCGTGGATAAACTTCATCATCTGCTTGCTGCACCTCCAGGTCCATGGCAGCCTGTACACAACAATTGCTGAAGAAAAAGAAATAAAAAAGTGGGCTTTTGATATAAATCAGACTTTTTAATTAAGACAGTATAAAAGTATTAAAAATTGAATATAGCCCATCGTGTAGGGGGGGTGACACCCAAAATTATGGCCATTGTTAGCCTATAAAAACAAACATACTTTTAAAGGTTAAAAAAGTAAAAAATTATAACAGGCTATAATGACTATATTGTGTTACGTCCCTGCTGTAGTTCAGTATGTTTTGAGACACAGCCACCATTTCAAAATGTGTCCGAAAAGTCGAATTATTACAAAATTGTTAATAAACAAAACGCATACACTAATTCTGAGAAAAAGCAACAAAACTTTTCGATCACCAAAATGCTTGCTTTGTTTATTTTTTGTGTTTTAATTAATACTGTACAGGACTAACTTCTTTTAGTAGTCCTGTTACTTTAAATCGTGATTAAAGATTCAGGAATGTCAACCTCTTGTTACTGAAAGAAATGTGCAAACATCCACACTCCTTACCGATTCCCTGAAGAAAAATAAACCCGATAACCATCAACAACGGGTGCCAGTTAAACTCAGCCGCTCCTCCGTCCCACCCGAGCCCCTCTCTGTAATATAAAACCCACGTTAAAACGAACACAATCGACACAAAACCGACCGCCAACGCCAGAATGAAGAAAATAAGAAACTGCTTGTAGTTCTCCATCTTCGCAGCCTGAACTCTGAAGTACTACCGACTACAGCAGAGCAACGACACGAGACACGTCGGACAGGGGGCAGGGTCACTTTTGACTATCTCACCCAAACAAGAGGCTTTGTCTCAAATCCTAGTAAGCTGCCTATCTGGGCAGCATTGCTGGGAGTCAATATGCAGCTTCGGATTGTGTGCGATACCACAAAAATACTGTCTAGGTAGGAAGCTCACTGGCGTGCAAAAAAAAAGACTTTATCCTTAAGTATGATACATACCCAAAATGACAATGATGCTGTCCATGAAGGCAGCTCACTAGGTTTTGGAACACAGGATTCTTTTTCACCCTCTTTTTTTAATGACAACACAATTTTGTAACTCACCACATTGAAGTGTTATGCAACATCACTAGTTTCACAACGATGACAAGAGAGTATCTTTCGCAATCTGGTCTTTATTAAAGTTAAGTAAATGTTTTGATAAAATTACTAAATTGAAAAGTTCATTACCGGCAACACATAAATGTGTTTGTCCAATGCATTTTTCAGTACAAATGATAGTGTGCAATATTCATCTATTTTAAAGCAAATGTTTTAAATAGATGAATAAAAAATACCATAAAAGTAAGAAGTCTATACAAGTTTCAACGTGGTACATTTTTCACCAGGTTTAACATCAATGATGTCAGCTTCTTGTGTGTCAAATAATCTCTTAAATTGTCAAAAATCCACATGGAAAAATAAACCAATTGTAATACAGTATCAGATATACAAATACATTTTTTTTGCACTACAGTCCATTAGTAATCTACACATACAGGAATTTGAAATGTGCTTATGGTTCATCTGAAGGTCTTCTCTTCATTTTATAAACATGGCAGCAGAAGGTGTTATTTTTCTCTTGGACAGTATGAATAATCGTGTCTCTATCAAAGTACACTTCATGACTGTAGGTCTGAAAAAAAGGACAGAGGATGTTAGGTTATGACAAATGGAGTGAATGATATCTAAATACATTCATTAAAATTGCATACCACATCCCATGGCTCTTTTAGAGGAACTCTTTTCATTAAAATCCCTGTCTTATTGTCGTGTAGACGAAGATGGCCTTGTCCTTCATCTTCAGTGTGAGTGATGTCTATCACAGCCAACAGATCAAGTTCATCTTCATACTTCACCATCCTGAAAGTCTAGATAAGACCCTGGAGTTATGTCAAATTACAAACAATAACAGAGACAAAACAAATCTCAGAGACTTTATCATGCACTAGAGTGAGTTAACAGTTTGATGGCCTTACATCAGTACACCAGACACTGTGTCATGTGACATTTGAACCTATATCAGCATGCATTCTTCCACGATATTATTTAACAATTAAGGTTCCAATCAGATGATTGGATTGAGAATTCTGTCATCAATTACTCCCCATCATGTTCCAAACACTTATATGCTCTTAAAAATAAAGCGGGGGTGGGGTTCACAGTGATGCCACAGATGAACAATTTTGGGTTCCCCAAAGAACCTTTCAATGAACAGTTCTTAAAAGAACAATTTTGTTTTTTACTTGGTTTAAAGAACATTTAAACTATCTAAAGAACCTTTTTCGACTATAAAATCTTTTGTGGAATGGAAATGTTCCATGGATGTTAAAGGTTCTTCATGGAACCATCAATCCCAATAAAGAACCTTTACTTTTAACTTTTTCTTTTCTAGAACGAGATGGTCATAGTTCATACAGTGGTCAAGGGCTCCAAAAAGAATAAAAAATACCATAAAAGTACCACAAAGGTGGATGTTCCTCCCGCCTGATAAATAAACTACAGCTCGTACAAAGCGCAGCAGCTAGAGTTCTTACTAGAACTAGGAAGTATGACCATATTAGCCCAGTTCTGTCGTCACTGCATTGGCTTCCTGTTAAACATCGTATAGATTTTAAAACCTTGTTAATTACTTACAAAGCACTAAATGGTTTAGCTCCCCAGTACCTAAGCGAGCTCTTAAAGCATTATAATCCTTCACATTTATTGCGATCTTAGAATTCAGGCCAGCTGATAATACCTAGAATATCAAAATCAACCACAGGCGGTAGATCCTTCTCCTATTTGGCACCTAAACTCTGGAACAATCTTCCTAGCATTGTTCGGGAAGCAGACACACTCTGCCAGTTTAAATCTAGACTAAAAACGCATCTCTTTAACCTGGCATACACATAACACATTATCAATTTATATTTTCCAATTCGTTAAAGGATTATTAGGCTGCATAAATTAGGTCAGCCGGAACCGGGAACACTTCCTATAACACCAGATGTACTAGTTACATCAGAAGAAGAATGGCATCTACGCTAATATTAGTCTTTCTGTTTATCCCGAGGTTTACCGTAGTCAACCGGATCCGGGCCGTACCCAGATGAGACCGAGGACCGGTGCCCTGACACGACCACAACGCAGCCCTGAAGTATCAGCAGAGATCGAGTCAACTAGATCATCCATTGTGAAGGCCTCATCAACACGACAGCCAGTAGCACAGTTCCTCAACAAACCGTTCATGATGAATACGATCCTCAACCGGATGGAACTGGAATAAACACTTTGATTGGTGCGATCCTATCAGACTTATGATAGCAACCTGAATCGTAACAAAGCACTGTTCGCCAGAGGAGAACTGGCCCCCCGACTAAGCCTGGTTTCTCCCAAGGTTTTTTTTCCTCCATTTTAACACCTGTTTGCCACCTGATGTCACCTGTTGGAGTTTGGGTTCCTTGCCGCTGTCACCTTTGGCTTGCTTAGTTGGGGACACTTGACATTTGACTTGACAATCAATATTCAACAGTATTCTTGACATTTATTCAACAGTGCTTTTGATCTGCCTGCATTGACACTATTCTTTAAGAGCTGCTGTGCAGCCAAAATGATATATCAGTTATCAATGTAAAGCTGCTTTGACACAATCTGCTTTGTAAAAAGCGCTATATAAATAAAGGTGACTTGACTTGACACAAAGAGGTCTATACAAGGTTCAACGTGGTACATGAAGACAGGTGAAGTAAACATCAGAGATGCTTTGCCACAAGCTGTACCTGTAGAAAATACGCTAACTATGGTGATGCAGGTCTACTTCTGAGGTGGTATTCTTGGAGCATCCACATTGTTGGAACCCTTCCGCATCGTCAGCAGGGATCTCAGGGTCTCCGGTGTTTCGCCCCTTAACCTGAACACCTCGCCTGAGCGGGGCAGCGAAGACTGACTAGTCTTCACCTGCAGAAGGGTTCCAACTGTGGGCTCTCTTCAGCCACAGCCATCTTGAACTGGACTCGGCTGTTGCAGCAATTTCCCTGGTGGCTTTCTTCAGTTGTTTAGACTCCAGGCCCACCCTCTGGAGGAAATAGCGCACTGATTTTGCTGGGAACCCGCGGCAGCCGACTTCAATGGGGTAGCCGATTGCATGCCACCCCTTTCTTAAAAGAACAATTTTGTTTTTTACTTGGTTTAAAGAACATTTAAACTATCTAAAGAACCTTTTTCGACAATAAAATCTTTTGTGGAATGGAAATGTTCCATGGATGTTAAAGGTTCTTCATGGAACCATCAATCCCAATAAAGAACCTTTACTTTTAACTTTTTCTTTTCTAGAACACGAGATGTTCATAGTTCATACAGTGGTCAAGGGCTCCAAAAAGAATAAAAAATACCATAAAAGTACCACAAAGAAGTCTATACAAGGTTCAACGTGGTACATGAAGACACATTTCACCAGGTTTAACATCAATGATGTCAGCTTCCTGTGTGTCAAATAATCTCTGATATGTCAAGCCTGATTACTATGGGAGCTTGTTTCTGCTATTGAATAAAAAATAAAAAAAGGTAAATGTTACTTTTTATCTCATAATTTGGACTTTTTTCTTGCAACTGTGAGTTTGTGAGTCAGAATTATGAGTTATAAAGTCAGAATTGTGAGATATAAACTCGTAATTCCAAGAAAAATTTTCCCCTCAGAAGTGGACTTTATAACTCACAATTGCGAGTTTATATCTCACAATCCTGAGAAAAGAAGTGAGAAATGTGAGATATTAACTTGCAAATTTGAGAAAAAAAGTCAGAATTGTTAGATAAAAAGTCACAATTATCTTTCAAATTGTTTTATTTCGTGGCGGAAACAAGCTTCGATAGATTACGCCAAAGTGCAAATGAGACTATATCATCATTATATCCTCCACACAATTTTGTGAAAAAGTGCAGTGGGAACATTCTACAAAAGTTCTGTTTTATTTGGAACAACATCAGGATGGGTAAATAATGACAGAATCTTAAAAAAAAAACCCACACAGAAACCAAAACACTGATCTGAAGAAACTAAAATGTAAAATTCCTGTAGCTTTCCTGTAGCTCAGTGGTTAGAGCATGGCACTAGCAATGCCAAGGTCATGGGTTCGATCCCAGGGATTGCACATACTCAAGATACAAATGTATAGTATAATGCAATGTAAGTCGCTTTGGATAAAAGCGTCTGCCAAATGCATAAATGTAAATGTAAAATGAAGAACTTTTCTCAATCAAGAACTGTAGACTAGACTGTAGATTTTTCGAGTGTGAGTGGGCTGCAGTACCTCTTGTGCGGGGTCATCATCTAACAACTGGAATCTCCTTTTCACTGTACGACCAGAAGAGGTCACAATCACCTGAGGTGCCTGTCGGGAAGAAGAACCGTTGCTTGCAAACCATCTCTGCAGTATTGTTCTTTTTTTACAATAAATATCAGCTGGTATTTCTGCTGAGTGAGTCTAAAGGTGACAAAATCCTAAAATTGGCAGCTTAAAATGGAAAACAAATTTATAGTATCAAAATTTCAATAACATTGTGTTGCTACTACAGCTGGTAATGAACCCACAGACAACAATTACACTATTGTCACGAGCAGCGATGATGGAGAAGTCCGTGACTATCTTATACTTCCAGTCACATCCAGTTTCAGCCATGATCTTCAGAACACTGTAAAAGAGAAAGTTAAAACAGCAATTATAGAGAAATGTCGTTCATTCACATTGGTCATACTCAAGGTCATGGATCCTTATTCACTTGTTTATCATTGTCTAAGGACACTGTTTATAATTGTTTATAAACAGATTCCTGTTACATAAGAACATTCAATGTGCAACTTTGCCTCTCTTTTGCCATATATAATAATTAAGCTCACTTTACTGCGCTGGGCCCTGCATGAACAATTCGTCCCGAATCATCTGGGTGAAAAAAGATCCAGTCTGCTTCCAGAGAGTCACATTTCATGTCCTGAACACCATTCGTAGCCTGAAGACAGATCATTGGATTATATAGACACATAACATAAAAAGAAAAACATCTTTAATTAAATACCACTTATGTCAATTATTGAACATAACTATTCTTTTTCTTAGAACCAAAGGTTATTTTAGAATCAAAGTCTTCATTTGCTGTGTAATTCAGTAAGCATGAGATAAGCCTAATACTATTTGTTTTGTCTTAAAAGTTTAACATGTCTACCATAATAGTTAATAATTTAAACCAAAATGCGACATAAAGGTTAAACACATTGACTCTCACTGCATGTCTAGGATCTTAAAATACTGCAGCTTGGCTTTTTCGTTGGACTGATATTCCTAAGAATATGTGTAGGAATCAGAGTATTCACCAGCGCTCCGTCTGTGATCGAGCAGATATGATGGGTTCCTCTGTGTCTCTTGTGATTGGGGGTGTAGATGTAGTGCCAGGGATGACCTCCAATCTGAACCCCGTTCTCAAAGTATGACATCTCAAACAATACGGGAGGACACTCTGTAGAGAGGAAGTATTGACAACTGGTGTTCATTAAGTCAGCTATTTTTTTTAGTCTAAAGGCCCTTTCACACTGAGCGTGACGCGAAGCGAATCGTCGTCGAACCCAACGCGAAATGACTTATCATCTTCAGCTAATTCACGCCTGCACTATAGCTGCTGACCAAGAATGCATTTTAACTTGTTTATGTATCTCGTAGGCAGAAGTACCGCAGTAGGGCGAAAAACTCCATCTCATTTTCTTCTTCAACTTCAAAATAGTCTGACATCTTTGTTTTACCCTTTTTTTTTTTGTAAAGGGCGTTTGACTTAATCTTTGCACGTTCGCTTTGTAGACACTGGATTGGTACTTCCCCCTACGTCACACGTGACGAGCAATTGTGGTTAAAAAGGGTTTTTTTTAGAAAATGGCAGATCGTTTCGCCAGACAAGATCCTTATTCCTTGTCTGGGATCGTGTAGAGCCCTTTAAAGCTGCACTGAAACTGCAGTTTGGACCTTCAACCCGTTGAAACCCAGTGAAGTTCTGGAAGTCCTGGAATGTTTTTCCTCAAAAACCTTAATTTCTTTTCAACTGAAGAAAGAAAGACTTGGATGACATGAGGGTGAGTAAATTATCAAGAAATTTTAATTCTGAAGTGACCTATAATGCTTACGAGAATTCATATAATCACAGCTGGGTAACAGGTGCATTAGAGTTACAATAAGCATCAAGCTACACATCACAATTTAAATTATTACTGTTGTCAAAACCCACTTTAAACCATCAGAGTGCTTGTAATAACTTCGGACTGCAGTCTAAAGTGGATTTTGATTATATAAATGGGCAGACATGCATTATTTGTAGTGTTTTATAATAGAATTAACACTACATCTGCTTAGCATTTCTCACGTAAACAGCCTTGTGTCAAATGTCCTTTTTAGTTTTTATCATATTTAGTCAACCTATCCTGTTTTTTTTTTTGTTTAGTCAAGTATTAGTTGACTAAAAGTATGGGAATTTTAGTCTAGTTTGTAAATTAACTGTAGTCAAGTCATAGTGTGTAATTGTTAAACTGATAATAATCACAATTGTTTTGCTCAAAATTGTAATCTCGATTACTGAGCATGATTGTTGTCTATTTACATTTCATCAGAATTATTGCACATTCACGCAAGGTTTATTTTACTCATTTACTAGTTTCCTGATTTACAATATTATCATATACCGTAAGACACTTTCTACATTATGATAACTAGTAAAACTCAAAAGCTCCTCTCACAAGATGAAACTGTAAAATTCCTTACGTTAAATGATGTTAATGTAAATTATTGCAGGACTGTTTTGAAAATACAAACTGGGAGTTGTTTGCACAGGGTACAGACTTGGAGGAATATACCTCATCCGTTTTGGCTTACATAGCCTTCTGTACTGATACTGTGTTGACCAATAAGGCTATAAAGGTGTTCCCAAACCAAAAACCATGGTTTGACAGATATGTGCGGTCCTTACTCAGGGCAAAGAACATTGCCTACAGGTCAGGGGACAAGCTGGCTTATAGTAATGCCCGAAGGGAACTGAAGAAGGGTATTAAAGAAGCCAAGCACAGATACCAGCAGCACATAGAGGGCCACTTTAAAAATAATAACCCCCGCAGCATGTGAAGAGGTATTAAAACTGTAACGGATTACAAGAGCGGTACAAAACAGACCAGCTACGACGCCACACTTCCTGACACCCTGAATCAGTTCTTTGCACGCTTTGATAACCAGACTGGCAGAGTGGAATCTAAGACTGTACCACCATCTAGGGAGGAGCCTGTACTTGCTTTTGAGTGTAATCAGGTGAGATCCACCCTTAAGAAAATCGACATCACCAAACCAGACATGGTGTCGGGTTGTACGCTGAAGTCATGTGCTGATCAACTACCAGAGGTGCTCACCAATATTTTCAATCTGTTCCTGTGCCCAAAAACCAAGCAGTCAGGTGTCTCAATGACTATCGCCCAGTTGCCTTGACACCAATTATTATGAAGTGCTTTGAGAGGCTGGTTTTATCTTACATCAAAGCCAATATTCCCACTGATCTGGACAGCCATCAGTTTGCCTACTGTCGGAACAGATCAACGGAAGATGCATTTTCAATCACGCTCCACACAAGCCTGTCTCATCTGGAGCATCCCAACCCATATGTTATTTGTAGATTTTAGTTCTGCGTTCAATACAATAGTGCCTCATAAACTGGTGAACAAGCTCAGCAACCTTGGATTGATTAATTCACTTTGTTCATGGATTTTGGATTTTTTTACTAACAGAACACAGAATGTCAGGGTGGGTAATTGTACTTCATCCACTCTCACCCTGAATACAGGGGTACCGCAGGGTTGTGTCCTCAGCCCAGCCCTTTTCACTTTATTTACACATGACTGTACACCCATCCACTCCTCTAATACTATAGTGAAGTTTGCTGATGACACCACTATAGTGGGGTTGATTTCAGGAAATGACGAGACGCACTATAGAGAAGAGGTTCAACACCTAGTCAAGTGGTGTTCGGATAGTGACCTGGTTTTGAACACCACCAAAACAAAGGAAATCATCATAGAACTACAGGAAAACCAGGAAAACGACACCTTCCCCTCTCTATACAAATGGAGAGGAAGTTGGAAAAGTTACCAACATCAAATTCCTGGGCCTGTTTATCACAAACGATCTAACATGAACTGTTAATACTCGGTATGTAATGAAGAAAGCTCAGCAGAGGCTTTTCTTCCTGAGAAAACTCAAGAAAGCCAAAGTACCTTCTCAGCTTTTGGTAAATTTTTACAGGAGTACAATAGAAAGCATTCTTTGCCACTGTGTGACAGTGGGGTATACCAGCTGCACTACACTACACAGAATCGAAGAGATTTGGCCCAGATAGTCAAGACTGCACAAAGGATTGTGGGAATCCAGCTTCCCAGTCTGGACACAGTTTATGCTAGCCGTCTGCATAAGAGGGCTAGCAACATCATCAAGGATTCAACCACTTCCATCAGGAAAAAGATACAGAGCAATTAGAACACGCACAAACAGGCTGAGGAATAGCATGTATCACACCTGTTTCCCATACACACACACACACACACATAGCTGTGGCAGACTGGAATTGAACAGTTACATACTTAATTACGTTACGTTGCTGCTAATGTACTGATACTTGGTTAAACTTGTTTGCATTATTTAATTCCACTGTATATATATTACTTTGCATATTGTGATATTATTTTGTAATTAGTTATACTATGTGGATTCTACTTTTCTTTTTTTTTTTTCGGAGGCTGCTGGTCTCTGAGAGCTACTAAACAAATTTCATTATATATTTTTATAATGACAATAAAGATTCTATTCTATTCTATGTTTATATAGTCACAGTTAGTGTTTAAAGATATCGGTGTCATCAGCATTTTTCGTCATAGTTTTCGGTAATGAAATTAACTACTGACAACTGACAATGAAAATAACATGATATTTTCTTTAATTGTCACATCATCTGTACATTTTCAACCCTTTGTCCTCGAGGGCCACTTTCCAGCAGAGTTTAGCTCCAACCTTGATCAATCTCACCTGCCTGTATTTTTCTAGTAATCCTGAACAGCTTAATTAGCTGGTTCAGGTGTGATTGATTAGGGTTGGAGCTAAACTCTGCAGGACCAGGGTTGAGAAAGCCTGATCTACACAGTGCTTGGACATTTTTCTCAACTTAATTATAGAGAGTTGATTATAAGTAAGTAAACTGATTTTCTCAGAAAGTGTAAACTCTTACACACTTCAGCTCTACAACTTTTTTAGTAACACTTAATAGTTATAACAGAGGTGACTAATGGAAAAAAGGAGGAAAAATCACTGGATATTTTGAAAAATGAAGAGCAGCCCTTTTAAGCAGAATTCTCATTGGAATGGCCATGATTGGTCACCAAAAATCCAAAGAAATTAACTTGACATATGTTACTGTAAAATATTCCATAGACAAAGGTGACCTAAAGTAATGTTTTACACAGGCTTAGTTTTGTTATATATATTACATGTGTGCAATATAATAAGCTCAATGGTAAGAAAATGAGATTGCAGGCTCATGTTATGACCCTGGACTGTTCTCGATATAATGGGAACAAAATATTCCATCACACATGAGGCGCGAGGTCCTGAATGTAAAATAACCAATGCTGAAAATAACTGCACAATTTTCACAGTTTCACCTAAATGTGTGTGACAAATACATTAAGCTGTTTTAAACGTCACATTTTTAAGCATTTGTGTGAATCTCACAAACCCTGTCAAGAATGTCACCTAAAAATCAGTCACCCTACCCACCATGAATGTGAATGTTGACCGGAATACCATATGGAGCTTCTCCCACAATTCCTTTTCCACCATTAAGCTCACACTGCTGTCCCAGAGCCAACTCCTCAATTCTAAACTGAAGTGAAGTGAAAAGAACACACATGGAATAATGATAAAACAAACAGGGTCAATAAACCAAAAAAGAATAATGTTTCCATTACCTTATTAACTATGTACTCAAAACTGTAAAGTTTGACATGTTTTGAGCTGTGTGATACAGCTAAGACTCCCTGTGACAGCAGCACATCCACAGCCGTCTTACCAAAGACCTGAACATAACATAACATGACATTTTTATATTGATTCATTCATTTGACAATGCTCATTTGAATATACCATAGAAAATAGACCATAGAAAAATACCATTTAATGAAACTAATATCTCGTTCTAAAATCCACAGGTTTCACTTTAATATAAGTGGAGCTAAATTGAAATAAATAAATGAGAAAAGGATGATAAATAAATTATAAAAATGTATGACATTCCCTTTAATCAAAATCAAAAGTCACACAAGAAGATCTATTTGAATGTACTTATGCAGACATTACTTTTTTATTTATCTCCAGCATTCCTACAAGCTCCAGTGGAAAGACTTGAAATACGGCCACACGCATGAGGATGTTATTATCAACACCAGCCTGAGAAAGAGAGAGAGAGAGAGAGAGAGAGAGAAACATGAAATAATCATTGGAAAAAGTCCCCTCATTCAGATGGTCCTGAAGCTGCAAAAACAAACTAACAGCAGCGGACACCAGCACACTCTGTCTTCTTGGACTCAAACAACAGAAAGACTAAGTAAACTTGAATGTTATTTGACTCCAAACCCTTACTCTAGCCTTAAAACCATGCAGATATAGTCTATATAGTACTGACAGGTAGCATATATTGTCCAGAACACCGGATCTACCCACACTGTAGCCAAGCAACACTTTCTCACCAGCTGCCCTAACTATGAGGAAAATTAGGAGGAAATTATACCCAAAATGTAAGAATTTGCACCGACTTCAGAAAGTTAAACAATAATACACAACTTCAGGTTGAAAAAGAGATTGGCTGCATCCGAAATCACATATTTCCCTGTAGGCGAAAAACAGAATATGACAAAAAAAGTATGTCCGAATTCACAGAACTCATATAAGAGTAGGCAAAAAGTACATGGATGACCTAATACTTCTGGCGAGAATCAGAAGTGTGCATTCAATGGACACTTTACTATCCCATGAGGCCACAGGAGAGAATTTGTAAATGGCAGTGAAGCGACACAACTGATGCTGGTAGGTCACATGATACTGACGGCATAGCGAATGCAGTACTTCTAGATTACATTCATACTACGTAGAACATACTTTTTTGCAAAGTAATTATTTAAAATAAGTTGAATTCAAATGAATATGAAATAAATACATCACAGATATGAGCCTCAATAAAGTCTGACCTGTCGTTCCAGAGTCGTCTGTTTGCTCTGAATGGATTTGACATAAAATGTCTCCTGTGAGGAGTCCCAACCTAAAGATCTGTTCCCAAACTCATGTTAGTACAACAAAAACACTTAGTTTCAGATGTTACGTTAATGAGATTGCGGATTTAGCCAGAAATTGTACTGTAACATGAAACAAAATGCAGCTTGTTATCATTACCAACTAACTCATCTTCTCTTTAGTACTACAGTGAAGATGAGCGATCACCTGAATTTGAAACGAGAGGAGAGGTAGACCCGCTGTAGCATTCTTCCTGTGTCAGCTGAGAGCCGATACAACCAGTTATGAGCTGTCAGAGCCAACAGACATGATTTCTGCTCTGAAGCATTTGGTAGAACATTGTCCTGCAAAAAACAAAAAAGTCAATTACATTTAAGTTAAAAGGTCTTTTTTGCATATGCAAATGAACGACGTGCAGCAGAAGATCAAACTTACCAGAGGGGACTGGCACAATAATGCGTCTTCAATCTTCTCTGTTTTGGGAGTTTTGGGGAGCTCATACAGCTGTTCTGGCTCAGGCAAAAGGCTGTGAATTGTAATAAATTCGAGCCATATTAACAGATGTCATATTTTTAGAAAAACATAATTTTCCTAAGTATCGACAAATAATAAAATCAGATAGTTTACCTGCTGTAACAACACCTGTAATTATCCAAATATATCCGGCCACTTTCATAAGCGATGAGGGACTTGGAAGTCTTGCTCCAAACCTTTATGAATTCTGTGTCATCCTATAAAGTCATGACATAAATTAACATCAAAATAATTAAAAAAAATAAAAACAAAAGTATTAAACACAGCAATACTTACTTGGAGAATGACGTTTCTCAAGATCTTAAGATTTGCTCCCAGTAATCTGCCAAAGTCATTGGAGCAGGATCCATTGGATCTTGAAGTCAGAACAGCACAGCTGTTCTTACGCGTGCGGGTGCACGCAGGGGGGCGCTGAGCACATGGAGGAGACGGGAGCGCGCACATAGGGAACGACACTACTCACACTAGTTCATATAAAATGCACTGACTACCACAAAACTAAGCGGAAAAATGTTCAGAAATGGCATCTAAGTGAGTACTGGGTAAAATCATCTTTCTGTCTTTTTATACGCAGACTTTGCAATCATAGTAGCGTTGCTCAAATACAACAGTTAACGTTAGTTAATATACCGAAGAGTATCTGCTTCCTATGACTTAAATAGTCACATATAAGCATATACATTTGTTCATCTTGCTATTATTAAAATTAAAGGTGTATTTTAATTTTCATGAGACGTTTTTGGTACTAAGCTAACTGTTAACAGCGAACATTTCAATTGTTTACATAAATCCTCATATCAGGCATTTTCAAAACGTAGCAAAATTATAGATTACATTCGCATAAAATCTTACAGTTGTCTTCTTCTAGTGGTAAATTTTTGGCTGCTTGAAATTGTAATCGACCTACACACTTCTCACATGTGTTTACAAAAACTTCCGGGTGTACGTGATCTGAAGGCGCATCGTCGCTGTTGCTAGCTGGGATATGTAGTTTAATGCTTCACATCAGTAAATAGTGGTGGATAAAGTGTTTAGTTAGTAATCATAATCATTAATTGCTGTTCTCAGATGAGTGTGGAGAAGTGAGGATGCTTTTTAAGCTGACTGTCCGTGCTGTGAGCTGCATTCCCTGCAGGCTGTACAGTGGAGGAAGACCACCTGCCCCATTAGGAGGAAGAATCCTCACCCACCCCGAGGACATCTTTCAGCATAACATGTGGTACAGTCTAAGTAAAAGCAGTAGGACATTATGCAGATCACACTGCAAGACTGTTATTATATACTACATTATAAACAGTACCGTTCAAAAGTTTGGGATCAGTACGATTTTTAATGTTTTTAAAATAAGTTTTGTCTGCTAACCAAGACTGCATTTATTTAATTAAAAATACAGTAAAAACAGGAATATTGTGAAATATTATTACAATTTAAAATAACTGTTTTCTATTTGAAAATATTTGAAAATGTAACTTATTCTTGTGTTGGCAAAGCCAAATTTTCCGCATCATTACTCCAGTCTTCAGTGTCACATGATTCTTCAGAAATCATTCTAATATGATGATCTGCTGCTCAAGAAACATTTATTGTGTACAATTGTACAAAATATTTGAGTACAATTTTTTTTCAGGATTCTTTGATGAATAGAAAGTTCAAAAGAACAGTGTTTATCTGAAATCTAAACTTTTGTAACATTATAAATGTCTTTACTGTCACTTTTGAATGATTTAATGCATCCTTGCTGAATAAAAGTATTAATTTCTTTAATTTCTTTTCAAAAAAATTAAAATAAAAATTTGTACTGTCCCCAAACTTTTGAACGGTAGTGTATAATGCTACAGAAGCTTTGTATTTCAGATAAATGCTGTTCTTTTGAACTTTCTATTCATCAAGGAATCCTGAAAAAAAAGTACACAACTGTTTTCAACATTGAAAATAATCATAAATGTTTCTTGAGCAGCAAATCAGCATATTAGAATGATTTCTGAAGGA
>RJVU01075893.1:43149-104756 GCA_003731715.1 Anabarilius grahami
ACTATATAATTATTTTAAAAAAAAAGGTCTAATTCTACATTTTTTTTTATATATTCTAGTTTTATGACCTCATATTTTAGCTTCATTTTCATAATTTAGAGACTGCATGGGATATATTTACTCTAAAAATACACTTTTCATAGCACAGGACTATTTATGTGGACAGCAAATCAAAAGAAAAAAGGTGATTAAAAAGAAACAATTAATTGCAGCACCTAGAATGCACACAATTCTACATTCATATAAATTAATACTGTAAAATGTTAAAAGACATTTTATTTTTGTCAACTACAATATATTTAAAATAAATTCAAGCTTGTCATATTCATTATTATTATTAATTATAAATTCAGTTTTAATTATATTTATTATTTATATTGTGCTTTTTACAATACACATTGTTTCATCACAGCTTTATAGAAATGTAAAAGAAAAAAAGAAAAATAAAGAAGATAAAGCTCCCCAGTGAGCAAGCCAATGATAACACTGGCACAAATAAACCTGAAACTGATAAACTTCTTATAGGATGTGCAAGTAGGAAGAAACCTTGTGACGCAGCTGGCAAAGCCGTCCTCCTTGGGTTGCGTTAACCAAAAATGTACAAAAAATTAAGAACTTCAATAGATAATTCAAGCTTTCATTTATTTAGGTAATAAGATTAATAGTAGGTACTGATTCACTTAGTTGGGGTATAAAAGACGCTTAATATTCAGTAGTAATATTATTGATTTGGCTGCACTAACACTTCTGGATGAGAACAAAACTTGAACTGAATTGAGCTGAATAACAACGCTATTGTCTTCTGTAGAGCTGCTTTATTTATGCAGAATTTGAATTTGTCTCATATTTGATGAAGTTTGCTTCATTGATTCTGTTATTTTTTCTGTTTATCATGGTAAATCTGCTTTGAAACAGTATTCTATAAAGCACTATATAAATAAAGGTGACTTGACTTGGCTTGACTTTTTTAGAAAATAATCCCACATTAAAAGGATTCTATTGTTTGCATTTATTGCCCAACAGATTTATGCTTAATAAAATTTGGATCGTATTTGAGTTGGATCAGTGAGGTGAAGTGAATGTTTGTTCTGTGGGCTGTGCCTCAGGGATCATGTGCAGTGGACTGAAGAGGAGAGAGAGAAAGCCCGGCGGAAAGCAGAGGAGAACTCGAAAGAGAAGATTCCTCTAGAAGAGCAATGTAATATTCAAACCCCAGCATGAAGATATATCCCATTAATGGTTGCCAGCTAGTTTTGATCCCTTGTTCTTTTCTCTCCCATCAGCGAAATATGACAGAGAAGCTCATAAATATTGGGACCGATTTTATGAGACGCACCAGAGCAAGTTCTTCAGAAACCGGAATTGGCTCTTCACTGAGTTCCCAGAGCTTCTCCCTCAAGACACTGCAGGGATGTGTATCCCGGAGCAGGGGCAGAGCAGCGGGCTGGACTCGTGCTCAGAGTCTGGGAACGGAGAAAAGCACCAGCCCTGCGGTTCCAGCACATTAACCAGTGATGTGGACACATTCCCTGGACAACATGCTGCTTTTAGGATACTAGAGGTGTTACTAACCTCCATTCAGTCACACAAGAACAATTTCTTTAGTGCCTAAATAATCATTTCTGATGTGTTAAATAATTTAGAATTGGATTCTTCAATGGATAGTTCACCCAAACATTCTGTCATCATTTACTCATTCTCAAGTTATTAAAAAACCTGTATAAATTTCTTTGTTCTGCTGAACACAAAATAAGATATTTTGAAGAGTGTTTGTAACCAAACAGTGGGGAAAATGGGGAAAAAAAATACTATGGAAGTCAGTGGTTCCCCACAACTGTTTGGTGTAGCTCTAGAAGTCTTTCTAAATATAGAAGAATAGCAGAGTCCACACCACAACTATAAAGATAACGACACAGAGAAACAAGTTCATTGGAATTACTTTCAGAATGTTTTTTTTTTTTTTTTCGTCTGATGAATAATAAACATTGTTGACATTGTTTTGTGTGTTTATGCAGGTGGGCTGCGGTGCAGGAAACAGTGTGTTTCCCATCATCAGCTCCATCAGGTAAGAACATCAGTTTTCCGTGTGAAAAACTAAACATCATTTCCTCATTTTTATTACTAGGAGAAATGATGTAGATGTTTGTTGTACAATTGTTTTAGCAAAGTACAAAAAGCACCATGAAACACATATTACCATTTAAAAGTTTGGGGTCAAAAATATGTTGTTGAAAATGTTTTTTGAAAGAAGTCACCAAGGCTGCATTTATTTGATCAAAAATCTGGCAAAAAATAATATCGTGAAATATTACCATTTAAAACGTTTGTTTTCTATTTGAATATATTGTAAAATGTAATTTATTCCTGTGATCAAAGCTGAATTTTCAGCATCATTACTCCAGTATTCAGTGTCACATGATTCTTTAGAAATCATTCTAATATGCTGATTTTATGCACAAGAAACATTTATTATTATTATTATCAATGTTGAAATAAGTTGTGCTGCTTTTTTGTGAAAACCATGATACTTTTTTATTATTTGATGAATAGATACATCAAAAGGACAGCATTTATTTGAAATAGAAATCTTTTGTAACATTTTTGATCAATTTAATACATTCTTTTAATAAAATCTTATTGACCCCAAACCTTTGAACAGTAGTGCAGTCTTCTAAAATCATGCAATAGCTTTGTGTGAGAAACTACAGTATATCTTGAATATTTAAAGGGATGTAAAGATTTAAAGGGTGTATATGACTATCTTCTTTCACAATCTGAGTTATATTTAAAAAAAAAATATCCTTGCTCCTCCAAGCGTTATAATGGGAGTGAATGGCGCTCCTGATTTTAAAGCCCAAGAAAGCACATCCATCCATCATAAAAGTAATTCATACGGCTTCAGGGGGTTAATAAAGGCCTTCTGAAGTGAAGCAATGTTTTTTTTTTTTAAATATATATACATAAATTAAGCCTTTATAAACTCAAATACCTAGCTTCCAGCAGACTACCTACGCAAATCGACTTACAACAAAAGAGTGAACTCTGACCTGACGCATGACGCATTGACCAATGCGGAAGTGCAGAGGAGAGAGCAAAAGTTGTAGTAGAAACACGTATTGGGAGTAGCAAGTAAGCAGTCATATTTGTGTATTTTTAGGGGCAGTAAGGCGTTTCTGTACTGCTGTGACTTCTCATCTCGAGCTGTTGAGCTCATCCAGGTAAATCACAGTCACATGTCTCTGCTCTTCAGCGCATAATTACACCTGCCACCTTTCCATCAAATAGAGCCCACACACATCCCAGATATACATTAGTGAAAGCCTTTGAGAATGGATAAAGATGGGGAGGGCGACATATCCTGTTCTCCATTCATATAAATGATGGCTGATCAGTCGTGTGGGAGTTTGGCTCTGTCTCCTGGTGCTTGATGCTCTTTGGTGTGCAGAGACCTTCATCGAATGCCAGCAGCAGAACATATTGAATGGCGGGGGAAGAGACATCCACAGCATGCAGTGGCAGTGCTGCATATATGCTTTGATTATTATTCAAAACTCATTCTCACTCATTGACTAACTAATATTTTTATATTTTGTGAAAAAGTCACAGTCATGTTGCTTGGGTGTTGGTCTGGGTCAAAAGAACACTCCCAGAGTCTCTATGGTATTCTAGACCCTAAATATGGCTTGATAATAATAAGAAATGTTTCTTGAGCAGCAAATCAGCATATTAGAATGATTTCTGAAGGATCATGTGACACTGAAGACTGGAGTAATGATGCTGAAAATTCAGCTTTGATCACTGGAATAAATGACACACATTTTAATTACATTTTACATTACATTTTCAAATAGAAAGCAGTTATTTTATTTTCTAAACCAAGAGGAATTCATGGAACTTAAAATAAAGGTATGGAAATGAAATAAAATATTTTATTTTCTTAAATTAATTTTTAATTTAAAAAATGTGTATTTTAAATGTATACAATATATAAAGTACTGTTACAGTGGTATGCGGAAGTTTGGGAACCCCTTGCAGAATCTTTGAAAATGTGAATAATTTTAACAAAATAAGAGAGATCATACAAAATGCATGTTATTTTTTGTTGAGTACTGTCCTGAGTAAGATATTTTACATAAAAGATGTTTACATATAATCCACAAGACAAAAAAGTAGCTGAATTTATTAAAATATCTCCGTTCAAAAGTTTGGGAACCCTTGATTCTTAATACTGTGTGTGGTTACCTGGATGATCTATGACTGTTTTTTTGTTTTGTGATGGTTGTTCATGAGTCCCTTGTTTGTTCTGAGCAGTTAAACTGAACTCTGTTCTTCAGAAAAATCCTCCATGTCCTGCAGATTCTTCAGTTTTCAAGGATTTTTTGCATATTTGAACCCTTTCCAGCAGTGACTGTATGATTTTGAGATCCATCTTTTCACACTGAGGACAATTGAGGGACTCAAACACAACTATTAAAAAAGGTTCAAACATTCACTGATGCTCCAGAAGGAAACACGATGCATTAAGAGCCGGGAGGTGAAAACTTTTTGAATTTAAAGATCAAGGTAAATTGTACTTAATTTGTCTTCCGGGAAACATGCAAGTATCTTTTGTTGCTTCCGAAGGGAAGTACTAAATGAAAAAAAAAATATTTCAACAAAATAAGAAAAATTTGGTCTCCTTCATCCTGTTCAAAAGTTTTCAGTATTAAGAATCAAGGGTTCCCAAAACTTTTGAACGGAGATATTTTAATAAATTCAGCTACTTTTTTGTCTTGTGGATTATATGTAAACATCTTTTATGTAAAATATCTTACTCAGGACAGTACTAAACAAAAAATAACATGCATTTTGTATGATCTCTCTTATTTTGTTAAAATTATTCACATTTTCACAGATTCTGCAAGGGGTTCCCAAAGTTTTTGTATATATATCTTGGTAGTACTGAATTTAATTTATGCTAGTTTTAATTTTAGTACAGTTTTTTGACAGGTTTTATTTTTATGCAATTTTTTCCCCCTTTTTTTCCGAGGTGAATTATGACCTGGACATTTCATTGTGGGATTCACCCTAAAAGTAATTTTATTTAGCCTATTTGAAATGCAATTAAAGCAATTCCCAAAGTGTCAACTGCTTTTATATTAAAATAAATGAAACTCATAATGTTTGTTAATTGTATTAGTATGATAAAATGTCCACTGAGGCAAACATTAAAATGCCCCACTAAAACTTCAGCCATTTGAGGACAATTGCACACATTTTCCCTTGCAGGAACACCCAGACTATGACCCTGCGGTGTGTCATGCATTCGTGCGGGACATTTGTGACACAACGTCCCCATTTCCCTTCCCCCCTGAGAGTTTGGACATTATTCTGGTGGTCTTTGTGCTCTCTGCCATCCACCCAGCACGGTAATAAAGGTCAAATACTCACACACACACACACACACACACACACATTATGTTAATACTAACACACTCGCTTATAGCAGCCATTTTCAGTTTACCTCACTGTTATACCCTTCAGCCTAATCCACCTGTCGCAACATGTATTTAATATCTTTAAAATATTTAATATACTTTAAATAGCATGAGAATAGCATCAGAAGCATGTTTTATTTTATCATAAAGCCACCTTTATTTTTTTAATATTTAGAAGCATTAATATACTCAACATTACCCAGTCCATATAGATTTATGTGGAAGGTTAAGTTAAGATCCACTGGATATGTAACAAAGGTTAAATTAAAACATGATCAACTTCATTTCTTGGACTCACATATTTATGTTATAACCAGCATTGTAGCTTCCGAAGTTATCTAAGATATCTTCAGATATAAACATGATCTTGACAGCTCTTGAGCAGCATTATGGAAAATTGAGTGTTAGGGATTATCAGTTTACATATTTTACCACAGCTCTGGAGTATTTAAAGTTTTTCTGCCAAGGGAATTAAGTGCAAGCATGAAGCTCTGGATAAGAAAGCTCAAATTGGAAGCTCGCAGAACCATAGACTAGCATCTTTTCTCTTTTGTTTGCATTAGCAAAGTGTTTCTTGCCTCTCTTTGTACCCAGAGATGTTGAACTAATGTTTCCACTTGTTCCTCATCAGATTCACAGAGAAATCAGAGTTTTATACATTCCCTCAAATATGGTCGACACAATTTTGAGTCTGGAGGCTTTGTTTGATTTATTTATACAGTGCACTTACTACATGTTCAATCCCTCTAGACTATAACATGAGCTGAAGGGTCTTTATCAAGGTTACATGGTGATATAGATTATGGATAAACCCTTACAGGATTTGAATCTACAACCTCAGATCTTTAACCTCTCAATCAGAACAGTCATTTCAGGGAACGTAACTGTAACGTAACAGTATACACAATTGCCATGGAATCTCTGTTTTTGCATGAGCATTTGCATTTTTTAAAAAAGCTGCTTGAAATAAAATAAAATACAAAAAAAATAAACTTTTTATTTTAGCTAGTTGCCAAGGCAACATTTCTCATTTTCATTTAGTTTACCTTAAAGGATTAGTTAATTCCAGAATTAAAATTTCCTGATAATTTACTTACCCCCATGACATCCAAGAGGTTCATGTCTTTCTTTCTTCAGTCGAAAAGAAATTAAAGTTTTTGAGGAAAACATTCCAGGATTTTTCTCCATTTACTAGACTTCACTGGGGTTCAACAGGTTGAAGATCCAAATGTCAGTTTCAGTGCAGCTTCAAAGAGCTCTACATGATCCCAGACGAGGAATAAGGGTCTTATCTAGTGAAACGATTGGTCATTTTCAAAAAATAAAAAAATTATATACTTTTTAACCATAAGTCTTTGCACGTTTGTCAAACACTGGGTCGGTACTTCTGCCTACATCACGTGTGACCTTTCTAACATGATTACGTAATGTGTGGCACATCACAGAGCAATGCAAGACGAGCATTTGTGGTAAAAAAGTTTTTTTTTTTTTTAAATGACCGATCGTTTCACTAGATAAGATCCTTATTCCTTGTCTGGGATCATGTAGAGCTCTTTGAAGCTGTACTGAAACTGACATTTGGACCTTCAACCCGTTGGTAGTCGTTAAAGTCCACTATATGGAGAAAAATCCTGGAATGTTTTCCTCAAAAACCTTAATTTCTTTTTGACTGAAGAAAGAAAGACATGAACATCTTGGATGACATGGGAGTGAGTAAATTATCAGGAAACTTTAATTCTGGAGTGAACTAATCCTTTAAACTGAAATGAATAAAAACTATCTATCTATAATATATATATATATATATATGTNNTTTTTTTTTCTTTTTTTTATAAATAATACAAATGACAAAAACAACAAAATTACTAAAACTTTAATTAAAATTAAAATGAAGACAAATAAAATAAAAACAAATTCAAAATATTGATAAAAGCTATAATGGTATCCCATGTTACTAATCTGATTGGAATACATGTGTTAGTGTGCTTGTAAATTCATTTTAATTGCAATTTATAATTACACCTTAAATCTGTTTTTAGGTTCTAAAATGTTGTCTTTGGTTGAGAGTTAGTTTGATTGTTCTCCCAAAAATTACAATTCTGTAATCATTTATTCACCCTCATGTCATTCCAAACTCATTATTTATTAGAATTTCCAGTTTTTTCCCCTTATACAACAGCAATTCAGGCTGTCAACATTTAAAAAGGAAAAAAGCATCATCAAAATTTCTCTTATACAAATGATATGGAGAAATTGCTATTATATTCAAAATCCTGTGATGCTGTATGGAAGCTTAATATAGCATCTCTCTTATTAATTAAATATTAATCTGTTTAAAACACCTCTAACCCTTCTGCTTTCCTTCAGCAGAGCTCAAGGTGTGGTGGAGAGTTTGGCTGGACACCTGAAACAGGGAGGAATCGTGCTTTTCAGAGATTACGGCAGATATGATCTGTCACAACTAAGATTTAAAAAAGGTGATTGTCTCTGTTGACTCATTAAACTATTTAGCATTGTAATTAATATTTTTACAAAGTCTATTATTGCTGTGATTCGGTTTTATTTGATATCCAAATCGTTAATACAGCCGTCAATATACAACACATTAACAAAAACAACTGAATGTGTTAAGACTCTAATTATGAAAATTGTTTTTATTATTTTAATATGACAGTCCTAAAATTAAATTGAACAAAATAATAATTTCTCTTCTCATAGATTTGAAGGGATCCTTGATTATGATTTCACTTTTTTAACTTTAGTTAGTGTGTAATGTTGCTGTTTGAGCATAAACAACATCTGCAAAGTTGTTAAAGCTCCGCCCTCTTCTGGAAAGGGGGCCGGGAGCAAGCAGCTCATTTGCATTTAAAGGGACACACACAAAAACGGCTTGATTTCGCTCACACCCAAATAGGGGCAAGCTAATATTTGACAAGCTATAATAAATGATCTGTGGGGTATTTTGAGCTGAAACTTCACAGACACATTCTGGGGACACCAGAGACTTCTATTACATCTTGTGAAAACGGACATAATAGGACCACTTTAACAAATCAAAACTTGATTGTAATTGATTCTTGTATAACTGTGCATGACCACTGATCTACTTTCTTCAGGTCAGTGTTTGTCAGAAAACTTCTATACGCGACAGGATGGAACCTGTGTGTATTTCTTCACAAAAGGTAGAACCATTTCAGCAGATTTTTTATTTTTGAATTCCCTGCAGTTTTTGGCTTGCATAAACACCCATTCATGCTGAATGTCTTGATCTCTCTACAGACGAGGTTCATCATTTGTTTTCTAATGCTGGCTTGGAGGAGATTCAGAATCTGGAAGACAGAAGACTGCAGGTGAACAGAGGAAAGAAGGTGGTAATGCACAGAGTGTGGATGCAAAGCAAATACCGGAAGCCTTATCTGATTTCAGCATCTGTCTAGCAGACCGAGCTCTACACAAACGGAGCTAGTCTTATCAAGATTTTAAAGGACGTTATCTTTCTGATAGAACTCAAGGACGTTATCTTCGTGATAGACCTCAAGTATAGTAAATGATGGAGATGACATTATGAAAACATCAAGAAAGCAATCCTTATGTTCCTTTTAAAACTGAACAGTTGCTCCCATTTTGTAATGAATGTATTGTCTTTGCATTATTAGCTATTTGAGTGAATTGTCATTACCGGAGTTCTGAAAGTTAACGCGGTTCTTCTAAAAGCCACCTTAGAGACCATTTTACTATTGCATGTAATCAAATAACCATATATAATATGATTTAAGTGCTAAAAAGGTGTTTGATTTTTCATTCAAGTGTATTTATTGTATGCTATCTTATTATTTATTGGAACAAAATATGCAAACCGTTCATTCTCACAGAAGGGCAAATTCCCTTCCATAATGACTGTCACAAAAGGTTTTATTTGTTCTTTAAGTATTTGCTCAGGTTTTTAAAGAATTGTTTGATGTATATTGATTATTATTTGTAATGTTTTACGTGTTTGTAATGGCAAATTGGTTTCCAAAGAAATAAATTTGATAATAAAAACATTTATTTGAAATATTTTCAAAAAAATATGTTTTACAGTCATAATAATTAAGATGTTTATGTTAATTATGTCAGTATGCGTTTATTGCAAGTAAAAAATTGCATTGCATGAGAGCGAATGTACTTTAATTTTTTACCTTGATGCACACTGATTCTGTATTTCATAGGGAGATATTTATAGCCATATATTTACACCATTAAGATGTGTGTGTGATGGATATGATGTTTAGACCGATGGGACAGTAATTTCTAAGTGGCCCCCAAGTCTCTCCCACCAGCTCATTTTCATGGGATGAGTGTCAAGTATCGCGATAGTGTTTCGGGAGAGAGCAGCTTCATGTCTTGTCTTCATTTCATCTTTATCCTCTTCAGAAGCAGCAGCAGCAGGCGCCTCCAGACGCACTGCAGAGGGCGATGAAGGTTTGTGTGTCTGTCCCAAGTGTTGACAGCCCCTCCTCCCCCGATGAAAAAAAATCATCATTCACTTAACCTCCTACATTTTGTCTGATGCCTTTTGCGTGGACAGCAGATTGATGTTTCGCTGTATGATTCTCTAAAAGTGGCTGGATGAGTGCGCAAAGTAACAGTGGAAGTTTGGAGGGGGCGCCATCTTGGCTCCAGCAGCAGCAGCGGCTCTCGAGCGCGTCCCCGGCGCCGCTTTCTCTCACACACAGCGCGCCGCTCGCACCAGCCAAAGAAGGTAAAGTGTGCTTGTTTTATTCTCATAAGTTTCTAGTTTTGGATAGTCGAAGGACTTTGGTTGAAGGTTCAGTTGGTGGAGTTAAAATTAGGTTACAATTACTCGACCGACTTGGGTTACGAGTTAGAGAATGATGTTAGCAGGCTGTGGTTGGGTTAGCTTTTTAGCTGGACAGCATTCAAGCTAAGTAGCTAGCTCGGTATTGGCTGACAAGCGTGTTAGCCCTTTAGCATGCTTAGCGTGTTGGTTTCTTGGCTAGTTAGCCGCCTAGCTTGTGCTGTCAAAATGAATTGGATAAAGTGGCCTCTTATTTGCTAACGTGCTAGCATTTTAGCTGGTTAGCATGCTAACCTCATACAAGTTCAGGCGAGCGCTTTAGCATTTTAGCCCTTGGCTAATTAGCATCATAAGCTCATACTGTACTACAGTGCAACTGCTCAGAATGAGCTCCAGCAAGTCAAAATAAGAAATAAAGAAAACGTCAACTGGTAATTTACTGTTTTAGAACTTGTATGCGTTATGATATTTGGCGATGTGATATCACATTTTAAGATTACATGATTGTAAACTGGCGATTTTGACGTTAGATTTGATGTTTTAGTGAGCAGGAGTGAGACTTGGAGACTCTGGTTCATGATGGCAAACAGGGTCGCGCATGGAGCAAATGGATTTGTTTTGTTTTCTACCGAGCGTTTTATTAACTTTTTTTCTTGTTAACTCACTTGTTAATTGTTTTTGGAAGTTTTTTTTTTTTTGTCAGTGCATGTTTCTATGCACAAATGTGCGTTAAAGCACATTTAATGAATCATACAGTCACACCGAGGTGTTATTCTACACAGTTTGGGCTTGGTCTTGCTGTAATGAGTGCAAGTTTGGCATTGTGCCTGTTTAAGGTGTCGTCCACACTTCCACACATATGGCATTTAGGATATTATTGGAGTTGTTGGCCAGTTGTCAACTTGTGTCAGTCTGCACAGCTGACCTTTCATCCTGTCACAGAGCATTACATCCTAATGCTAACGTGTATGTCTGTCAACAGACCTAAAAGAGATCATTTAGCTGTACTCAATCCATGCTGTTGCTTCTGCATGTGTTGTTTTCATTGCAAAGAGACTAAAGATAAGTGATATTCCCCCAGGGAGATGTTTAGGTGAGAACCTCTCAAGAGCTGTTTAACTGCAAGAATAGATATTGTGAACAAGCACAGGTGCAGCACTGCAAGAATCAGAGAACAAGTAATATAAATTATACAAGTTGAAATCCCCAATTAAAAATGGAAATCACATATATATATGTATATATATATATATATATATAGATAGGTGAAANTGAAATAAAGTAATAGCGTGAAACCCAAAATAGGTGTTTTTAATTGACAGCATAAGTATGTGTCAGAAACAGGTGGACACTGTGCCTGTGAAGAGCAGAGAGCTAAAATGACATCCCTGCATTGTAAGGGTTCACCCGGGTGCTTGTGCAGGGGCCTGAGAGCAGGAGACCCGTGCAGAATGTCAAGGAAATGATGCCTCTTCACCAGAGAGTGCAAAAAGGACAAAGAGCAAGAGGCAGTTTTGAGTATTAACTACTACGTCCTTTACTTTTCATGGCTTTTATATTTGAACTATGTAATCTGTCATTGTTTTCTGTCTAAGATGTGTAAATGTGATTTATCAAGCCTGAGTGATGCTATTAAGCTGCATCTGTTTACTGTAGCTCTATCTCCCAGATGTGTTGTTTTTTTTGAAGTATAAATCGATTATTTAGCACTCTTGAAACACATCCACAGAGTCTGAGGCTGCTCAAAATAGCCTCACCTTCTCCTGTCTGCCTCCATTACGAACTCTAATGATAAACCTCCCCTGCAGTCCTGTTTATGTCCTGGCCTGATAACACCACTGATCTTTGCACTGCCATTTTGTGTCAGTGGGAATGTGCCGGGCATCCATGTTGGCTCTTGGTCCTCCAGAGAGAGAGGGATAAGCCTGGTTAAAAGACTGCGGCCAGAGAGAGTTTCATACAGCAGTGTCTGCCACAGGGAGCTGCTCGCTTCTTTATGACGTTGTTTCAGTCCTGTTCACAGCATGACATTACTTGTTTTACAGTAACACAGAATTCACAGCTGAAATGCCGATCAGATAGTGGTCAAGTCTTGTTTATTTATATAATACAGATTGGTTCAAAGCAGTTTTACAGCAATAAATGGGAACAAACTAGATCAGTGTTGCAAAAGCCTTCAATTAAGAAGGTTTAAGATATAATTACAAGTTCATTTTCAACTATAAAGCAGCTCTACAGAAGACAATTTAGTGTCATTATTCAGCTCAATTCAATTATTCTGTGTTCTCGTTCGATAGTTGAAGGGCATATTGCAGGTTAGAGCTTCAGTGATTCAATGTATAGAAAAATAGTGTAGGAACTAGATTTTCTTATAAATACGCTACTTAGGCTTCTGGATTCGTTTTTTGTGAGAATTTTACTTCCGCATCTCAAAAATGCCAAATCGGAAGTGACGTAACGGGAGGGAGTGCGCTCAATATAAACAATAGGAAAACAATGGATCGCAATGACAGTTCGGACACTGGGAAAATTGTAAATGTTTATTCATACTCGTGTAACAGACCACAGCCATACAATTAGCCTGCTATGTGGTCAAGATAGCAGGGACAGGCCAGAATTATACAGAACAACGGTCAGAGGAGACAAATTGAGCTGTTGTGTGAGGAGAACCAGTGGAGAACAGGGCAGGAGACCGGTGTTAGCTCGTAGATATATACACGTTAGCTAACGACATGCAACACTGTGCTCAGATCACAATATTGTACAGATTATTATCATGTATCAGGCAACAGCAAAGCTAGTATTGGTCATCTAGGAGTAACGTTATTGATTACTAATAACAGAAACTAATAAACTTTGATCAGGCGTATGTCACACTCGTTAAAGGTGGTACAGAGGAAGTTTTGTTTTATACATTTTTGCAATATTACTTGAAACTGTCTTTACTAACTGATGAAAGTATTTATTAGGTGCTCTGAAAGGAATATTATTAATATACATCATCTGTGCACGAGGTAGGGCCTTAAAAACATCAGCCAATCGTTTACGCGATCATCGCGTAAACTAGGGCTGCACGATTTGGGGAAAATGTCATATTGCGATTATTGAGGTCAATATTGCGATTGCGATATGCGATGGCGATATACTAAACAAATAGTATCATGAGTCATCTTGCTTGGTTCTCAATGAAAATGCACACACAGATTACTGATAATGCTGAAATGTGTATTTCTCAACTCAAAATAGCNTGGTACAGAGGAAGTTTTGTTTTATACATTTTTGCAATATTACTTGAAACTGTCTTTACTAACTGATGAAAGACTTTATTAGGTGCACTGAAAGGAATATTATTAATATACATCATCTGTGCACGAGGTAGGGCCTTAAAAACATCAGCCAATCGTTTACGCGATCGCGTAAACGATTAGCCCTCTGGCTTGTCAATCACTGCCATGACATTCCTTGTGAGAGACGCGCGGCTGCGCGCTCCAGTAACTTTCCACACTCCACAGGCGCCGCATGCAATGTTTTTGTCAGGAGACAGGAGTAACAACTGCAGATTATGAGTTACCTGCGTTGAGTCCAACATAATGAATCCACTAAGTGTGTGCGCGGCTTTAAGTCGATTGTAAGGCCGATTATGAATGTAAATTGATACTTATGACTGATCGCGCTCAAACGTCCAGTCAGAGCCAGTTGCGTTCAGTCTGCGATTACAGTCGGTGTTCAAATTCCATGTGAAAGTATATAAATCTGCTTCAGGAGCAGGAAACAATCGCTGTATGTTGAGCATAATCTTAGAATGTTTTAGCTAGTCGTTAAATGTGTGCCCGGCTTAATAACACAGTGAATGCCGGTGGTAAACACACGTGTTCCAATACTCGTGCACGAGTTTTGGGAGGCGTTCACTTGAAATGAGCTGTGAAGGAGGGGGGTTGTTCTTACGCATGCGCTCATTTCAAAAACTCAGTCGACGAAAAGATCCTCTGTACCACCTTTAATATCCGTCCACACTAACGTTACGTGATATAGCGCTTTCTCATCACGACTGATTTGATAGTTAGCAAATGTAAAAAAAAAACTTACGGTGCACAATTCATGTTTTCATCGAGCTGCATCTCTGACGGATCCGTGATCATGTCTTGCTCCGGCGGCGTTACTGTATGTGTTTCATGTTATCCTTTATTCATTAATTATGTGTTATGAGTTTATTCCGTGCCGATCACTGATAGTGTGAGGATGTATATGACGTCATGATTATGTTGTGTGAACTTGAATGTATATATACGTTTACAGTCAAGTTTACATACATGGCATGAATGAAACTGGAGTATTTACATTACCAGCACACAATTCAAAACTGTTTTGTGTCAGTGTGAGACTGTATGTATTTGTGAACATAATTTGTTTATCAGTGTGAAATTGATTCAAGTAAAAACGGTGAAGAAGCATCGCGTGTGTAAGTTTATTCATTTAATATAATCATTTACAGTAGTATTACAATGTTGAACTCCATCATATCGCCGGGATGATAATCCTCCGGTCTATAATGAACGCGTTTATCAATGCAGCTGCAGAAGTGAAGTCCCATCTCTTCACCTGCACAAAAAAGCATGGAAGATAGCAGCATCCTTTTTCTGGTTAGTAAACATCTGGACTCGATGTCCTGACAGGCTGGAGTTTGTGCAGCCTCCACAAACACAATAAATTACCACGACGATGATAAATAGAATACAAAAACTACCGAAAACACGCTGATTCACGACCGCTGTCACTGAATACCAACCTACTCAACACAGAGCTTGGCGAACTACTCCCTTTCGTGACGTAAAATGACGCGACGCTGGAAAAAGAAGCGTTTTTTACAGAGACCGTCACTTTATCTACTAAATTCGTGCCCTTATGTCCTGCAAAACATTTTTAAATCCTGCAGTACCTTTTTATATGGTATTTTCGTACAAGGTGGTTATATATTCATCTCGAAAAAATTTTTTTAACCTGCAATATGCACTTTAAATCGGTAGAACAATAATGTTGTCTAAGTACAGTGAACCCAAAGAGTATTTGGACAAGTCGCACTGAATGTCATTGCAGTGTACATAAAGTTATCAAAATAGGTGTCATCTGCAAACATTGTTAGAGCATTATTGGAGTTGAAGTGTCACTGCAAGAGCTTTTTTCTATTGATCCTAATTACGTTGTCAATTTGAATGTTGACACCTGTGCACTAGAGCTGCACAGTTAATCATTAAGGGTACATTTACACTACAAAAATGTGCTAAAATGGAAACGTTTTTCACGTGCAGATGACTAAGATGTCAAAACGATACCGGTTCACACGGATCCATGAAAACAACTAAAACGCTGTATTATTGATGCCAGGCCAGTAGTTGGCGCTGTCACTTTGTAAAGAAAAACCACGCGTCTATGTGAACACATAATACGCATAAAAAGTTTTTCTTTTCTAGTTAAAAACTGTCATGTAAATGGCCCCTAAAAGGTCACACTCTCAATTCAAACACCCACGCAATCTTATTCCTAAATGACAATGATTTGACTGTGTCTGTTAAACTTTTAACAAGTACAATCACAGCAGAACATTCAAATCTGCTTTGGCGCTGCTGCTGAGCCAGAGAGAGCAGTTGTCATGTATAGGTATGAAAGTTTTTCAACCACACAATCTCATCATTTCTGTTAAAAACATTCAGATTATCACAGAAGAACAAGGATAAAAGTTTATAGTTTGGATATAAACACTAGTGTCTACGGTAGTGATCAAAATAGAGTAAATCACCTTTTGAAAGTAAAGTGACTGTTAAAAAATGTATTTGTCATTGAATCATTCATTAATTTGTTCAAAAAAAGGCTGATTCATCCTGTAATGAAAGAAGTGGAGTCTTTATGAGTGAGTCATTGAATCATTTATTCAAACGGATAAAAAAAAAAAAAATCTAAATTTTTTTTTAAAAATAGACTGCATCAATTAACATTTTGTGAGAACCTCTTGTAAATTACATGTTATTTTGTTTAGTGGTCTTTTCAGAATCGTGGTCTTTATTTTAAACAAAAAATTGTGTGATTCTCAGTTTATCCAGAATCGTGCAGCTTTACTGTACTAATATTGTGTGCCAGAAAATGCTACTCATGTAGCTTGTTTATGAGCTGAAAAGCTTGTCAGAACTTCTCATCATTCTCTTTAATTAAATCAGGACAAAGCTTTAAAAATATGGAATATTTAAATATTTTTTTACAAATAATATTTAATAAATATTAAAATACCCAAAATGTCTGTATTGTTCTAACTAAAGTTGTTTGAATGGTTGTAACATTTGGTATGTTTATATGCATATATATTTGTATTTGTGTCAGTCCAAATTAATCCACTCTGATTGCACATCAGAAAGTACTCTTGTACCACACATTCCAGTATTTGTTTTAGGGCTGCAACTTATGATTATTTTGATAATCGATTAGTTGGCCGATTTATTTCTTTGATTAATCGGATAAAAAGACCAGTTTTCTTCTCTTTTTTCTTTTTCATTTTATTGACATAAAACACTATTGCACATCCTGCCCAATGCTGTCCTTCAAACAAATGTGCCAACTGCATGCTATGTAAACATATAGTGAATATATCTATATGCTATATATGCAAAAGAGCTATAAAGCAAAAAGACAAATAATAAAATGAAGATAATAATAAAAATAATAAAGAAAAACAAAAACACAAACTCAGTGTTAACAAATAAGAGTAATGTTCTGTTAACTCTGGACACAGTAACCTGTTACTGTCATTTCTTCATCCTGTAAATGTAAGAAACGCATATTCAAATACTCTTATCCCTTTATAGTTACCACTCTCATAAAATACTTGAATTAGGCTACATGTTTAAACCTAAATTTAACGTCCAACAACAGATATTTCAACAAAATTAATATTTTTGCGCTGAATATTAATTGTCTCCCTCTCTAATGCGTCTGTTTGACACGCATGCGTGCTGGCGCTCATTCAGTAAAGTCTGAAGATTAACGCAGACTGTCAGGACAAGCAGTCATGCAAAATGAAAATACGCATGTGAATTTGTAATACTTATAAATAAGGATATAGCCGTAAAATGAAAGTTTTGCGCTGAGGAAACATATCACACTTTAAACAGCACACGCATCTGTCAAAGCACCTGACAGGCCAGCCATGTTAAACATCACACTATTGCATTAGCTTGAAGCTTAAAATAAAGAATTCTCATGTTTTGGGCAGCTTGGATCACGTACCTTTCCCTCCACTTTTTTTAGATGCATGTTGTCCATAGAAATGCGTTATTCAGCGCTGTAATTTGACGCGACTGGCAGAAGTTTTCCGTGCACAGAAACTAATCGATAATTTTCATTAGCGATTATCGATTTTATCGATTAGTTGTTGCAGCCCTAATTTGTGTACATTCATTTGCAATAAATCTATTTCAAACAAAACTTCAGTGCATGCACAATCCATCACTCGCTTCGTTCAGAAATCGAGAAGGTCACTGAGAGCATGACACCAGAATTTACCATTGGTATGATTGGTATTTTTACCTAGATTTCATAAATATGTTAAAGCCTCTGTCCCAGCAGAGGAATCACAGTTGTAGAGAATCATATTAACTATTGACTATTGATCCACTAACATTTGACAGTTACATTTTTTTTGTCTTCATTTTAAGCAGTATTTGTTTTTCATTACTAGAGATGCACCGATTGCAATTTTCTTGGCCGATTCAGATTTATTTGTTAGTGTTATCGGCCGATACCAATTTTTGCCGATTCCGTTTTTCTTTCTAAGAACTATAATTGACAACATATACAAACAAATATCTACTTTTCTTCAATGCAAAGTTTTATTTTTATAAATAAAAAAAACACAAGTAAAAGTCAGAAATAAAATATAAACAGACAAATAAATGCAATAGAATAAAGAGAGCTATGAAACTAAGTTTTTTGGGTTAACATTCAGTGTTATTTTACATTGGTTACCTTAATTTCTGTAGTCTTTATTGTAAATATTAATACAGATCAATTCTTACCATTAAAGTTATGAAACGTATTCAGTCAAGAGCAGAAAGTGATTTTCTTTGTCTTTTGTTCTTTGATTTAACATGACAGACAGCAGCAGGAATATTGGACTGCTGTCCTTTTAAGAGTTTATGAACGGTGTTCAACGGACCCAATACTGTTACACACAACATGGGTTCACTTTCTTAGCTATTTAACGATTCAAAACTGACTGTTTGTGTCTGAATACTCGCCAAGATTGCCTGTGCCGCTGGTTTTGACATAGTTTTGTATGTATTTGACAGTTAAAGCGCAGTAAGCCACTCATTTTGGTACTTGTGACTTTTGGCTTCTGTCTCTGTTTGAGACTGAGCGTGGCTTGTTCGCTTCACTAATATAGATCAGTGGTGCGCGTGCTTTTGGTGTGAGTGCGAAACCTGCGGGAATGACTAAAATGATGCGCAATACAAGCACTATTTAACCGGAGCGACTGAGACGGAGGCGCCCGCGCGGGTGTGTGTCACTTTACCGTGACAGAGAAGAGAGCGAGAACGCGCAGCTGACGTTATTGCCTGTGCCGCTGGAAACAAAACGGATCGGCTTGGAATCGGTAAGAAGTGAGACTGATCGACCGATCTGGGCCGATCAGATTCATTACGGTGCATCTCTATTCATTACAAACATTACAGGATAAACTACTTGTTGTGCTTAAAGCATGTTTGTACTACCTTGCTTAAAAATAAATTACACTTGCTTTGGTATTTTATGTATGATGCAATAACATTCAGACATTTTAAAATGTGACTTAACTGTCCAAATACTTATTGAGGCCACTGTATGTTTAAAATAACTGTGACAATCTAAACTGTGTTAGGAGTATTTGGATTGAGATTCTTTGTCTTTTCACTGTAACATGGTGTTACAAAGTCACACAGTTTTTTTTTTTCTTTCTCTCTAAGTGACACTGATTAAATAATCTCTCATTTTTATGAAGTAAGCAATACTAACACTGTCTGCTCTCATTTAATTTAGTGTCTGAGTGGGTGGGAGTCTCCCCAGAACAGTTATCATTTACACTGTTGCAATAAATGTTTTATTGTGGCTGTTTAAACATAAACTCTTTGAACAAGCATCATAAAACACATTTGTACTGTGGGCGACATTAGTCCTTTGAGACATTACTTTTAGAGTTGTATGTAAACGTCTGTTTGATGGTCTGAGCCTCAGGCAGCACAGCAACATACTATTTAATCCATCATATTATTTGCGATCGACGCTACCAAATTGTTTCCCTTCTAAACTTTTAATTGCTTTGAATTAATGTAATTCTTTAAAATGTGCAGTTTACTAGATTAAATTATTTAGGACGAATGTGAACCAATCAAGCACTCAAGAATTATTTTTACTGAAACTGTTCCCAGCATGCTTTGCTTGGTACTATGAGTAGTGTAAAAATGTTGAAATTAAGTGGTATTTTATGTGTTTTTGAGCAAGATGAGAAAATAGGTAGATTTTATAGTGTTTAATTGTGTTACTGTTCGTTATGTTGGAATTATTTGTATTATATGTTTCCCAATATTTAAGCATTTTCCCATAATAATATTGGTTTTGTAATATCGGATTCACTGATAAATGGAAAGTTTTGAGAATTGCATGCAAGACCGCCATTAAAACACTGCATCTTAGGGGAGTCGAGTCAAAACAACTAGAGATGCACCAATTTTCTTGACCGATTCCAATATTTTTTACTTTTCTTCAACACAGTCTTCGTTGTAAAAATTACAGATTAATGCTTACAATTAAAGTTAAAAAAACTTATTCAGTCAAGAGCATAGTGATTTTCTTTTTGTTCTTTAACATGACACACAGCAGCAGAAATATTGAACTGCTGTCACTTTAAGAGTTTATGCACAGATCCAATATACTGTTACACAATTTGCGTTATATTTCTCAACTATTTAACGTTCCAAATCTGACTGTTTAACTGAATACTTGCCAAGACGGGCATTTTGACATAATTTTGTATTTGACCATTTAAGCACAGTAAGCCACTCATTTTGGTACTCGAGACTCAAAAAGTGCTTGAGATTAGGTCTTNAAGACCGCCATTAAAACACTGCATCTTAGGGGAGTCGAGTCAAAACAACTAGAGATGCACCAATTTTCTTGACCGATTCCAATATTTTTTTTTTATTTTATTTTTTTTTACTTTTCTTCAACACAGTCTTCGTTGTAAAAATTACAGATTAATGCTTACAATTGAAGTTAAAAAAACTTATTCAGGCAAGAGCATAGAGTGATTTTCTTTTTGTTCTTTAACATGACACACAGCAGCAGAAATATTGAACTGCTGTCACTTTAAGAGTTTATGCACAGATCCAATATACTGTTACACAATTTGCGTTATATTTCTCAACTATTTAACGTTCCAAATCTGACTGTTTAACTGAATACTTGCCAAGACGGGCATTTTGACATAATTTTGTATTTGACCATTTAAGCACAGTAAGCCACTCATTTTGGTACTCGAGACTCAAAAACTGCTTGAGACTCTGCAAGTCTCTACACTGCAAGTCTTAATGCACAAATCCGATCTTTTGACCATATCCGATTTTTTTTTTTGGCCAGTGTGTTTACATTTACTTTAGACGCGACTGGTATCAGATATCTGTTTACATTAATTCCCGCCCGAAATGATTGTCATTGATAGCTTTGCATGCAAATGGTAGACCCTCGGGTTTTGAATGGCCGTGCTATTAAAATAATTAATATATTTCACGTCGGGTGGCCATGATTACCTGCCAGAGTGGATAAGTTAACAGCTGTCAGTGTCATGGAAGTTTTGCAGCATGAATTCTGACTGAACGAATATAGACTGGAAAATAAAGGTAATTTGCGTTTGTTATTTTATCTACAGTAGTTAAATCTAGAATTCTGAAGGGAAATAAAGTAGCAGGTAAGATTACATTTATTTGAATGAATGGTAATGAGAGAGAGAGTAGCATACCCTGTGAAGCTTTTGGTTTATTAAAATAAAAAACACACGGCGGCCTCTTTTAAATGAACCGGGCAGAGGTTGAAATTCAGCTGCTGTGTGTGTGTGTGTGTGTGTGTGCGTAGAAAAAATAGATAGACATATAAAGTTTCTACTTCATTAATTAAGCTGCGAATTTTTAGTGTGAGTGCATACAGGCACGTATGCTTCATAACATTAAACATTAAAGCTACCTTTTAGTAAGCAAACATGTCGCCCTTGCCTTGTGGTGGCTTGGAATTCCAATGGGAATCGGATATGCGTGTTTACACGTAGGTCGCATGTCCAGATATCGGATATGTATCGGATTTAAAACCACATTTTGAAGTGACTCAGATCGGATGTGGAAAAATCGGATCTCGTGCGGATTTTTGTGTTTACACGTGTGCAACAAATTCCGATCTGTGTCAGATATGAGCAAAAAATTTGATTTTTTTGTGCCAGTGTAAACAAAGCCTCAGAGGCGGCTTATGTGTGCTTTACTTATATAGATCAGTGGTGTGCGCATTTTGGTGTGAGTGCGAAACCTGTGGGAATTAGTAAAATTATGTGCAATAAAAGCCCCATTTAATCAGAATGAAAGAGACGAGTGAGAGAGAGGAGGCGGGTGTGTGTCATTTAGCCGTTGAGAGAAGAGCGCGAGAACGCGCAGCTGACGTTATTGCCTGTGTCGCTGGGAATAGGGATGTCAGTTTCCAAAAATTCCCATGATCAATCATCGTTTAAATTAATCGATTAATCGTTAGCCTTAATACTGCAATATGCGTCTATTGCAGTGGCGTATGGTCAACAGCATGACAGGGTGTGCAAATGCTGCTCAAAACACCATGTTCCTCACCAAATGAATGAGAAGGATTTTTAATCTAAAAATTAGTCGATTTGATTGATCGTTTATTAATAATCAAATATAACGACTTATAAAACTTGTCACCAACGCCGCCTCAGATGCGTGATTTTCAGAATGTGTACTCCTGTTGTGGACACGCTTTTCCTGGAGCAACACACTGAAAATGGCAACTAAACCCAAATAATTCACAACGATTTATTAAAATAGATAGGCCTACACAAAATAAACAGTATTACAACTTACATTTGCACAAAACAAAAAGCTGCGAATGCACACGCAAACTTATAGTCATGATGAAGGTTTAACTCCAGCTGTAAAATGGTCCTAAGCATAACACCGGTGAGCACGCTTCATTTTTTTTCTCGTGGTTGAGCAGCACACACATGCAAAACCTGCTTAATCGACGATCGATAAGTTTTATCGATTAAATGTATTATTGACAATTAATCGATCGTTGACATCCCCAGCTGGGAGCAAAACGGATCGGCTCGGAATCAGAAAGTCATGAAACTGACTGGCCGGTCACCGATTTGGGCCGATCATGTGGGAAAACGGCCAATTCGAGTCCCTGGCTGGTCAATTGGTGCATCTCTACAAAAAAAAAACTCAAGGGATTCCTGCACTTCCCGTCTTTGACGGGACATAAAAAAACAGCTCATATCACAGGAACGGTATCACAGAAAATGTTTTGTGGTTTTGAAACCGAAGTTTTCAAGCTTCAGTATAACTTGAATCCAGTAACCGGCCCATGCCTAATCAGAACTGCTTATTCAAATACATTTTAGAAGAATTAAAATAGTAGGCCTATTAATGAGTATTAGAGTTGATCTCCTCTTCCTTCTCACAACCTGCTTCAGCACCTCCTCCTCGTCACCTTTTTCACCAGTCCAGAGTTTGCAGGTATAAATGTTGTGTTCTCAGTCCCATTGTGTGACGTGACATTTATCAGGTTTCTCTACATATCTGTCCAAGTGTCACAAGAAGTGTCACTGCAGACTAGACCAGTTACAGAGCAGAACTCGTAAAGGAAATTTTATGTTATGATGTGTTGCAGCATTAAAAAGCCGCCGCTAGTATTACACCATTCTTGTCATTAACACACAGTGAATTAATCTTTGTGTTTTAGTTTGTGTTAAACTGACACTAGCCATAATTCTGTAGTTCTGTAATTCATTTCTTTCTTACATTTGTCTCCCCATGTCCCCTGATGTAATCCTGTATGTCTCAGGGGTGTTGTGATTTCTCTCCTTATTATATTTGTACGTTCCCTCCATTTGATCTGGCTTTGTTCTTACCAGAGAAGGAGAGAAAAGCTGAATGTGTATGTTTGTTTTCAGCCACCAGTGGAGGAGTGTGTCCGATTCTCTCATGGCTGGACGTGCTTATTTATTTTAACATTATTCCATACGAGAGTCATTGATCAGTGTTAATATGTATCAGTCACTACCACCTCATGCTTAATGTGACATTGTTCTCACTGAATTATCTGTTCCTTCTTTTTTTTCTGAGCAGTTCTATCATAAGATGTGAATTATTTGAAGTGAATTTTATGGTGATGAGTGTATGGTGTTGTTTTGGGCATCTCTGGTGTGCAAGAAAGACTCTAGGGTGTAGACGAGTCCCAGTGGAGGTTATGTTGGCTGCTTCATTTTCTAGTTTGCGGTTGATGTGGGGACTCATGAAGATGTTATCTGACACTGATAATGTCGTCTAGAGTGATGTGATGTCACCAAGGTTGAGAAAATCTCATATTGTTTGACCACTAATATGAATAATGTCAATAGTGGTTGCTGGTTAATTACAGGGTAAATAATTGCAACTTGTCAGCGTTATAAGACATTTCACAAAAAGATGTTTGATAGGTTTTAAATGAGTCATGCTGTTTAAAATGAAGACAATTTGTGTTGTGAACATCACACAAAAGGCAATAAGCAAAATGTATTAAGAAAAGTGAAGTTATTACTGAAAATGCGCTATCAGCACTATATTTTCATGCTTCAAAAATCACATAATACATTGTAACAGTAATCCATATGAATCAAGTGGTTTAATCCAAGTCTACTGAAAAGACATGATCACTTTATTTGATGAATAGGTTAAAAATAAACTGAATAATCAGTTGTAAAATAGGTCTGACATTGCATAGTCTTCATTAACTGTTGCGTTGTCCACGTTTCTGTGTCTTTTGTTCTTTGATTAATGACACAGACAGCAGCATGTATATTAGGCTGTGGTCACTTTAAGACACATGCTTTTTCTTTTTCTCAACTGTTTACGTTAACTTAAGACAAACCGACTGTTTACTCACCAAAACGGGCATTTTAACATAATTTTGTGTACGTATTTAAGCGCATTAAGCCGTGAAAAAATAAATAATTTGGTGTGAGCACGAAACCTTCATGAATCAGTAAAATTATGCACAATCCTGCACTGAAATTTAGGCCCTATAACGGGTTCCCAAACTTTTCAGCCCACGACCCCCAAAATAACAATGCCAGTGACTCGCGACCCCCACTATCCTCGGCTGTGGTTAAAGTATACAAACTTTGTGCGCAATGGCGCACACGCACTAACGCCTGTTTCACACATACTCTGTTTGCAGTGCATAGGCAGTGCATATTTTTTTCGGTGCCCATATTAACGGATTAGAGCATTCACACTGCACACGGATGCAGTCCGGCAGTGTGTTCCAGGAGCGGTACGCCTGCAGCAGCACAGCGATCATGTACGCACAGTCTATTTTTGCTGCACTGCACCGCGCTGAATTAAAACGATAGCGCACTATTTGCATTAAAATAAACACGTATTGACGCGAAAAACTAGTAATTACACCGTAATTTAAAAATGAGTAAATGTTGTGTTTGTGATAAACAGCCACGGATCAGTTGTGCACTGCAAACGCACCATATGTGAAAACACAATAGCGCGTGCTGCTCCTGCAACGCATATGTACTGCAAAGGCATGATGGTGGTGCTTCTCCGCTCTCCTCTGCTGGCCTCCCTGCGTTATCTTTGGTCGATATTAACCAACGTTTCACTTCGACAAAATAATATCCAAGGCTTAAAGCCTAAAGAATAACCTATGTGCACGTCAGAATGTTTAACATGGTGCTGTAAATTGACCTGCTGCAAATTATGCTGTTGCTAATATGTCGTTAATCTGTCGTAAATCACCTCAGGAGTCACGGTCAAGGGGGAGGAAAATCAAAAGGTTGATGGCTTTTTTTATTTGCATGGTTTTTGTTTTTAATTGAACTACTATTTATAGTATTTTGTTACAATTATTGATAAAATATGCTATTTCTAATCATAAAAAAAAAGATTTCTGGAAATCATCTCGCGACCCCTCCCTCGATGTCTCACGACCCCCCCTTTGGGAACCACTGCCCTATAACATCAACTCTATTCAACCGGAGCAAATGAAACGAGTGAGTGAGGGGAGGCGGGTGTGTCCACTCACTGCCAGAGAGATGAAAGCGAGAAAGCGCAGCTGGTATCGGTATATCGATACTGTGGAAAATGAGTACTGGAACCCTTTCAGACATGTCAGTGTCGATTCGTATCGAAAAATCTATATTTTTGGCAACACCATTGTTAAATTTTCCCATTGTAATATGAACTGTATACAAGTATACCTTTTAAATGCAGTTAAATTAGCCATAACGGAACCTCAAAAGTAATTTTAAACACTACATAGTGCATTATGACCTTCAATATATGCAATGTCGCCTTAAAATTTGGCAGTGTAATGAAGACTTTTGGACCAACCTTCACGCCAAGACCGTACCTTTTGATGCCTTACAATTCTGTCTTTTTCAGCCTACTAGATTTTGAAACAATGCAATTGTCTGGGTATTTTTGGTAATATTGCAGTCTCAACAATATGCAAGTTTCACCTTATAATTAACTGTTATGGATTTTCTTGGTCTACTCTCAGCAGTATACCAGTATTTCCCTGTGGTAGAGCTCCTATGTGATTCCTGCACTGAGCTGCTGTGCTTGGAGTAGAGCCATAATGGCGGCTCATTAGATAGAGATAATGACAGCAGGGTGAGCCCTGAGGAGCCCACCCGGACGAGAACGCCCAGAGAAACCTCACAGCGACACTCGCTCCATCATGCCTCAGGGGCCGATAGAGAGAGCAGAAGAGAACAGAGGATGAAGGAAGGATTGAAAAGCAGGAGGAAGTGGGCGATTGAAGGAAAAAGTGGTGAAGAGGGATGGGGTGGGTGTGCAGAGACAGTAATCATTCGAACAATGGTATTTTTGTTCAAATGTCAGTTTTAATGTGCTTGTGTTGGGAGTGCTGCAGCCTTTCCCTATAGTCTTCCTCAATGCATGTCAACATACATGCTCTTATAGATCTGTGACTTCTCCATAAAAAACATAAGAAAGAATTTCTGTCTAAATATGTAAAAACCATTTTCACATGCATTACCTCTCAAAAGTTTGAGCACACCTGACTGAATTTGTTTCTCATTATCATAAGCCAAGTTTCCATTCACTTTTTTTGCTGTTCTGTTATCAACAAAGTGAAACTGCATTAAAAGTTAGCAAAATGTTGCCATGTCCAGCCTTTTTTCTATCAAGTTGGTCTTTTGACCGCTAAAAGCAACAAATTTTAACGCACCCTTTAACATACCGTCAAGCAGCTGCGATCTGGCCAAGAAACGTTGCTCATGCAACTTAAATATGCAATGTGAAGTTCATGAGATCATAAAAATAAATACTGATGCATTGAAATATATTTCCATGAGCCATTTCATGAACATACGAGTTGAGAATGTCCAGAGTAAGCATTTCAAAAGGTTTAACTTAGGTTTAATTTCTTTTTATTTGTCTGTACATAATTTTGTGCTGTTTCTTAGTTTTAATTTTTTATTACATGATGTAGATTATAATATAGAATTAGTAGCTGTCTTCAGAATTGTGACTACTTATGAAATATTTACACAGACCTTCTTTTTGCACATATTTTATGAATAGACCCAGTTTTTGTGTGTGCTAAGCATAAAAAATCAGATATATGGAAGTATTAATGTGTTTAAAATGCTTTGAAAGAGAATAAATCATCTGGGAATAAACATGGAAAAAGTGAAAAATAAGACATGCTTTTCTTGCTACCACAGAATGATGCAATCAATTGAATTCTATGTGATCCATGATTTTGTTGGTATGTCATCATAGTATTTTAATGCAGCCTTTAACCATTTATGGCTTTTTGTCATGATTTTCTTAATATCTGTAAGCACACTAGGATAAATGTAGCCTATTTGATTGGATAACACTGGATATTTTTGTCTCTGATTGAGGTTTAACCTGTTTGTGATCTAGTTTTGAGTGCTGTGTAAGCTCTGGGGAATGCTGTACCTGTGTGTTTGTGAACACATGACCCAGGAGACTGTTAGATGTGACCTCATATGCTTTTTTTCTGAAGTGAGCAGAGTTTACAAACCTCTAGAGTGACATATATGCATGTGTATGTGTGCTATCACACAGGTGCTATGGAGGAGCTGCACAGTTTGGACCCGCGCCGGCAGGAGTTGCTGGAGGCCAGATTTCTGGGCGGAGTCAGTGGAAACACAGTGGGCAGCACTGGCAGCGCTAGCGGAGGAACCAAAGTTAGTGGCTGAGTTTATCACCGGAATGTTTTTTCAAACACACAGGTTTTGCAGACAATGGCTAAATCTGAAAGAGAAGGTAGTGTTTTGTATGAAAGGCACCATTATGCCTTGTGTTTGATCTAGAACAAATTCAAGGAAGGTTTAGAGCTCATTAAGCAAATATTGACTATAATGCTTATTTCTTGGTAGGAAGAGTCATAAGAAAAAGGCTACATTCGTAAAAGTTTTTGTTTCAGCTGGTTCTTCAGACATTTTTTTTATTCACCGAACTGTGCACACAGGCTTGTGGGATATCATAGACCAAGGGTTTTCAGCTGGGGGTCCGCAGCGGTACTGCAGGGGGTCTGCCAATTAATATTTAATCACAAATCATTTTTGTTAAATTAAAACATTGGATTTAAATATCACAAAGTCAAATTTAAATAAAAGCACCCTTAAATGAATGCAAGAGCATCCTCAGTTAATACTGTAATAAAATCATACTGGCGAAACGGATTTGGCAAACACTCCAGTGCGTTTTTGTGTTTGTTCTCTGGAAAACATCAAAAGTTTCTATTTATTACAATGTGTTTTTGCAGCGGTGAGAAATGTAGCCAATAACAGGCATATTTGTTGTTCTCTTGAACACAATGGCCAATCAGAGGTGTTTAATTTAGTCAATCCACTCACTGCTCTAAACGCCAGAGTTTTTGTTCAGTTCTGCACACTTGTGAATCCTCTCATTAACAAAGACACGATAAGTAAGAGATTCATTATGCAGTGTAGACAACTTTATTGATTTTAATGGAACTTTGTTAGATCGCGAACTGACATGAGTGACAGGTTTTTTGTGATTGAAAAGGGAGCGGTATTTGCACGCTTTCAAGGCTATGTATAATTAATTGAATAAAAGTTTTGTTTTTTATACTGCTAAGAGTTTTATACTACCAATTACACACTGCAAAATTTCAGAAGTGACATCTACATTATAATTACACTAATTATAATAAACACACTAATTGCAATTGACAGTGATCACTAGCAGGGGACAAAAATGCAGCATGTCAAAATAGATACGTGCAATGTAAATGACTAATAGATTTACAGAAAAATATTTGTATCAATATATTTTTGATATTCCATTCCAAATATTTGTAAAGGTAATGACTTGTAAATAAATTGAACTGTCTCACTCTACATTGCTGTTCTTATGGTGGAGCCATTGCTACACATTACATCATCTTTTTTCTAGAGAACCTTCACTAATTTCAGATGCTCAGTGATTTGATTCTTAATTGTCCATCTGACAGTAATGTACGACTCTGCAAATCCATTAAAATAATTAACAACTGTGAACAACTAATGAATTGATTTTTATTACATGATATATGCTTGTTATGCATGAATCTCAGCTTCAACAATGAAACGTAATATATAGACAATGATGCATGTGCAACAACAATAACATGCATAGTTCTAATCTACTGTCTTCACATAATATAACTATCATTGGTTTCTATTAATATCAAAGGCGCTCTGCTCAATATGTAGCTCTGTTTCACATAATTTTGTATCGGGGATCCTTGCTCCTGTCTCGATCACCTTGAAAAACATTGAAGAATGTAGGCATGTTAGTTGACAGGATATTGGACAAAACTGAAATAGCGATATTTTGTTTTTCTTTGATATATATATTGTAAGCCAGAATTTTCACCAGATGACTTGAAATAACTAATCATTCTAGAGTCAGTGGGGTGGTTTTGTACATAGAAAAAAAAAAAAAAGCTAAATTACTTTTTATTCTAAAGACTTAAAAAAATTAAATCTTTTTAGGGTTAAATGATTTAAAGGTGGTACAGAGGATCTTTTCGTCGACTTATTTTTTGAAATGAGCGCATGCGTAAGAACAACCCCCCACCATTTCGAGGGCACGCCTCCCAAAACTCGTGCACGAGTAGGTTTACCACCGGCATTCGCTGTGTTATTAAGCCGGGCACACATTTAATGACTAGCTAAAACATTCTAAGACTATGCTCAACATGCAGCGATTGTTTCCTGCTCCTGAAGCAGATTTATATACTTTCACATGGAATTTGAACACCGACTGTAATCGCAGACTGAACGCAACTGGCTCTGACTGGACGCGTTTGAGCGCGATCAGTCATAAGTATCAATTTACATTCATAATCGGCCTTACAATCGACTTAAAGCCGCGCACACACTTAGTGGATTCATTATGTCGGACTCACCGCAGGTAACTCATAATCTGCAGTTGTTACTCCTGTCTCCTGACAAAAACATTGCATGCGGCGCCTGTGGAGTGTGGAAAGTTACTGGAGCGCGCAGCCGCGCGTCTCTCACAAGGAACGTCATGGCAGTGATTGACAAGCCAGAGGGCCAATCCGCGCACGTCTCTCACAAGGAACGTCATGGCAGTGATTGACAAGCCAGAGGGCCAATCGTTTACGCGATCATCGCGTAAACGATTGGCTGATGTTAAGGCCCTACCTCGTGCACAGATGATGTATATTAATAATATTCCTTTCAGTGCACCTAATAAATAGTCTTTTATCAGTTAGTAAAGACAGTTTCAAGTAATATTGCAAAAATGTATAAAACAAAACATCCTCTGTACCACCTTTAAGAAAAGCTTCACAGAAAAGTATGATTATTGGAGTGTGTTTTACAAGACATTATTTCAGTCTTTCTAAATCAAAATTTTTATGTTTTGTTCAATGTGTTACTTGTCATTTATTTGTAATTATTCGTGAAGTTTCGGAGTGAAAATTGTAAATCCTACACCAATTTCTTATTAATTTTCATAGGGAACATTTCCTCTGTTTTTGACCAATTCATTGTGAATATAAAATAATAATAATTAGAGATCGACCGATATATCGATTTACCAATATTTTTCCCGATATTTAAACATTTTACCATAATCGGTTATCGGTTTTGTAATATCGGATTTACCGATAAACGCCGCCATCTTGTGGGTGTTTTGAGAATTGCACGCAGGATCGCCATTACAGCGCATCTGAGGGGAGGACAACTGCGTGCACATGTAAAGTATACTTACTTGCTTTGTAATTAGTAAACTTTATTTAACATAACAGCCATTAATGCACAAATTAGATGTGTTACATAAATGTCTGAAATGTAGCTAGTTTATGCAGCTTGTCTCCAAGAAATAGAGACAAGCTCACGGAGTCACGTAAGATAATCCGTCAAGTCCTGTCCAAATAAAGATGTAACTTTGCATGAATTAAATAATACAGCCATGAATGAGCACATGTTGGAAATAAAAGCGCTGAATTTAATTCTCTCTCTGTTGTCTATGTTCATCATTAGTCTCGTGAAGTCGTCTGCATTTCGCTTTTCACTCAGCGGGTTGATAGGAAATGCTCCAGCATGGCAATGGAACTTTAAACAAGATTCACTTGTTTAAAACAAGGTTATATAGTAAATGTTTATATAATTAAAATTAATTCGCTAATAAACATCCAAGTAAACGCAACTCTATGGAAATTATTTATCTCCGTGAACGATCGCAGTTTGAGTATAGTTCTGTGTAAATGCATAGATAAACAGCGCTTTGTCAGCAGATGTTTCATAATCTAGAGCGACAAAAACATTAATAATTCTGATATAACATACCAGTAGTGTTGCTTTCGTCAACGAAAATTGACTAAATATCATCGTCAACGAACCTATATCACGTGACGAAAACAAGACGAGACGCAACGTAAATGCTGGACATGTGACGATGACTATAATTAAATGTATAATGCAATATTGTTGACGAATAAAAACGAGACAATGTGGTTTACAAAATAAAAACTATACTAAAATGTCTCTTCATTTTCGTTGACCGAGACGAAATGATATAACGTTATTTCGTCTGGTTTAGTCGCGTTATTATTATTATTTTGCAGTATTTCTGTTTCCTGTGTCTCACTTCAGGGGCTGCATCAGGTCGCACTGCGCAGACGCAGGTGACGTTACTTCGTCAAGCCCCACTCGCGGCATTATTTAGAAGATGCAGCTGCAGTGAGTTAGTGTAAACGACAACAAACGTAATATCATTGCGCCTGCTGCACCCATGGTACGGCAGCAAAGTTCCTTGATTATTACGGCGGAATGAAAGTATAGTTCCTAGCCATATCTGCCTAGAAAATCACAACTTTTCATTTTCCGTCGGTCTTAGTACACGATGTAACTACAGAAGTCAAGTTTTAAATAGGAAAAATACTGAAACTCTTTGGTCATTTTTGAGCGAGATGCTAATGGTCTCATCAGATTCAATGAACTATGCTAAGCTATGCTAAAAGTGGTACCGCCAGACCCGGAGATCGGCTGAATGGATTCGAAAACGGTAAAACTCAACTGTTTAACTCTAGGGGAGTTGGAAAATGAGCCTACTTTCAAAAAAAGTGGAGTGTTCCTTTAAGTCTGACACAGAGAAAGGCACCAATATGTAGGGAAATATGTAGATTTCACGTGCTCATAACTTCATGAAAAATGCGCACATCATAGAAAATGCACATCATTATTTAAAGCAGATTCTCACGATTAAAGTGAATCCAAAATCACAAGATACTACTCATGGAATGATTTAACATACTTGGCTAAAAACATGTCTCATCTTTCCGGGATGGAGTGTGTATCCAATGTTCCTGGAACCATCCATGTTCGTTTTCCAATGTGGAATAACACAAATTAGGTATCGTCTTAAAGCTTAGAAACTCAGCTTTTTAGTGCATCTAACCATTTTGACAAGTGTTGAGAAGTGCCTCTAAACCAGAGTTTACCGCCCATGGGCGCCATCTAGCTGCGAAAAAATGAAAAACACTTTATTCAACTATACTTTATCACCACAAAATTTTAACCAGATGCAGCTCACATGTAGGAGAGCATCACCAAAAAAAGAATTTTTCTCTGATCTTATTGCCTTCCTGAGTTATTCCGTGTCAAAAAAAAAAAAGAAAAATTATTTATTTTAAATATTTTTTTTGTATTTTATCAGCAGTTTTTCAGCATGAAAATGTCCAAATGTTATGTAATTTATATTTTCTAAAAAATTAAAAAGTGTTCTATCAAACGATAACTACCTTTTGACTCTCCTTGCTATAGTTTTGGAGTTATGAGTCTTTACTTTTGTGTTTGTCGTTCAGAAGAAAAAAAACTTCAGGTCTTAAAGGGTTAAGAGACATCTCAAGGCATTATAAGGTATTATTTATAAGGTAACAATAATATAATAAGATAACCTTGTTTGAAATGGGTTTGGCTAAAAGAACATTTTGGTTTCGTCTATACTACTAGGTACTTATACTTTATTGACTGGGTTAAATAGAATTGCATTACTAAAAAGAGACTAAAATACAATTTTCATTGACTAAAATTAGACTAAATGTCATCAGTTTTCGTCGACTAAAACTAGACGAAAATAGTCATGGATAATTCTGACTAAAATAAGACTAAAATGCTCAGACTTTTAGTCGACTGAAACTTGACTAGACTAAAAAGAGTATGAACGTGACTAAAACTAATAAAAACTAANAAATGACAGTCACAAGGNAAATATTTTTTTTGTATTTTATCAGCAGTTTTTCAGCATGAAAATGTCCAAATGTTATGTAATTTATATTTTCTAAAAAATTAAAAAGTGTTCTATCAAACGATAACTACCTTTTGACTCTCCTTGCTATAGTTTTGGAGTTATGAGTCTTTACTTTTGTGTTTGTCGTTCAGAAGAAAAAAAACTTCAGGTCTTAAAGGGTTAAGAGACATCTCAAGGCATTATAAGGTATTATTTATAAGGTAACAATAATATAATAAGATAACCTTGTTTGAAATGGGTTTGGCTAAAAGAACATTTTGGTTTCGTCTATACTACTAGGTACTTATACTTTATTGACTGGGTTAAATAGAATTGCATTACTAAAAAGAGACTAAAATACAATTTTCATTGACTAAAATTAGACTAAATGTCATCAGTTTTCGTCGACTAAAACTAGACGAAAATAGTCATGGATAATTCTGACTAAAATAAGACTAAAATGCTCAGACTTTTAGTCGACTGAAACTTGACTAGACTAAAAAGAGTATGAACGTGACTAAAACTAATAAAAACTAAAATGACAGTCACAAGGACTAGACTAGACACAAAGACTAGACTAAAACTAAAATTAAAACTGGCCGCCAAAAACAACACTACATACCAGTTGAGAAATGCAATAAAATACGATGTTTTGTTTGTTATATTCCAATATTCCAGAGAATATTATTCAGTTATTTCACATTATCCAGCAAATTATTCTTCACTCTTTAGCCTATTAAACAGCTTATAAATCTACTAAAACTAGTTTAAAATGAAGTATTACATTTCTGCAAAGTTGATATGACTCCTGTCTTTAATTTATTTGCTCCATTTAAAAACATTAGACATTCTACATTGATTTTGCTTATTATTAGCATTAGTGTTGCTGCTGATGCTTTTTATAAATAAATCTATTTTTGTGATATGAAGATTAAAATTAACATGAAAGACTACTAATTTTCAACAAAACAACGAAGCAGGCTTATGGGGCAGAATGCTGAAAGACTGTTTTCTACACTACAACCTAGTTCTGCTCAACTAGGAGTATTAAGCTACATTAAAATATAAAAAATGCTATTTTTTCAGGTGGTTTAGATTTTGTTTTATTTTATTTTTTTAATTGGTTAGAATTACTTTTATGTGCAATAATTTTATATATTGCACTTTCAGACCCTTCTATTTATTGGTGTATAGATAACATTTGTTTTGTTTTCTATGCAAGGAGGGAGTGATTGTTATAAATAAAATGGTTTGTTCAGTTCAGTGGTGTTGTAATCATGTCAAAAACAGAAGTAAAACAATAAATAAATATTGGTTCTGCATATTGGTTATCGGGCACATAAACACACAAATTATCGGTATTGGTTCTAAAAAATCTATATCGGTCGATCACTAATAATAATGATTTTGTGATTATTAGAAATAAAAAATATTAAATGAAATAAATACATTGTAATAACACTATTTTACAGTCAAAAGAAAAACAGTAATTTCTAATATTTACCTCTTAAGTTCTTCATTTTCAAATCGTAATCAAGGTTTTATTTTAATGGGTTGCTGGGAAATAAAAACATGTACTGTCGGCTTCAGAGTGAAGCTCAGCACTGTTCATTTACACACATGCAGCTCATGACATCAGATATGTGAATGCCCCACTTCGCTCTGAAACCGGTAGGGCATATATTGACAATTACAGTTGCACTAGACAGGATGTTACACAAACACTGGATGCAGACATGGCTTCTTTCCTCCTATATTTTGCTTGATAAGGCAGCATTTCAAATGTTCATGGAACAGACTCAATGTCTTCCTACCTCCATAATGAGCTTTTTGAATAAATATTTTTCTGAAAAGGAGGACATTCTGACCATGAGGTTCATGTCAGGTTACAGTGGACCTCACTCTAAAACACACAGTTCTCATTTGCTGTTTGATGTATTATACAACTGTCCTCTCCTTGAAGTTGTCAAATCATTCATTCACAACACCTGTTGCATGAAAACCTCATATTCATCGGCCTTTACTCTCAGCTGGCTCATCTGCATTGATTCATGTAAATGTGTTTCTCCTGTACAGACCTTGACAAACAACGAATGCTCCAATCACAGTTTTGGTAGTCTGGGCTCCTCCAGTGATAAAGAGTCAGAGGTGAGTAATTCTTCAGTTTACTTCTGTATGATTGTACAAACACCTTTAAACCAAATGTCTGTTATATAATGTGACATATTTCCAAACAGAATATTCAGTGGAAAATAAGTAATGCTGGATATTATATTATAATGATTGCTTACAGTTAGCGATAGACTGATGTTATTGCCCTGACTGATCAATCAGTTGATATTTAATAACTTGAAGGTTAACAGCATTGCCCAATAATGTTTCACATTGATATATTATTCAAATGAAGATAATTTTAATGAAACCAAAGAGATATCTGTCCCTCCATCCAAGTCTGCAACCAAAACTTTCAAAAAGTTCATCAAGACATTATAAATGTAATCCATATGAATCAAGCAGTTTAATCCAAGTCTTCTGATGTGAGACACATGCTTTATATGATGAGCAGATTTAATTTAGGCTTTTATTCACATATAAACATTCATCAACTCACATACATTGAACTAGGGCTGCACGATATATTGAAATTATCGAAATATCACAGATGTACATATCATGATGTGCATATCGCAACGGCTTGTGATAAAATCGTGATTTAATACTCCAAAAGATTACAAAAAGTCCAAATATTAGGTCGCCGTAGAGAGTAGACTGGACACGTGACATGCCTAATGTTATTAAATCCAGTAAGCATTTAACTCATGAAGTACTTGTGCGCACAGAAATCCGCCTCTCGGACAGCGCATGATCCCGAATTCAGTTCTCTTCTGCAGCTTATGTGGCCAAATACACACAAAATTGTCAAAATGCCTGTCTTGGTGAGTATTCACATGAACACAGTCAGTTACGTCTTAAGTGGACTAAACAGTTGATAAAGAAACTGTGTGTAACAATATATTGAATCCGTGCAGCTCTTAAAGTGATAGTAGCCTAATAAACCTTCTTCCGTCTGTGTGCTTAATGTTAATCAAACAACAACAGACAGAGAAAATTACTCAATGCTCTTGACTGAATCACTTTTGTAGCTTTAATATGAATCCGTATATATTTCATTCATACAGTGAAGACTAAGCAGTGTTTCATTTTTTACATTTGATTTAATTTCTGTTGTTAAATAAACCTAATGTAAGCCTGCCTGAAACCCTAAACCCCCCTGGGTTACACTGACCTTAAAAGGACACTTACGTTTTATGTAATGCTACAGTAAAACTCTGCTGTTCACTTTCAGAAGTTGTAGGTATGCTTTCTTCTCACAAAAAATGTGAAACATGTATGTTGGTTTATATAATTTTCAGGGTTTTTAAAATTTATTTCGAATCGAATATTGCATTAACTAGTTATCGAATATGCCATTTTTCTTCAGGATTGTGCAGCCCTACATTGAGCACAGGTTTGTTTTCATCATTAACATCAAATATAGTAATATAGTAAACAGAAGCTCAAACGTGCTTGCTTAATGTGCAAGAACCAATGACATTTGTTCTCATGTCCAGCAAATACGGTTGAGTTTCTGTTTACCATATTTGATGTTAATGATGAAATTAATTCTGTTCATCACAAAGTGATCAGGTCTCTTCAGAACACTTTTTTTACAATCTCTTTGAAGCATCGAAATTTAAGTGCAGTGAACTTTCAGTGGAGGGATAGAAATCTCTGCAGTTTCTTTAAAAATATTTCATTTGTGTTGCAGATATGAACAAAAGAGTTTGGAACAACATGAAGTTGAGTAAATAATGACAATTTTATTTTTGAACTATACTTTTTAGGGAAGTAGTCACTTGGCCTAGTTGGAAATGTCAATTGATGGTCATTTTCTGTTTTCAAATCATTTATTAGTGAATTGAGTATTTGTTAAATAAGTGTTCATTGGCATTCAAGAGCAACGCTTATGAACACGGCTTTAATTCTTGGTAATAGACCTTAGTCAGGGTAGACGTCATACAGAATGAAACGCAGATGAAAAAGAGGCTGTGAGGGATAGACTTACAGTCTTTAAAATGGCAAGTACTGTATATAGGTCCTTGATTAAACGCGCTGACTCTCTATCCCTGTCAAACCTGTTTTCATTCCTGTCAAAATTGTATTCCCAAGAATTCGCAGATCTTTTGCAAACACCTCAGAAAATACTCAAAGTACTCACACACAAAATATTGGCTGTCTTCAGTCATCATAGCAACTAGATCATGTGAATCTAGTGTTGTCAAAAGTACAGATTTCGGTACCAAGTCAGTACTAAAATTTTAAAAATGTGATGCCAGCCTTTCCCTCTTGCGTTTTGAGCACTGTTGAGCGGATTCTTAAACACCTCTGATTGGCCATTGTGTTCACGTGCTCATCAGATACGTCATTGATTGGCTATGATTAGGGATGGGCATTTCAAGCAAAAATAATATTTGATGATCGCTGGGAATTATTTGATTTATTATTCGAAATTCGCCCCTGCATGCATGCATGTATAGGCTACACAAACATAAATGGAGAGAGAGGGAGAGAGACCATTCACGCTTTCAATCTGTATGATAACAAATTGTTTAATTCCTTAGGGAACAGGCTATCTTAACTCAAGTCATATAATGATTGTAACGTGTTGAAACCTATTAATATAATAAACACCAAATTACGTGGGGGGAGGGTTGAAAGCGAAAGTAAAATGTGCAAGGCCGCACGACCATTCATAACAATGCGGAGCAGAGCGAGCCTTTTCAATTAATTCCTATAGAAGTTGAGCTTCCATAGGAATTAACTGAAAACGCTTGCTCTGCGCCAGTGGACACCACCATTATGAATGACCGTGCGCATTTTTTCTTTCACTTTCAAGTTAGCAGCAATTCAGGAGCGGCTATTGCTTAGTTGGGGACACTTGACTTGACACTTGATATTCAACAGTGCTTTGATCTGCCTGCATTGACACCATTTTCTTTAAGAGCTGCTGTGCAGCCAAAATTATATACCAGTTATCACTGTAAAGCTGCTTTGACACAATCTGCATTGTAAAAAGCGCTATATAAATAAAGGTGACTTGACTTGACTTGAATTGTGGGTTCAATTATTATTCTTAATGAAAAACACAACAACAAAACAGTACAATGACAAACTCGCTTAAATGGGCGCTTTTAAATTTTGCTTTGAAACCAAATCACCAAGTGAAGTGAAATCTGACTCCTGCTGCTGATCTGTGCTGCAACTCTCGTTCGGCTAACATTGAATTGAGCAGGCACATTTAGTTTTTAATTGTAGCGTCTGTTCTCTATCTGGACTAAATGATTTTTATTACTATTAAAAAATCTAAACGACAGTGGTTGGGCAAGTGGGTGGGACGTTGGGCAAGTGATGTTGTGGCTGAACACCATTAACAATGACTATCGCAGCAAGCCTACCTCAAGACTGCCTAAATGCATTATAACACATTGTGAACAGCCTGAATGAAGGCACTTATGTGAACATTAATTTTAACATCTTTATTATATGCCACGCAAGTCTATAATGTGTGTGTGTGTGAGACAATGTGTTGTTCTTCTGTTGTCTGAGAGTTGATTGACCGCTTTTAGGTGTGTTATTGACAGCACGCGCCACCCTCTGGTTACATGAATGTGTCACCACCGCATCAGCACCGAAAACATGGGGAATTTATTTAAGACAATAATCGCTAGTGGTTCACGGATCACAAAACTAACGGTTCGGATCATATCACGGTTATTAAGTCGGATCGGATAATTTTTCTGATCAGCACAAAAAAAAAGAAAGAAATTGGGGGTGGGGGGTAACTTTGCATTTATTACTTAGCCCACTTTAACTACTCCGATACCACAGCAGAAACTACTAGCCTAACTAATACATTATTAAAGGCAAGTGAACAGACTGTAAAAAGAACAAATACTGTAGTGTACACCAATTACTAGAATAGATAAATACAACAAAGTTACAAATAAAGTATAAGGTCTAACTGTAGTATTAATTTTCATGTACAGAAATGTAATAATTAAATGTAAAATGACAGTTCACTGTATAAATTTAATATAGATTAATCTTTGTTAAAGCTGTGTTTTGTTGTTTGATTTACATGACAGACAACAGCAGGTATTTATAGGTTGCTGTCACTTTAAGAGTAAGACCCCATGCACGCACACATCCGATAGATACACATCCGAATTCTCACCTTGTTCAATTAAGACATAACCGTATGTGTTTACAAGAATACTTGCTGAAATGGGTATTTTGACAGACATAATGCTTGTATGTGACCATCCAAGTGCACTGATAACGCGAAAGAGAAATCATTTTGGAGTTTGCGAGCTATCTGAAACGCACCTCTCTCTGTGTGCGCGCGAGCCTTGTATGTATGTGCGTCTGTGCGCACCGATAACAGCGTGGCGTGCGATACCGAAATCCTCTCTCGCCTCTTCTAGCGCTGGAATGGTTTTATATCCATTTAATGTGTAAACTAGCAAGTCAAAATGCGTGCAAATGATAACCTTTCACTCTATTGTGGTTAAACTTGCAATTGATCCGTGAATCACATGCGTCCCGAACCGTGGGGCTTGGTCCGTACGGATCACGGATCAACAACGATCCGTTTAACCACTAATAATCGCACAACCTATTCGATATTCTATAATTAAATCAACTAATCGAATATTCGAAGATTGTGACACATCACTAGTTACAATGATCAACGCTTCAAACACGTTGTAAATGGACATCTTTGACGCTCTTCACCGAGCGCTAACACATACAGGATCTGCTGATAGACGCCTGCTTTTAAAAGCTCCCTTGTGTATCTGTGTTAGCGCTCGGGGAAGAGATGTCTATTTACAACGTGTTTGAAGCGATGATCATTGTAGCCGATCACAGACATATCTGATGAGTGTGTGAACACAATGGCCAATCGCTCAACAGCGCTCAAAATGCTAGAGGGAAAATCTGGTATCGTCACATTTTTAAAATTTCAGTACCAACTTGGTGCCGAAGTCGGTACTTTTGACAACCCTATGTGAATCAACCTTCAGGATGCTTATTTCCATGTAGGCATTTGTGTTGTGGGTGTCTTCTTGCCGTGCAAGAAGTGTGGCGCTCCTACTATAATCAGTGAAGCTGTCTACACTGGAAGCTTCTGAATCACAATGTATGTGATTGTATCTGCACAGCTTTTATCAAGAAGGACTGTGAATGACAAAGAAATAAATAGATCAGTAAACAGTTAATTGATGCACTGAAGCATTTGCTCCAAACTGGGATCTGTAATGGATATGCTTTGTCTAAACTGCTCACGGTTGAGTCCTGATGAAAGCTGTTGTTAATAACTTGGTTCATAGTTCAGCAGATGGCGCAGAGACGTTCTGCTGTGTTTTCTTTGAATCAAAGCGTTACAGAGAAGTTGATGCTAGTGTGTGACTCAGGCCGATGGGAAATGTTCCCTGTAATGAAGCTCTAGTTCTGTATGTGCTTCTGCCTCATGGAGGATGCTGTGTGTGTGTGTGTGTGTGTGTGTGTTTAGGTTTTGTAGCAGACTCAAGCTGGGTTGGCATCTGTCATAACCCCCAATAGTTAAACCATCAGCAGGCAAAGCACTACACATGTACACATACACACACACACGTGAAGCATCATAGTAAGATGAATTGTCTTCCCATCCCCCTGCACTACACACCTGCTGTGGCATAAATCAGAACAAGAGAAGGAGGAAGCCAATGAAGCGAGTTATGAAGGGAGAGAGAAAGTGAACTGGGAGGTTGAGAATAAACTCCTCTCATGTGGCTGTGAGCTGCTTATTATGCCAGATGTCAGACACCTAGATACTGTAGACACACACACACACACACCTGTCACACACATACTCACACTGCATTAGAGCTGAGACACACACACACCACTGTCAGAGTTTCACTCACATTACCACATACACCCAATACAGCACCAAAACTTCCATTACAGCCCCACCTCAGACTATATACACTAGATTACCCATAATCCCCTGAACACTAATCACAGCCTCCAACACCTGCTGCCTGAAGCACATGACTCATTTAATGCAGGATGATTTGCACATTCATGATGGATTTGAATATATATATATATATATATCAAGGATTTACATTTTCAGTGACAGGAATGAAGATTATGTAATCTTTGTTTCAGAACATTTCATGCGCAGAAGTGTCTTCTTCTGTAGCTTCTATCAAATGAAGACTGACAGCATGGATTGTTATCTGGTTGAGGTTTTTTTTTTTTCTTCTTCTTGTGATGTCTTTGAATGATATTTGCCTTTGTTTCTCAGTAGGCTCTTATTATTTGAGCTTTAGTAATTGTATCGCAGTGGTTTTAGACTTTCTCTGATGGCGGGTGTGTTTCTTTATGTTGCTTGTTCTGAGCTTGTGGTCATTGTGACCCAAAAGTGCCAGTTTGGAGCGTGCAGAACATCAATATCAGCCTGTGCCGGCTCGTTAGGGCCACCGTGACATTCTGTCATTGTCACTGAGGGCTAATTATAAACACCAGCCTCAGTCCTAGAGTCTGCAGCTCCTGACCCACTCGCATCTAAACACACTTTACTTTTTCTCCTTCTCCTTTCCTTTTCCTTTTACTTAATACTTTTCTTTAACCTTTTCCTTAAATTTTTTTATTTATACTGTCCTCCTTTTGTTTTCCTTTTCCTTTCATTATCTCATTTCCTTTTCCTTCCCTTTTCATTTTCCTCTTCCTGATATTTTCCTCTTTTGTTTTTGTTTTCCTTTGATTCTCTCATTCTCTTTTCCTTTCCTTTTAATTTTCCTTATCCTGTCATTTTCCTTTCCTATCATTTGCTAATTTTCCTTATCATTTTCCTTGATTTTTTTTGTCTTTTTGTTTTCCTTTCGCTTTCATTTTCACTTCCTTTATCCTTTTCCTCTTTTGTTTTCCATTTCCTTTTCACTTTCTCTCATTTCCTTTACCCTTTTCCTTCCCATTCCCCATTTCTTTTTCCTTATTCTATTTTCTTTTTCTTTTCCTTTCATTTTCTCCTTATCTATCTTCATTCATTTTATTTTCTTCTTTTCCTTTTTTCCTTTTCCTTTTATTCTCTCATTTCCTTTCCCCTTTCCTTCCTTTTTCCTTTTCTTTTTACCTTAATTTTCTCCTATTCTTTCTTCTTATCTTTCTTCCTTTTCCTATTTTTTTCCTTTTATCTCATTTCCTTTTCCTTTCCTTTTCTTTTTCTGTATCCTATCATTTTCCTCTTCCTGATATTTTCCTTTTTTCCCCCCTTTCCTTTGATTTTCCTTATCCTATTGTTTTCCTTTCCTCATTTTCTTTATCATTTTCCTTGATTTTTTTTTTTGTCTTTTTGTTTCTTTTGCTTTCATTTTTTTCTTTTTCTTTTTCCTTTTTCTTTTTTTTTTCATTTCCTGTCCCCTTTCCTTCCCATTTCTTTTTCTTCATTCTATTTTCTTTATATTTCTTTTTCTTTTCCTTTCATTTTCTCCATATCCTTTTTTTTTCATTATCCTTTTCCTTTTCTCTCATTTCCTTTCCAATGTCTTTCCTTTTTCCATTTCTTTTTACCTTATTTTTTTCATATCTTTCTCTTTTTCTTTCTTCCTTTTCCTATTTTTTTTCTTTACATTCTCTCATTTTTCCTTATCATACCATTTTATTTTTTTATTCTTTTTCCTTTCATTGCTTTTGTTTTCTTTTTTCTTTTCCTCTCCTCTCATTCTGTCTTCCTCTTTCTTTGTTGCAGGGATCAGATGGGAAAAGAGGAAGTTCTCCTGCGTATTCAGTAAGTCTCTCTGTCCTGGTCATGTGAGAATTGAATAGAGACATAAATGATGCTTTTGGAGGCTCTTCGTTCAGTCAAATCGACAGTCCTCTCTTTGAAAGGATATGATGTGGTTTCTAAAAATGCACTGGTCTTGCACACCCACAGGAGTGTTTCATTTCTACAATAACCTCAAATTAAGCTTTGAGAAGATTGAGAAATTAACATGAAAGAACTATGTATAATATACAGGGCGGAGTTTAACCACATCTATTTTGGAAACTCTCTCTCTCCGTTTCTCAGCTATGAGGAGATTAGCATTTTAATCAACATATAGATGAGGCAGCGTTTCTTTTTAGACATTAACTGCATGTGTAGGACACAGTTTATCACTTAATAGTGTAATATCGGTGTGTGGGTATCAAAATCTGTGCTGGAGTTTGGTGGCAGATGTGGAGGTTTCAGTCCAAGCCAGTGAGCGAGAACTCCTATCTGCTCAGAATGCAAAGATGCCCTTGGCAGCACACCCCTCTTTGTCTGTGCTGAAAAGAGCAGGATATTTCTGCATCCTTTCCCTAGTGAGGGAGAAAATAGACTCTGATTATTGGTCCAGGCCCCAGATTATGCACTCTCACATTAGAGATATTCTTGGAGTCATTTAGACTCAAGAGTCATTAAATACTGTTTGAAGACACACAATACGTCTCGTTTTACTCAGAGCTGATATTCAAAGATTGTGCGATTTGCTCTCAGGAGACTATGAATTTAAATGTGGTGCTCAGTGCTTGCTGAGGCCAGCGTTATCGTGCATCGAGTGCAAAATAAGACCTGAATAAATTCATAACAAATAGTGTATGAATGTAATATCTCTCATTTATAGACTCCTGAAAAGAAGCACTCTGAATCATCACGGGGCAGGAAGAGAAAAGCTGACAACCAATCAGAGAGCAGTCAGGGTAAATGCTTGTGTGTTCTCTCTCTCTCTCTCTGTCTCTCTCTCTGTCTCTGTGTTTTTCTGGTATGTTCTTTACATGTAGCTTAATATGCTTAATCATGTCTCTCTTTTTTTCTTTTTCTTTTTCCCTTCCTAGGAAAGTCTGTCATTCGGGGACCGAAAATTAGTGATTATTTTGATGTGAGTATCTGCCAGTAATTTGAGGGAAAGCATAAATCTTTGGCATTGGCCTCATGAGAGCGGAACTGACATAGTCACTGCAACTTGGACAATGTTATTTTAACCCTCTGATGCTGTTCAGTCAGTTTTTGACCTGAAAAATACATATTTGTTTTATTTATTTTTTTTAATTTAGAATTTTTTACTTCATCGGAATGGTACGACACTTTGGTAAAGGTTTTGGCACCTGTGTGAAAAAAACAAACAATTCATGGACATGATTCAAAAAGGTTAAATCGTCCTGAAAAATAGTCACACTTGTATTGTTCGTGGTCAAAAATGAGCGCATTGGAATTGGAAATGAATGGGAAGGGAACTTTCATCTATTGGAAACGTTTGGTACTGCGCCCAAACAAAATCTTACTGAAAGCTAATTTTTTGAGATATCAACCTCAAATTTAGAACACAGCTTTTTTAGATTCATGGCTTTGATTTTCTCACAGTTTTAGAGAAAAACATGTTTTGGAAAATATGTATTTCATGTACAATTTTAAAAGTGTTTTTAAGCAGTTTCCATAATAAACTTAAGCTTCTATACCTTTTTTTTCCATAAATATAATTTAGTACCATAAAATCCCCTTAAATACAAGATATTAAATAAAAACATTATCAAACTAAAATGTAGTACATTCATTTCATTGAAAAAAATATTTAAAAAACTCATTTTTGACCTCCACGCGAGCAGCACTAGAGGGTTAAAAATTTGAAACTGCATTTGTAGTATATTTAACTTTTTTTTTTTTTCAAGCAAAACAGAAAATTTGGAAGGAAATAATGTAGGGTAGACTTGATTTTATTCGTGATTTGATCGGACTGTGAAAAGTATTATTTTTAATAAATACAATTCATATTTTTTCACCCTAGCAGTATTGGTTACATAAAGTTATTTTAGAGGTGGAGAAACATTTAATTAATGAAAGGTTTTTAATTTCCTTAGAATAACACGTTGATGAGTCAGACACAGTTAGAACAACAATTTATTTTTTGTAAAATTACATTTATTGAAAATTGTAATGGTGTCATTTTTAATTTGATTCTGTCTTTCTGTTTATAGTAATGTATGATTTTTGTGCTACCGACATCAAGCGGCATTGCAAAAATATTCATATTTTAATTATTTTCAAACAAGCTTTCCTGAGCTCACTCCTTTTCTGCCATGGGTCTGATCCAAATTTGAGTCAATTTTGCTATATTGGGATGCACAAACGGAACAATGATTAAACAGTGTTAAACTTAAAATTGTCAAAGCAAAAACTAAAATTTAACACAATGTCCAAGCTGCTCTGTTCCATGCAGTGAAAGCATACAATGATCAGTGGCTGTCAAACCCCAAAAAACAAAACAAAAAAAACTTGTGCAATAAATTTCAAGTCTTCTGAACATCTTACCTTCTGCCGCAGATCTCAAATCTCATTGATATTATGCACATTAAAACCTCATGTGTTGACGATACACATGAGCTCGAAGGTTTGTGCACACTTTTTTTCTCCACTTCCTCTTCATATGGTGTTAAGTGGAGTGGTGTCTAGATGTGCTTGCGTAGATCATAATTTCAAGTGATATGATTTTTTTATTTCCTCCTTTCTGTAGTTTCAGGGTGGTAATGGGTCCAGTCCAGTAAGAGGTTTACCGCCTGTCATCCGTTCACCCCAGAACTCACATTCCCACTCTGCACCAGGATCAAGCGTATGTCACACACTCTCTTTCTGACCCTGCAGTGCAGTGTTCATTTAGTTGATGAATAATTTTCATCATAGTAAAAAACATTGTTGATGAAAACTAACAAAAATGAGACGATAACTAAATAAAAGCCAGGGGCCGTATTCACAAAACATCTTAAGGCTAAAAGTAGCTCCTAACTTGCAGATTTAGGAGAAACTCTTAAAAATAATGGGTGTGTCATTCCTAATTTTAGGAGTCCTACATTTTTGCTCTGAGTATTTCACAAAGCATTTTAGCGCTAAAACTAGCTCCTAAGTCTGTGAAACGTTAGGAGTAGTCAAACGGACTCCTAAATCACTAAGACCAAATCACAAACAGTCCTAATCCACCCAAAGACACTGTACACCATTTTGATTTATAGATTTGAATCTACGATGAGACGCCAAAAAAAATCTTTAACAAATAAATACATATTGTCTGATTACCTGTGCCAGTGATTTTCATGAGTTCACACTTACAAATGATTGAATAGAGTAAAATATATATACATAAAAAATAAGCGTGTTTGTTGTGCTGTCCAAGGGGATCGAGGGCTCCGAGCTTGAAATTTAGCTTGAAATTCTCCGCATATCCCCAGCCGAGTGAGGAGCGGGTTGGCGGAGGGATGCAGAAAACCATCGAAGTAACTATAAGCGAGTCGGCTCTCGTCTGTGTATATATTCCTCCTCTTGAGCTGATTAATTTGTCGCTTGAATTCTGCATTCTCTTGAGATGCAGACATCCAAGAGGTGGACAATTAACTGTAGGCCTATATACTAGTTTAATTAGTGACACTTAGGCTACATTTTAAAACCTTTATGGCAACATTTTATTTTGACTATGGCAACATTTTTATTAAAAAATATTTATTTGAATAGGGCAAAATTTTTATTTTAAAACCTTTATTTTAATGTGGAAACATGACACCTCATTCTACAATATTTCTATGATTAAATTGCTGACTCCTCCCCCATCAGCCAATCACTGTGTGTATACTCCATAGCAACGAGGTCAACCCCGCCCTTACTCTTAGCTTAAAGCCCCGTTCACATCGCCACCGCATGTCGCTAGTCTCCTACTGTGAAGTCGCTTGTGGGCGTTCCTAGTGCTGTCGCTCTAATGTCATTGGTAGACTGCATGTCTGACCATATCTATAGAAAATGCAATCACAAATGATAAATAAAACTAAGAAATCATTCTAATTTGACTAGGAATTAGGTTTAAAAAAATTAAAAGTAACAATCTGCTGTTGTAGAGTGTTGTGACTGCAGAGCTCAGTGCATTAAATCATTAACTAGATTACCGATCGGTCTATCAAATCAAGTCCCCTTTATTTATATTGCGCTTTTTACAATGTAGATTGTGTCAAAGCAGCTTTACATTGATAACTGGTACATAATTTTGGCTGCACAGCAGCTCTTAAAGAATAGTGTCAATGCAGGCAGATCAGAAGCACTGTTGATTAAATGTCAAGAATACTGTTGAATATCAAATGTCAAGTCAAATGTCAAGTGTCCCCAACTAAACTATCAACAAATTAAACTCACTCATACTGTCAAAAAATACTAAAACGTCATTCCAATTTGACAAATAATAAATTTTCTTGTCCCTAATAATCAGCACAATACAGGGGAAACTGTTATATGAACTGCAGCAGTGCTAAACTCACAAGACTGCCGACCGCTTCTTTTCCACGCATCGTTTTATTATATCCATGTATGTACAGTAAAATCATATAAAACAGTGAAATCGCTCCGGAACTATCTCCTGTCTGTCTTGCCCTGCACTCGAGACGGTGACGTTGAGCTGCAGAGCCTTCACTCCTATTGGTTGTCGCTCGTGAAATTCGCTCCTGATTTGCATAAAGTTGAAATATCTGAACTTTTGTAGCTTGTCTCCCGTCGCTTGACACGCCTACATTCCGTCGCCAACTGTCGCTGTCGCTCTTTGTCGCCGGAAGTCGCCAGCGCTCCATTGAAATAAATGGAATCCAGTCGCTTTGTCGGTGCGTGTCGCTGGCGGTGTGAACGGGGCTTAAGACTTCAGTCTGTTCCTTAGTAAAAGTTTGTCTCAGCAGCTTTGTGAATAGGCTTTAAGAGCTAAGAAATTTTACTGCTATTTAGGAGAACTCTTAGTGGTAAGATAAAATGTTTTGTGAATACGGCCCCAGGTTTTGATGACAAAAACTATGATGACCTTTTTGTCAACGAATAAGAACAAGATGAAAATGTTAGGAAGGGACGATTTGGGAAGAGATTCACTCGCAATTAATCTCTTTGCATAGTAGAGGTTAAATGCACACATTTGAGTAGTAACGTACAGACAGGGTTCCCACGCGCCTTGAAAGTACTTGGATTTCAGACACATGAATTCAAGGCCTGGAAAGTACTTGAAAACAAATATTGGTCCTTGAAAGTGCTTGAATTAAAATTTGAAATAAATTTTGTGAAAATTTATTATAAGATGCCCCTCTTAGTCCTAGTATATTTGTTTTGGAAAATTATTTTACAATCAGTTTCCGAGTGTTTTCCATTGCGGTACTTCCCCTTGCTTGTTATTAGGCGGGGTTTGGATATTTGAGCTGTGACACTTGCTGTGTCCGAAATGAACATTCATATAGGTGTGTGCGATTTTGATCCCGGACGATTAAAATGTGTCCGCGATCTGCTTTTGAAGAAATGTTGTATCATGCTATGTCGCTTTCTGTCAGTTTCAGTCCTGGCACCGCCTCAACATACTGTGTAGTACAAAGCGACGTACATTCACATCACATGTTAACACAGCGGTAGAGTTATACTCACGGAACACTGCAGTTATTCACAATCACAAAAGTTTATTATTTGCATGCGTTTTAAAGCCTTGCCGGTTAAACATTTTATCTGCGTGCTCGTCTAACATGGGCTTTTCTGAGCCATTCTAAAACCTTGTCAAACACTGCATTTGCTGGACAAAGTTATCATTCGCATCTTACTCTGCTAATACTGTCAATACACACAAGGTTTACACCATCGGTTAAGTGTAAAGTTAAACAGTTGAGAGAAAATCGAATTCGTGTTAATATATTAAATGCGTGCAAGAGCCTTAAAGGGACAGACAACAAATGCTGCGACGTCCTTAAAGGGATAGTTCAACCAAAAATGAAAAAGTTGTATTCATTTGTCTTGTGTTGAACACAAAAGAACATATTTTGCAGAACGTGGGTAACCAAACATTTGCTAGTACCCATTGACATCCATAGTATTTTCTTTCCTACTATGCAACTCACTGGGGACCAGCTGTTTGGTTACCCACATTCTTCAAAAAAAAAACTTGTATGTTCAACAGAAGAAATGTATTCAGGTTTTAAACAACTTCTACAGTGAGTAAATAATGACAGAATCTCCTTTTTTTAAATACAGTAGCTTTAACAAGAAACTCATAAGAATTGTGATATATAAATTGCAATTCTGATTTTTTTTTTTTTTTTTCAGAAGTGCTCATTTATATCTTTCAATTCTGACTTTCTATTCTCAGAATTGCAAGCTTATATATGATGTTTTATTAACAAAGTTCGGGAGGAGCAAGTTCAGATAATTAACCTAATTAGCACAGGTGGAGAGCATTCGGTTAATCAACTCAACCATTGTCAAGAGGTATAAATTCATCAGACTTACCTCTGTTCATCTGAGAGTTTATAATTTGTTACAATTTTATATAGCGCTTTTCTGGATACTCAAAGAGCTTTACATATAGTAGGGGGAATCTCCTCAACCACCACCAATGTGCAGCATCCACCTGTCATTTATCAGCATCCCTCCTCCACCCCATCTCCTCACTTCTAGTTCTATCTACTTTATACCTCACCGGGGGGAGTACTCTGGGTTTGGGCCACAATTTTGAACTCGGAGCCCTCTCCCCGGACAGCACGCTAAATACGCATAACTTTACTCTATTTAATTATATGGATATGTGAACTATAATATATTGTATATATTCTGGCTTTAAGCCACAATTACGATCCATATAATCCTTTTTTTTTTTCACTTAATTGCAAAATGTATTTTTATAATATTCTCTCTATATTATAATGTTTTTACTCAAGTAATGATTCATAAAAAATGAAAACCAAAACTAGTATGGAATAATTGTTAACATTAGGGATAAGAAAGCTGCAAACAGTTTTAATATATTTCCAAAATTAATGTACGAATGATTCTGTTCCTCTTCCGGGTTAAAATGGATGCAAATGCAATAGGATGATTAAAATGTAAAAAAATAAGTACTGCAAGAGGTCTTTCATGACGCTCCATATTTAATGTGAATTTGATAGGTGCTTGATATAAAATAAACGGTGCTTGAAAAAGTCCTTGAATCTGGTGTTCATGAAAGAGTGGGAACCCTGTACAGATCTACCCGGCAGGTTGATGGCATGCAATTGCTGCATGTCTTTATTAAACGTTTAAAAATGTCAACATCTGTGAGAAAGAGAAAAACGCACATATGGATAAATTTCACATTTGATGTCAAGGAAAACAAGACCATTTGTAAACTGCGTGGAGCGGCAATCTCCAGAAAAACACAAAAAAATTTACAATACAACACAGGGCTCGACAATAAGGACTGCACGATGACCCAGTTGAAGGAATTGACAAAAAATTAGGGCTGTACGATTATGTCCTAAAATCAAAACCTGGATTAATTGAACATTTTACCTCGATTACGATTAATGAACGATTATTTTGTTTCAGTTTTTTTGTTTTTGCCCTCTAACCTTTTTTGCCATAGTTCACTGACAAGGTTTGTAGGCTACTGTAAATATGATTGACTATAAAAGGTGGGATATATTTTCCTGTTGATAGAGTGATCTGACATAACAGCTCACTTTCAGCAGTTATTTTATCTATGGTTTGTAACATTTCTTACAGATTTCTGCTCGTTGTAAATCAGATAAAGATAAATGAGTACAGTACCAGTATGAGTGATTACGTGTGTGAATCAGTCATACCGTCTCTCTATTAATTGTGAAGCTGTGGGTTGTAAATAGTTCCTTCAAAAGTAGAAAAAAATATATGCTATAATAAGTTTTGAGTTTCTAAGCTACTTTAGTGATAAATCACAGGACAGCGCTGACAACTAGTTTCTGCGTTCCTCTCTGTGCGCGCGATCTTCACGTTTTGCGCGGCTACTGTTTGTATGAGTGTTCGTGCCACAATGCAGCTGAGCGAGCCCGGTAGCTCGATATAATAATACACATCCCAATCGTCTATTGATTGTCTAAACTGGCAAACCGTAATACACATACAACTGACAAAGTTTAGTGAAGACGCAAGGCTCACCGCTCGCACGCCATGACTATGTATTGAACCGGCGTTCACCTCCGTCTTGCTTTGTTGACGGGGCGGAGTCACGTGGCTACACACGCGGTATGTTTTTAAGGGTGAAGTAAAGTGACATGTGGCCAAGTATGGTGACCCATACTCGGAATTTGTGCTCTGCATTTAACCCATCCAAGTGAACACACACACCGTGAACACACACCCGGAGCAGTGGGCACCCATTGCTGCGGCGCCCGGGGAGCAGTTGGGGGTACGGTGCCTTGCTCAAGGGTCTCACCTCAGTCATGGTATTGAGGGTGGGGAGAGCGCTGGACATTCACTCCCCTCACCGACAATCCCTGCCGGACCTGAGATTCGAACCCATGACCTTTGGGTTACAAGTCCGACTCTCTATCCATTAGGCCACGACTGCCCCTATTTTAAGTATTAACAGGATTAAAAAACCCGAAATAACCGACATGGGAAAATTACATCGGTTAGAGGTTCTGAATTTCGGTTTCGATTACTTTTCGATGAATCGTCCAGCCCTACAAAAAATTATCACACATTTGCATGTGTTTTGCTAATTTAAACAATAAAGCAATTTTAAAGTACACATGAAATCAAAATTGCCCTTATTTATTTTGTTAGCTCAAATTGCTAGTTTTGTGGTGAACAATTCATCCGTGCAAGTCAATCTACACACAAAAATTGTTTGGCTTCGTAATATTTAATCAAAATCTGAAAATGCTCCTCCCCTCTGCAACGGTGCCCCTTCTCTGATAACGTCAGTTTGATGGCTTGGGTTGAAATCGCGTAAACCACTCCTCTGCAACCGTTAGTCTGCTGTGAGGGAGAGATGGAGAGGAGGAGCGCTAAAGTAAAACTCAGCCCTCTGTTCAATATTCTGTTTCACTTGGAAATACAAAACACTGGAGAAAAGTCGTTTGCAACTTCCGGTTCACGCGGACTTTAAACTTATTCAAGCACAAGAAGACGCGAAAGAGAACTCTGTTTGGGATTTCTGTGCATGCACATAGAAATAAAGCCGCCTCTCTGACAGAGTACAAGTGCTAAATTGAGTTCTCTTTCATGTCTTATTCCCCTTGAAACGACAAATACACACAAAATTACGAGTATTCATTTAAACTGTCGGTTATGTCTTAAGTGAACGTAAACAGTTGGGAGAAAATGGAATGTGTATCTTAAAGTGACAGTAGGTAGATTTCTAACCTAAATACTACTGTTAGATCTACCTGACAAACTTAAAGCAATGTTTATTTCATTTGTATCTTTGTTCTACTGCATTTATTTGTTCTTATTTTTGTTGATTTCCTCACTGTTAGATTTTAGTCGACTAAATCTGTTGTAAATCTTATCCCCGGTTTCACAGACGAGGCTTAAGCTAGTCCCAGACTAAAATGCATGTTTGAGCTGTTTTAACTGAAAGCAACTTGCACTGACATATGTCAGTGCCATTGTTTTGTCTAAAGATGCACACCAGTAATGGTTTTTTTTTCTGGGGTACATTTATAAAAGCTACTTAAATACCCTAATTGAACTAAGGCCTAATCCTGGTTTAGTCTAAGCCCTGTCTGTGAAACCGGGTCTTGGATATTTAGTCGACTAAATCAATTCAGATGACTAAAATATTACTTAAAACTAAATGGCATTTAAGCCAAAAGACATCTAAATCAAAATCTGCTGTCAAAATTAACACTGCATCCAAGACAGAAGCTAATACCAAGTGTAAACTAGGCCTCCCTCTGACTTTATTTCAGTAATTGTGAATCATAATCAATCGCGTCACACACACACACACACACACGTACACACATAAACAACTAACATTCTTACGGTAACACTTTATTTTATGGTCTTTTAACTAGTTGCTTATTAGCATGCATATTACTAGAATATTGACTATTTATTATCCTCTTTAGCACCTTTAATATGTGCTTAAGTACTGTTTTGTTTTATACATTTTTGCAATATTACTTGAAACTGTCTTTACTAACTGATAAAAGACTATTTATTAGGTGCACTGAAAGTAATAATATTAATATACATCATCTGTGCACGAGGTAGGGCCTTAAAAACATCAGCCAATCGTTTACGCGATCATCGCGTAAACGATTGGCCCTCTGGCTTGTCAATCACTGCCATGACGTTCCTTGTGAGAGACGCGCGGCTGCGCGCTCCAGTAACTTTCCACACTCCACAGGCGCCGCATGCAATGTTTTTGTCAGGAGACAGGAGTAACAACTGCAGGTTATGAGTTGCCTGCGGTGAGTCCGACATAATGAATCCACTAAAGGGGGTCGCACACCGGACGTAAAGCTCAGCGCTGCGACACGTCTTTAAAATTCGAACGCATTGTTTTCTATTGTTTTCTGAGTCGTAGCTGGACGCCGCGGACAGGCGCCGAATGTCGCTGCCGGTGTGCGTACACTCATACAAAACAATGCGTTCGAATTTTAAAGACGTGTCGCGGCGCCGAGCTTCGCGTCCGGTGTGCGACCCCCTTAACACAACACAGCGAATGTCGGTGGTAAACAAACACTCATGTTCCAATACTCGTGCATGAGTTTTGGGAGGCGTTCCCTTCGATATGAGCTGTGAAGGAGGGGGGTTGTTCTTACGCATGCGCTCATTTCAAAATCTCACTAACAGTCTTTGGTTTCTCNGTAAACAAACACTCATGTTCCAATACTCGTGCATGAGTTTTGGGAGGCGTTCCCTTCGATGTGAGCTGTGAAGGAGGGGGGTTGTTCTTACGCATGCGCTCATTTCAAAATCTCACTAACAGTGTTTGGTTTCTCAGTCGACGAAAAGATCCTCTGTATCACCTTTAATGCCTTATTCTGCACGACTTTATTCTACATTCTTAATCCTACCCAATACCTAAATTTAACAACTACCTTACTAACTATTAATAAGCAGTAAATTAGGAGTTTATTGAGGGAAAAGTTCCCTGTACTGAAGTGTTACCATTCTTACTTAGGAACATACACACACACACACGTCTCAACAATTGTATAGTTCCAGCTCAGCCACAGTACAAACTGATTAATTGTTCCTCTCATTACTGTGAAGTTGAATCTAATAATGTACAATCTTGTATTTGATCAGACCCGGCAAAGCAGCTCATCTCCCACCAGTCTGTGTTTTGTGGACTCTGTGATTTCTTCTAGACTGATGGCGGTCAAGAGTGTTCAGGTGGGTCTGCTCATTAATACACCTGACTCAAAAAAACAAGAATCTCATTAGCAGTCTTCTTAGAATAAATCTGTCAGTAGATTACAATCATTTCATTATTTTTTTTTGTAGTTAACTTGACACTCTCCTTGTTAAACAAGTATGAAAAGAGGGGGTTGTTGGTTGTGGTAGAAATGAGAGTAAAAATGAGAGTGAAAATATTTCAGTAAACATTTAAATATTTTATTTTGCCATTTTGTTTTGTCTGGGATAATGATAAAACAATCAAATCTACACATAAAAGGCATTTGAAAAGTAGTTTAAATAAATGACTAATGATGGTAAAAAGTTTCCATGATTGTTTTAATGTGATATTCATAAATTAAAAAGAAAAACAGTGAAATCTGTTCTGATGACAAATTAAATCTGCGACTTAAAATTACTATAGTTTAAGAAACACACATTTATAAAACATCATGAAAATGTGTAGTTGTGTTGAAATGTAGGCGTTTGTATTTTGTTGTTCTGCAGACTGACCTGACGGTGGTGAAACTGGCCACTATAGAGAGCAATAAGAACCTGGACCTGGAGAAGAAGGAGGGCAGGATAGATGATCTGCTGCGGGTGAGAGGAGAGATGGGAAGGAAGAAAATGAGAAGATTCATCTCATCAAAAATTATCAAATTATATTTTTGTGATGTTATGATGACAGGGTTCCCACGCAGTTTGGAAAAGTATGAAATTTAATTTGAGTAATTTTCAGGTCTGGAAAAGTATGGAAAAATATTTTTGTTTCCAGACTATTTTCCCTATTCATTTTTTTTTAAATACAAATTTAAGAATTTCTAAATTAAATTTCATCGTACAAACAGACTTTTTTCATGACAAAAAGTTTAGTTTACAGAATTAAACCGGTGTGTCAGAGATCAACATATGAATTTTTTTCCTGAAGTAGTTCAGTTTAGAGGGTTTGTTTTTTTGTTTGGCACAGCAAATTTAAAACAAACCTTCACATTTCAATGAACCAGTTTTAGCAGAGTCTGAACATTTTCACTGTGTTGACAAGGTGGTGGTGGTGAATTTTTTCACATGCCAAAACCTTTATTTAAAAACATCTGATTCGCTGTAAATGGTTTTGATATGAAAAATCTGTAAAATTTTAGTTACATCAGACTTATTCTGACACTAACCTTTCTGTTGTATTTGTTTGTTTGTTTTTTGTTGTTGTTGTTTTTTTTTAAAGTATTTTTAACAAAGAAAATTTATATTTAAAAAAAAATCATTTTCTTTTCCTCCACAGGCAAACTGTGATCTAAGAAGACAAATTGACGAACAACAAAAGCTTCTAGAAAAGTACAAAGAACGTTTAAACAAGTGCATCACCATGAGCAAGAAACTTCTGATTGAGAAGGTGAAGAATCCTTGTGATATTTAAGAAATCAGTGTTTTCGCATTCTAAGAAATAAAAGTACCCAGTGCTGGCCTGTAAACATGTAGAAATGATTAATGTGGATTTGGATTTGGTCTTGTTTAAGCTGCTGTGTAATACCATTGTTTAAGCAAAAACTTCAAAGTTTAATACTTTCAAAATGGTGCAAAGAGTAAGAAGTGATTCAGATCTTTATGAAAGTGTGTGATTTTGTCCAGAGCACACAGGAGAAGCAGGCGTGTCGGGAGAAGAGCATGCAGGATCGACTGCGTTTGGGTCATTTCACCACTGTGAGACATGGAGCCTCGTTTACAGAGCAGTGGACGGACGGATACGCCTTCCAGAACCTCGTCAAGTAAGATTTGCTAATACAATCCCCTGTAGCCTACATATAATTATGCACTATTCTGCATGTGTGAACACAGGTGATCTGTGCACTATGATAACTTGATTTGTATCATCCATTGGTGTGGATGCAAATATAGTTGTTATAGTTCTCTATTGTTACCATTCTTAGTGTGAGCGGGCCTTAAGTCTCTTGTAGATCTGCAAGTCCATTACAGATTTCACTTGATTACAGTATTTAAGTACAAAATATGAACCGTTTTTATTGTCTGTTTTATACAGACAGCAGGAATGGATCATTCAACAACGTGAAGAAATCGAGAGACAGAGAAAACTGTTAGCTAAGAGAAAACCACCATCAGCCAGCAGCTCACAATCGCCCAGCACCAACTCTGAGCCTAAACAACGAAAGACCAAGGCTGTGAACGGTTCCGAGAACGACCCCTTCCTCAAACCCAGCCTTCCACAGCTGTGAGTAATGTGACAAATGACCACAATGTACAACACACAAAACAGCTTTAATTTTTTGCATGCATCTCTAACAAATCTCTGATATAATTTGCCAGAAATGATCCTTAAGTAGATGTACCAAGAATATGCACTACCAGTCAAAAGTTTGGACACGTTTAACTGACACGTTTCTGGTGATCTTAAAAACTTCTTGATCTAAATAATTCTGTTTAAATGTTTGAAAATAATTTTTTTAGAGAAATATCAATTATTTACAACTGAAGTTTAATTAATTTAAAACTAAAATAAACAACAATATTGTTTATAATGTATAGATTTATTAGGAGCCAAATGTAAATTTGAAGACATTTCTTTTGAACAATATGAAAAATAGCTTTATGTGTGATTTGTTTCAAACTCTAACCCAGTTACATGTACAGAGGTTTTTTAAGTCCTGTTCCTCTGATGTTCCTGCAGGCTAACATTAGCTGAGTACCATGAGCAGGAGGAGATCTTCAAACTGAGACTTGGCCATCTCAAAAAGGTCTGTGCATAAGCTCTGTGGCTCCTGTATGATTCAGATCCACTTGCATTTCAGAACATGTTAAATCATTTGAAAAAGAAAAGATGTTTCTTTGTTTCTGCAGTGCAAAGACATTAGATGTCATCTTCTGTTGTGCAATTATAAAGGTGCCAGAATTTTTAAGTTGCTTTTTAATGATAGGGATGAAAAAGAAGTTCCTTAATATTGTTTATATTAATAATTATTGTTCCACCATAATATTCTTTGTTTAAAATTGTTCAAAAGTCTGGTGTTCGTAAGATTTTTAATGTTTTTGACAGAAGTCTCCAATGCTCACCAGAACTGCTTTTATTTTATATATATATATAAATATAAAAGTAATATTGTGAAATGTTGTTAATGTTTTAAAATAACTGTTTATTTGTGTGTTTCTATTTGTGTGTGTGTGTGTGTGTGTGTGTGTGTATGTATATATGTATGTGTATATATATATATATATATATATATATACACACATATATACACACATATATGTATTTTTATATTTAAAAAAAATTATATATATATAATTATAAAAAAATATATATATATATGTATTATATTATTTTTTTATATATATATATATATATTAGGGGTGTAACTGTACACAAAACTCACAGTTCAGTACGTACTTCAGTTTTATACTGTTCAGTACGGTTTTCGGTACAGCAGGTGGGGAGAAAACTAAACATTAAATTGCTTTTTTCTTTTTATTAAACAGTTGTTTACTGAACAAATTGTGTTTTTTGTCTTTAAATATATTAAATTAAATTATAACTAAAAGTTTAAGGATAAATTTCTTTGCTAATGTTATAAACTATGTAGGCTACTATAATATTAAAGGTTAACAACTGAGCCCAAACTATTAGCCTAAATTGCTTTTTATTTTTTGATAAAATAATCAACACTCAAATAACAAATTGTATGCAAACATGTAAGCTGCACATAAGGCAGTGTTTGCATTAACTTCTAAGTGTTTTTACTCCAATTCATTGTTGAAATATAATCGTTTCTACACAGTTGCTGTCATTTTCATGACAGATTTATATAAACATACATTAAATAATAAAGTCATCATTAAAAGTTTAAGTAAAATATAATGAATATATAGGCTAATAGAGTTCATATATTAAGGGAAAGAGTTAATTTCTCTAGCGAACTAACAAGCTGTGGAGGACACTGAATGGCTTTTCTGAGGTAAATGCTACAAGACATATTGTTTACAAGCTGTTTTATTGATGTCTTTCCACCATTGAAACTGATTGAGCGATAACAAGACATATGACCGTTTCAGTAAGTTGTACTGTATCTTTCAACATACCTTCAGATGTTCTTTCATGTTTATTCTGTAACTAGTATTAAAGAGGAAGAGATGATCGCGTTCGTTCACTCGCGCTCCGCACTGCCGGTTGAACTGAGGCGCCTGTACAGCGATCCGTCACGCCGCATCAAAGAGCGTCAAAACGGCATTTTCTGTTTTAAATTTCGTTTTAAATTTTGTGGACAGAATTTGAAGGATGACACTTTGTTTCTTGTCGAAAATAACAAAACGCAGAGCTTATTGCGATTATTGGTGGTTAGGCTATGTTGCAATGTAATGCTTCGGTACACACGTGCACCGTACCGAAAGCCCTGTACCGAAACGTTTCGGTACGAATACGTGAACCGTTACAACCCTTATATATATATTTTAATTAATTCCTGTGAACAAAGCTGAATTTTCAACATCATTACTCCAGTATTCAGTCTCAGATGATCCTTCAGAAATCATTCTAATATGCTGATTTGATGCTGATGAAACATTTGACAACCATATACAAACACAATGACATCAAATGACTTATATTTATGTATGTTTTTGTTTTATTCATGTATTTGTAGGAGGAGGCAGAGATTCAGGCAGAGCTGGAGAGGTTGGAGAGGGTGCGAAATCTTCACATCCGAGAGTTGAAGAGAATAAACAATGAGGACAGCTCACAGTATGTACCGGCATTGATGACATCAGCCTCTGATCTCTTGTTTCCTTCTATTTTGTCATTTGAACTGGACATGGACTCCTCATATTAACAGCAGTTTTAAGAGTTTACTGACTGTAAAGGGCCCATATTCTACACTTTTGTAGCATTTTATAAAATGTTGTCTGTTTATTTTTGTCGAAAACATCAATCAGTTTTACATGATTATTTCCCACCCACCATCACTTTTTCTCCTGTTTCTCTTCTTTCTTTTTTTATTTTTTTTATTTTTTATAAACCTTTCTCAGATTCAAGGACCATCCCACCCTGAATGAACGCTATCTGCTGTTACATCTGCTTGGGCGGGGTGGTTTCAGTGAGGTCTACAAGGTATCTTTACCTCTCATTTATAACAGAGCCTGATACATGCTGACCTTTGAGAAAGAAACGGATCATTTGACTCATCATTCTGCTCTTCAGGCGTTTGACTTAATTGAGCAACGGTACGCTGCTGTGAAGATTCATCAGCTCAACAAAAACTGGAGAGAGGAGAAGAAAGAAAATTACCACAAGTACGTTCCTCCTCTTTGATGCGGTTCAGGGAAATGTTCATGTTTTAAATACATCAGTGGCGTGCTGTGCATCACCGCAAGACATAAAGTAGATTTCAGATTGTGAATGTGAATCATGTACTTTAACTTTATAGACAGGGTTGACATACTTGATTTGATGGAAAGGAAAATACATGTACAACCTTTTCAGTTGTATAGAACATTGGAAATGTATCTTTCCAAAACATTTTCAATAGACAAAACAATTCAGAAAACCCCAAAACATTCATTTTTAGAGCCAATTCTCCTTTTTTTTAATGTGCCATTTATATGTGGCAGGCTTACAGGCTCATATTGTGGTGTGGGGACATTGTTATGTAAGGGTGTATTTCCATGCCAATTGGTATTCTGTACAGAACTTGAAATGTCTGGAAATTTAGTCCGTCTGTCTCTCATGACGCTGGTCGCCTGGGTCTCACCTCTGTTGCCCATGGTAACCTGTGCCTCTCTTCTCTGCAGACACGCCTGTCGGGAATACCGAATACATAAACAGTTGGATCATCCCAGAATAGTTAAACTGTATGATTACTTTTCACTGGACACAGACACGTGAGTTCCAGCCATGCAAATTTCACCAATAAACTATCAAAACACATCAATGAGGTGGTCACAAGTTACATTAGGTTGTCTGTTTCCTGCAGGTTTTGTACGGTTTTGGAATACTGTGAAGGAAATGATCTGGATTTCTACTTGAAACAGCACAAGCTGATGTCTGAGAAAGAAGCTCGCTCTATCGTCATGCAGATCGTTAATGCTTTACGATACCTGAATGAGATCAAGCCACCCATAATACACTATGACCTCAAACCTGGTGAAGACACAATCCTCTTTCTCTTTTCACTGCTCTCTAATGCCCTGTTTCCACCTGGTATTAAGATGCGTTTTGGTCGATCGGATCACAAGTGGACGACGCTAAATACAGGTGTAAACGGCGTCTAAAACCACTTCCAGAGGTAGTCGTGTTTGAACAGCCGCAAAAGACCTCCTCCTCTCCGCCTATTGACCTAATGCGTAAACATTATGGGAAGTGTGCTAGCCAGACGGGATTTAAACTTTGTCAGCCGAAGACCTAAATTTGGTTTGAAGACAATAAACGTACCAAGCACAATGTTCTCACCATTCCTGATTTCTAACACACACGCAGCTTTCGGCCGGTCTTGTGGCTGTCAGAGCCATATGTTTTTCCATTGTCTCCAGTCATGTTCATATATAAATTGCGTAGGACCGAAGTGGTTGAAAGTGGTCAAAAGAGACGGATTAAAACATCAGGTGTAAACGTGAATGTCTCCCTCATCTACTTGTGATCTGATAGATCAAAACGCATCTTAATACCAGGTGTAAACACGGTGTATCACTCATACAGTATATGCAGACTGCTTGACTTTTTGCCTGTATATCACATGTCCTTCAGAAATCATTCAAATTTAATGCTCAAAAAACATTTCTAATTATCAATGTTGAAAACATTTGTGCTGCTTAATATTTTTGTGGAAACCATGATACCTTTTTTCAGGATTATTTGAAAGTTTAGAAGAACCAAATTTTTGAAATTAGAATTTTTTTCTGTATCTTTAATATCAATTTAATGTAGCCTTGCTGAATAAAAGTATTAAAAGTGTGTGTGTGTATATATATATATATATATATAT
>RJVU01075893.1:104791-277018 GCA_003731715.1 Anabarilius grahami
TGTAGCATATGTGAAGGGTATAACAAAGATAATCCAGTATAAGGAATGTATGTTCTTGTGTATTTATTTGTGTGTGTGTGTGGTTGTGTACAGGGAATATTTTACTGGTAGATGGAACTGCATGTGGAGAGATAAAGATCACAGATTTCGGACTGTCTAAAATCATGGACGACGACAACTACGGAGTAGATGGAATGGACCTGACATCACAAGGGGCAGGCACTTACTGGTAACACACTCACAAATACACTTATATTTTGGCTTTTGCCTGTTAAAGTATGTAGCTCAGTTGTGTCTTGTTGTGGTTGTAAGGTACCTACCCCCTGAGTGTTTTGTGGTGGGTAAAGAGCCTCCAAAGATCTCCAATAAGGTGGACGTCTGGTCTGTCGGTGTCATATTTTTCCAGTGCCTCTATGGAAGAAAGGTGAGGAGCAATTCTTGGAATAAATGGGATAAAATTATAATAATAGGGGAATGCCTGTCATTTTCCTCATTTCTAGTACATCTGTATAACTAGGTCTTGTTATTACAAGATAGCATAACCATGCAAATTGGATTTGTTTTTGTTTTTTAGCCATTTGGCCATAACCAGTCCCAGCAGGACATCCTGCAGGAGAACACCATCCTGAAAGCCACAGAGGTTCAGTTCCCTTCCAAACCTGTTGCCAGCAACGAGGCCAAGGTATCAGTAATATAATAATCAGTATATAATACTGATTGAAGATTTATGGGTGTTTGACATGACATATCACTGCAGTTTCTGCAGTGTGACATGCTAAACTTCATCTGAAACAGTGGTTATGAACCTTTGACTCCAGTGCCTCCCACGCTGTCCACAACAATATTCCAAAGCCCGACACTCCTAGTTTCTGTAAATTAAATTTCAGATTTTATAAGTTGAAAGTTCTTCAGGGTTTCTGCTCTTTTTAACCAATGAATTTCCTTTTCTAGTCTTAAGGATTTTTAAAATATTTTTTACGCACAATTTGTATATCCTTTAAAAAATGCCCATGGTGTTTTAAGATTTTATTAATTAACATGATTTTTCTAGGACTAGAAATCACTCTTAAAAGTAGGAAATCTCCTATATCCAGGATTTCCAAACACTCTGTATCCTGGTTCTTCAAAGTGGTTGAAGGGGTGAATTAAAATAAGAAACAATTAAAAAGTTTAGATGTTTTAGCCTATTTTGTGTCTTATTTTAAATCACTTGAGGCCCCCTAGTGAACCCTGGCCACCTGTTTGAGAACCACTGATCTAGAACTATTTTAAACAATTTTTGCTGATTCCTTTATAAATGTATTGTGCTTACAGTTGTTATTAGCCAACATTAATTGAGACCATATGGAATATTTGTTGTTTTAAATATTTTCTCTTCACTGAAATGTGATTTTTGAAAATGGTGAGAAATGGTTTGCAGTTACAGCACCTAAAACATCTTTCTCTTAAACATAAATGTAAACCTCAAATTTTGATGAAAAAATTTCCATGTCTCTGCTACTTGTCCATTATCCACATACAGTAGTGTTAGATTAGTAAAGCCCCATTCACCAGCCCCGCCAGTGACTTTGTCATTGCATGTTGCTAGTGAAGTCGATCATGGCCGTTCCAAGTGTTTTTGGTGTAATCACAAATGATATATATTAATTGTAAAACTAAGATGGTATTATTTGACTAGGAATTACTTTTTTTTTTTTTTTTTTTTTTNNNAACTAACATTCTGCTGTTACGTCATTCAGATCATACAAAAAAAATTTTTCCCCCAATAATCAACATTATGCAGAGAAACTTGTGAAATATGCAGAGAAATATGAACTGCATCAGTAGTGAACTGCTCATATTGCATCATATAATCAACAATAACGGTCAATGTGTGAATCAAACTTGCTGCGACTGCCGAAATTATAATTATATCCATGTGTTTGGTTTCAGATACATAATATAGAACTGTGAAATTGCTCATAAACTCTGTCTTGTCTGCACTCAAGAGTGCAAAAGGTTAAGTTTGAGCTCCACTGACACATTCTTCACTCCTATTGGATGTTTCTCCCAAAAGTCTTTCTTTATTTGCAAAAAATTTCTCAACTTTGTCACTGGACTTCATCCTGTCACCAACAGTCACTATCACCCATATAGCTGGAATTCACCATTTCTGTTGAAAATGAACAGGATCATGTTGCTTTTTCGCTGTTTATCACTGCCGATGTGAACGGGGCTTAAAAACAGCATGAAATCAAAATTGACCCTATTTATTTTGTTACCGCACATTACTAGTCTTAATCTGTGCAAATTAATCCACAAAAACTTTTTTTTTTCTTCATAATCTTGAATCAAAATCTGAAAATGTACTTGCCCTCTGGAATGGCCTTCTAGTCGATTCCCAGAGGGGAAAAAACAAGCCATGCCCTCTTTTTTTCTCATTCAATATTCCAATTGGAAATATTTTAATATTTCACCTGGAAAATGTGTCACAATACTGAAGTAAACTCGGTCAGAATTTCATGTTCACGCAGACTTGAACAGACATTGTTAACTGTTTTAATATCAGTTGTATTGTATATTCAGGGATCCAATGCAGTATGGAAAAGTATGGGGAAAAGAGAAAACGGTGCTTTGGCTCATCAGTGTATATTTTCTATACTCTATGACCACCTGCCTAATATGCTTTTGGTCCTTTGTGTGTTGCCAAAAGACCTCTGAAGGTGTCCTATGGTATCTGGCACCAAGACTTTAGCAGCAGATCCTTCAAGCCCTGTAGGTTGCGAGGTGGAGCCGTCATGGATCGAACTTGTTGGTCCAGCATATCCCACAGATGCTTAATCAGATTGAGATCTAGGGAATTTGGAGGCTAGGCCAACACCTTGACCTCTTCATCATGTTCCTCAAACCATTCCTGAACAATGTGTGCAAATGTGGCAGGGTGCATTATCCTGTGGAAAGAGGCCACTTCCACCAGGGAACACCATTGTAATGAAGGGGTGCACCTGGTCTACAACAATGTTTAGTTAGGTGGCATGTGTCATATTTATATCCACGTGATTGGCTGGACCCAGGGTTTCCCAGCAGAATATTGCCCAGAGCATAACACTCCCTCCATCGGCTTGTCATCGTCCCACAGTGCATTCTGGTTTCGGGACTCGCAGACCAGGCGACCTTCTTCCATTGCTCCAAGATCCAGTTCTGATGCTTATGTGCCTATTGTAGGTGATTTCGACAGTGGACAGGGGTCATCATAGGTACTCTGATCGATCTACAGCTACCCAGTAGGGGTGGGTGATATGAGAAGAAAAAAAATGGAATCAATTTTAGTAGATCTTAGTTAAATTACAGGCAATATATGTATCTTATCTAGGTGTGGGAAATGGAATCTTTAGGCACCTCATGATCCAATTCCTATTCCAAAAGAATTCTTGATACTTTTTTTTCTTATTAATTAATTTATTAATTATTTTTTAAATTACATATGGAATTATAAGTAGTCTACGTTTTAAATAATTACAAATTTTAAAACACATTAATACAACTGTATGTTAAGAATTTTATATAGGGACATACCCTATTTAAAGTTTCAAAACAAGCAAGTGAGTCACCTAGTAAATAATAAAGAGAAANGGTGCATTATCCTGTGGAAAGAGGCCACTTCCACCAGGGAACACCATTGTCATGAAGGGGTGCACCTGGTCTACAACAATGTTTAGTTAGGTGGCATGTGTCATATTTACATCCACGTGATTGGCTGGACCCAGGGTTTCCCAGCAGAATATTGCCCAGAGCATAACACTCCCTCCATCGGCTTGTCATTGTCCCACAGTGCATTCTGGTTCCGGGACTCGTCAGACCAGGCGACCTTCTTCCATTGCTCCAAGATCCAGTTCTGATGCTTATGTGCCCATTGTAGGTGATTTTGACAGTGGACAGGGGTCATCATAGGTACTCTGATCGATCTACAGCTACCCAGTAGGGGTGGGTGATATGAGAAGAAAAAAGTCAATTTTAGTAGACCTTAGTTAAATTACAGGCAATATATGTATCTTATCTAGGTGTGGGAAATTGAATCTTTAGGCACCTCATGATCCAATTCCGATTCCAAAAGAATTCTTGATACTTTTTTTTCTTATTAATTAATTTATTAATTATTTTTTAAATTACATATGGAATTATAAGTAGTCTACGTTTTAAATAATTACAAATTTTAAAACACATTAATACAACTGTATGTTAAGAATTTTATATAGGGACATACCCTATTTAAAGTTTCAAAACAAGCAAGTGAGTCACCTAGTAAATAATAAAGAGAAACAACGAAACATTACAAGCAATAAATAGTGCTTTCAGAACATTTTCCATTCAAGAGTTGCGAGTGATTTTTCACTTTCTCAGCTTTACGGTTGTTTTATTATGATGATATAGCGGGAGATCTAATAAGCTGCATCCAGACTAATGCACAGATCTCTAATATGAGAAATATAAGAAGTTCATGTCCTGTCTGTTTAATACTTTAAGACATAACTGACAGTGTTCATATCAATTTCGCATCCTAAAAGCATTTTGAGAAGTACATTTAAGCACTATAGTCGCAGACAGCCACATGCGTGAGCGCTCTTCACAAAGCACACGTGAGAATTTGAAATCGAAAGCAGGCGGGCGAGACCACAAACTGCAAGCTCTCTCGTACCACGTGCAATGAATCCCGCGAATGTAATATGCTTCAGCTTTTCCGAACTTTCCGAGCCTCAAGCTCAACTTCAGTAGGAATGAATTGAAAACGATCGCTCTGCTCCGTGCCAATGGACACGCACCATGCACACACAGCATCATCGCGCACCTGCAGTTAAAAACTAAGCTCAAATCGTTGCATCTATGCATCAAATTTTTTCTCCCACCCCTATTGTCTATATGCACTCTTGTTTGTTGCTGTTGTGTGTTTGAGTAGGCGGTTTGTGCTCTTAATTTAGACTGTTACAATGCTCTCTGTGTTTGATAACTAATGCCTGTGTAGTAAGGCGCTGGACATGGTAGCGGACAAAAAGTTAAACATTCAGCGTCGAATCTCTAAATCGACATTTAGTAGTTTTAAAAGTTGTGAAGAGTACAAAATTAAACAAAACAATATAAATGCAAAATTAGAATTCATGAATATTTAACGGTATCCACGGTATAGCAAAATCTATATCATGGCACAACATAATACCGGTAGTCACTTTCATACCAGTATAGCGCCCACCCCTACTACCCAGCCCCATACACAGAAGAGTGCGAAGCACTGTGTGTTGTGACACATTCCTCCCATAACCATCATTAAAATTTTGTGTGACTTGTACCATTGTAGACCTTCTGTTGAGTCAGACCAGACGGGATAGCCTTCGTTGCCCTCATGCATCGATGGGTGTTGGACGCCCAAAGCTCAGTCGCCGATTTGTGGTTTGTTCCGCCTCGGACCACTGTTGGTAAATTCTCAGCACTGCTGTCCACAAGCCTTGCCGTTTCAGAGATACTCTGACCCAGTTGCCTTGCCATAACAATTTGGCCCTTGTCAAAGTCACTCAGATCTTTATTGCTGCCCATTTCTCCTGCATCCAACAAATTGATTACAAGAACTGATTGTTTGCTTACCATCTAATCTACCCAGACCTTAATATGTGGGTTTCTTAGTAGATGATCAATGATATTTGCTTCTCCTGTGTCTGATCATAATGTTTTGGCTCATCAGTGTATGTTTCCAGACTATTGCTCCTATTCTGATTTCTAAAATATAATTTCTAAAAAAAAAATTATCATACGAGCAGAGGGAGCAGTCAGTCAGTGCAGCCAAAAGTTTAGTGATCATTTTACACAACTCAATGAATTCAAGGCACATATTTTCATAGAAAATCTGTCTTTACCACAAGCAAGTCTCTTGAACTTGACTAAATGAATGTGTGTGCCTCCATGTCACTCAAAACAGGAACAGATAAGGGAGCGTGCATACCTAGCTACAGTATTCCAGCAATTATTTGCCAGCATAATAGCATGCATAGTTAGAATGTTGACAATTGGTTTTTAAACTCATTTATTAGATGTTAAATATGGTCTGAAAAATCTACAAAGAATTTTGTCTGGAAAAGTATGGAATATTTCATGGAAAATGTGTAGGAACTCTGTGACAGCAGCTTGTTTTATGTTGGGTACACACCACAAGATAATCGGGCTGATTTTGGGCCGATTTCTCCCCGTTCAACAATCCTAGGTAATGTCCTGATTATCTTGATGGTTCTACAGATTATCTTATCGGATTTTCCTGTGGTGTGAGGTGTGTTAAGAGTGACTGAATCTGCTTGGAAGAACATGTTGAATATTTACGATCAGAAATCCTGATGTGTGGTGGGAACCCTGATGACAAACGTGCGCACGCTTGGAGATTATCACGTGAAACGAAACAATATCCTACCAGAAAGGGAGCTGACCGAAGCATAACAAACGCAGTCATGGCGCAGCACAAAGTTAAATGGATTTGGACAGCAGAGATCGAGGATCAGTTTGTCGATTTGTGGCAACAGCACGAGTGTTTATACAACGTGTCCTGTAAAACATACCAAAACACATTCCAAACACTATCAACGCAATTTCTCCCTGCCTACAGTCCGTCATGTTTATTCTGAAATTATATATATTTTTTATTTTATTTTATTTTACCTGTATTATTATATTATACTGTATATTTTATATTTCTTTGCTGTAGTCTATATTTGTTCAGTACTTTTATATGTTGGAAATCAATAAAAAAAAAATGTATTCTGAAGTCTCGAGAGATTTTTCGAGATCTTCCGTGTTCAAAGTCGGGACTCTGGTTAAAAATCTGTTTGTGTGTGGTGTGCTGTCTGTCACATCACTGCACACCACACACCACACACTATAGGATCAAAACGGTTAAATCTAGGATTTTTTTGTCCTCATGTTTGTGGTCTCTTACATTTTGAAAATCTTAAGTTTTCAAAAATCTTTGTGTGTACCCAGCATTATTTTCAAAAATGTATATACAAAGTCACGAGTCAGCCGAGGAGGAGCAAACATGACTGAATTTTTCACTGTTAAAAGAATACCATAAATTGCTGAAAACTGTGACATACTAGTGTGTTTGACAAACTTATTTATTGCTGTTGTGGCAAAATCTCAAATTTTGATTATCAAAGGATGTTTTCTTAGGCACACATATTGTACAAAAAAACATGTCCTTCAGTTTTTGCATATGTAATAAATGGCATGTTACTGTTTTCTGTAGGCATTCATCCGCCGGTGTCTAGCCTATAGGAAAGAGGACCGGTTTGATGTGCACCAGCTGGGCAGTGACTCCTACCTGCTGCCTCACATAAGACGGGCCAGTTCGTCAGGAACCCTGCCACCAAACTCTGCCTCCTATTGACAACTTGCACTGAGCACTCTGACTGACAGCCCAACTGGCCAGTGTCTGATCTCCCTACCCAAGAGCAGGGCGGGACCATTTCCAGGCAGCCATAAGGAAAAGAAGCTGGCTTCCTCAGCTTGAGGAAGTTCGTGTTGAATTATTGTGCTTTTGCAGCAGCGAGATATGGGTTTACTAAGAAAAGTGCTTCGAAAGAGAATGAAGAAAAATAAAGCATGAATATTTAGACATCTAAAGAATGTCACAATAAAGTCATTGAAAGAAAAATGCCTTCTGAAGACTCAATAGGGCACAGCTACTGTTAAGTACTTTGAAATGTGACTGTTGTCACTTGGTTTTTCACATGGTTGCCTCCAAGTTCAAAGAGGAGAGACCTGGCAAACCACTATCAATTCCCACGGTCTCTGCTGGGTTTCAGTTAATTAAGGATTTCTTTGAAGAGCCTACATTCAGAGTTACTGTAACTGGCGTGCAAAGGTTTCATTCTTCACTCTGTAGTAATGTTATGTGGTACAGACAACAGTGTTAGCTTTCCTTGCTTTGTTCAACTAGCTATGAGAATGTAATTCTAGCATACAGAGAGGCTACTGGCACACTAGGCCCAGGCAGCATACTAATGTTAAATGCACAAAATAACCAAATGTAGATGAATGGCAATGTACAGAATCCTATGCAGGACAAAATAAAAGAATCCCCTCTGGAGAATTCATGTATATTTGTTGTACAGGACCTTAATTTCAGATATTAACTTTCAGCAGATTCATTCTGTACAGAGGTTTAACATTTTGCCCCCTTTTTTTTTTTTTTTTCTTGTAAATTTGGTTTCCTGGTGTGTTTTTTGATTTTGCTGCTTTGATGTTGCTCTTTTTCAAACCGCTGTAAACTTTGGGTATAAATTGTACAGTCCTGTTAAAAGAATTGCAAATAAATGCCAGGAAGCTCCATTTAGTGCATTGTATTTGGTTTAATGATGTGAATTGTTTTGACAACAGTCTGTAGCGCCACCCACTGGCCTTCTAAAGTAAAGCTCTATGCTTGCATCAAGTCAGAATTAATCAAATGCAAAATACATGCTGGCAATGGCATTTTATGTAAATTTAAAGTCCATTGTTTTCTGTGGGGTTGGATAAGCCAAACCTGTAGGCCTACTTAGTCAATTTTAAAGTGTCCATCATAGATTAATCTATGCGTAGTGAAAAGGTGTTTTTGTGCTAAAGACATGTTTTTGCATATAATTTTTTATACATGGCAGATATGTTTGTCAGTATGTCAAACATGTTGGTGTCTTAACATACAAAAAAATCACGATTAGACAAAAAAAACAGGCACAACTGTATGTATATATAGGGCTTGTCCACACTTCACACTCCAAAATACATTCAATCATTTCCACTGTTATGTGACATTAAACAGCCTATTTTGATGGATTTTACAAAGAATTATGCAAAGCAAAGAGAACCACTTTGGGGGATGCTTAAAGTATGATCAGCCTTGCATAACTCGTGGCTGATTTTTAACCATAAACCAGCCCCACATTAGTTTTATTTTTACAGATGTCTTAACCCCTGTTTTCAGAAGAGGCTTAAGCCTAACCCCAGACTAAAATGCATGTTTGAGCTGTTTAACTGAAAGCAACTTGCACTGACATCTTAAAATATGTCAGTGCCATTGTTTTGTCTCAAGATGCACACCATTTTTAAGGCATGTTTATAAAAGTTATTTAAATATCCTAATTGAACTAAGGCCTAATCCTGGCTTAATGATATTAGGCCTTAGTGATATTTTGTTAGTAGGGGTCCAAGCACCAAAGCTCTAATAGAGAATGTGCAGTCGTGTACAGAAGACCAACAACCAAGGTCAGATTTTTTATATAATACATTACGGTTTGTTTTTCACCAATCTATTGTATACCGTACCCCCGAACACTTGGAATATATATGGAAAGTGTTGCATGGTATCATTGTGATACATTGTGATTTTTTTTTTTTTTTTTTTTTAAAGGCTTGATGCTGGTTGCTATTCACTGCCATAATATGGATGAGTGTGAACATGGCAGTTTTTTCCAAAACATTCTCCTTTTGTGGTCCAAAAAGAAAGAAGGGAATACAGCATTAGAACAGCACCAGGGTGATTAAATGATTACTTAAAGGCTTAGTTCACCTAAAAATGAAAATGAATTAAAGTGGAAGGCAGAGTGTTCTCGCTCGGGTTTCACTAGCTTGACGTGCACTGTGTGCAGGAGCATGATGGGCATGTCGAGTTTCCAGGCTAACTGCAGTTGAAGGACTCGACCTCAGATGTGCTACCTCCGCAGCACAAAGTGATGTCTAAGTGCAAGAGGATGGAAGCGGTGAGTACCTCCACTAGTAGGAGGTGTAAGGAGGATACTTTAGACAAGAGAATAGATGCATTGACCTTAGAGTTTGCCCAGATTAAGTTTCTAATACTAAATCTGCAAACAGGTGAGGCACCAGCACCTGTAATGGAAAATCCCACCAGGGAATCACCAATTTCTAAGGAGGATGCCATGTCTATGACAGCCTCTCATGGCCAATTTTGTGAAATCCACTCTCAATTCTCTCATGATGACTCCCAGAACACAGCACATGGATCGGTGGAAGGATTAGAATCAGATCAGGATGTAGTGAGACAAGCCCTCCATGTTGCACTGACACCCTTAATCCTGGACACTGCCCCACCTGTGCTTTTTTCAGAGGAGCCATGATACTTAGCTCTTAGCGTTCCAAGTCACTCACCATACTAGTCCAAGTAGGGCCTTGGTAGCAATGCAGAATCTTATGCCCTGGGGTCAGATACCTAAAATTGATGCATTTATTTCCTCTTTCATTCACTCACTAGAAGAGGCTTGGAGACCTAATGCTCTCTGCCCACAGCCTCAGTGCAGAATCACAGATGATCTTCTTATTCGGGCATACAATACAGCTGCATGCATAGGTTGTATGGGGAATTTACTCTCCCATCTTATGTTAGTGTTATCTAGGTCTATCTAATCTATGGGTGTGATCTTTTAGCCCAAAGCCTACGTGATGCTTCATGTCAAGAGAATTACATAGACTTATGTCAACAGCGGCACAGCAAACTCTGGAATGCAGCATTCAGATGAATAAGACCTGACAGCACTTGGCAGACCTAAGAGGAGCTCCATCCTCTCATTTTTGACAAATGCCTGGGGGGAAGTCTCCTACCAACTCTCAACCTTTAGCATATTCAGGCACTGCTCACAGGAGCCAACCAAAGCATCTAGACCAACCTGTTCAAGGCCTCTAGACCAACTCTTGAGCATGGGGGCATTTAATTCAGGCTTTAAGAGGTAGGGCATCATGTCAGCATCCCCCAAGGGAGAATAAAGGCCAGGGCTTTCATCTCCAAGCTTCAACCCACTGCTTCCTCTTGTTCTCCCTGACAGAGAAATCCAGCCTGTTGGGTCAGGATATGTTAGCACATTGTGGATGTTCCTAGTGGCACCGAATTGACCCAAAAGACCATGGTTCCCACTGTTATTTAGGCTTCTCAAAGGGGAATCTTGGAGCCTTCCTAAGAGACAGGACCTTGTCCTTGAGCAACAGGGAGAGATTTGGCACCCAAACCCAGATTAGCTTTTTGTCAAACGTTACACAGCCTCCTCTCTCATAGTGGGGCAGAGGGGAACACTGCACACACAAATGTCACCTCACTAAATTTACGAGACATCCATTTTCCTTTTATGATTGACAGCTACATCATGGTCTCTGTGTTGTACAAGACACTAAAAACTTGTTAAAAGCATGTTATTCTAGAAACCTCCATCCTTAAGTTATGTTGTAATGTGCTCTGAAGGACTTACTGAAAGATGGTGGGTCCAAACACTGTTGCCAGGCTCTCAGATGTCTTGACATTTAAATGACTCTCATTAGCCACACAGGACAGGAAGAACAGCAGGTAAAAGGGGACTTTATAATATTCTTCCGGAAGACTGCTTAGGATCGTCCTCAGAGCCTGATTCAGTTCTCCCTCTTTGGAATCTGTGAGATCAATAAGATTCAGTCAGATTTAATATTTGCACCATGTACCCAAGATTTAAACCCATCACCCCAACTTCACTTGAATACCTTCAGCAGTTGTGTCCCGTGTGGCTCTGGAATCAGCCAGGCAATCACCAAGAAATTAAAATTTTAATAAAGAGGCAAGAGTAGGAATATCCCCACTGTTAAACTCCAGAACCTCTCCTTGATCAAAACTTTTCCTCAGAACTTTCACTGAGATCTAATACAACACACATTTTACAAATAAAATCTCTGCATAGAAGTGAAAAACTCTGAGACACAGTCAAACTCCCCAGAACTTAATCTGATTGAGCATCTATGGATTCTATGTGCTGGACCACAGCGGCTCCATCTCACAACCTACAGGACTTGAAGGATCTGCTGCTATAATGTTGTGATGCCAGATAACATAGAACACCTTCAGAGGTCTTGTGGAGTCCATGCCTCAACACATCAGAGCTGTTTTGGCAGCACACGTGTGACCTTCACTATACAGTAGTGGTTTTAGGCGACAGTGGTTTTAATGTTGTGGTTGATCATTGTGTTTGCGAGTCGTAGGCACAAAAAAAAGTGATGACAAACAAATATAAGACATTTCATAATTGCGTAAAAGTTACTTCTATAATGTAAAAAATTATAACATTAGACCTATAATATATAAAACAATAACATACTAATATTTTACATATCAGTCACTTTATTCCTATCACACTGAACAATATGGTCCTGATTTTATCCGAGAAAAATCACCTCTGTGAAACTTATAAGAAAACATGAAGTTCCCTCCGTGCTCTTGCTATTTCTACTGATTGCGTTTCACGTGAGACCTCTCCTGGCCCAGAACCAGATGAGCCAGGCCTCATCAGCAAGCCATGTGCAACTTCCTCGACCACAACATAGTCAAATTAACTTTGTCGTCATTTCTTGCATAGAAGTGTGCCATTTGGGATTCAGCCACAGATTACAACTTCAGCACTATCGGACCGAACCATCAAGAATTTCTCAACAGCTAAGGAAATTGCAAGTAGCCTATCATACATTTGAACACTAAACAGCGATTTAGTATTAAGTTGTGAACCCCTTTTTTGCCCTTATTATGGATTTTTGAAAATTACCTTTCATGCAGTGTGTAATGTAGCTGTATGTGAATGTAAACAGACCAGAAAGCTGAAAATACATCATAAATAAAGTTTTTGTCTCTCAAAAGAAAGTCAACTCTAAACCGCTTAAACGAGTCGTTTTTAGTTTGAATCCCATTTCGCAAAGTTCACACATCACAAGTTAACACGTTTGCATAATGCCTGCCTACGTTCTGCGTGTGTTCATACAAAGATTTGTTTTATTATGTATGTCTCGGCTAACCAGCTAACTCATGTTATTACTGTGTACTATAAGTAATGATAAAGGATGGAGCAAGTTTGTTTTAAAAACTTTAAAGGTGCAATATGTAATATTTTCTGTCCGCTAGAGGTTGCTAGAGGCCTATTCAAAACAAAGGCGTAGCTTGATGACGCAGAAGCAAGATGACTCTTGGGACATGTGGTCTTCACCTCAACGGACAGTGGAAAAGAATTGGGATAGGACTCAGGAAGAAATTATGTTCATGGATGCGATTATTAACGTTACTGTAGTATGAAGCAGAGCAGGACCGAGTGTTGTGGGAGCTGAACGAGGAGCTGGAGGGATTGCGCCTCACGAGCATCGGAACTTTTATTATGCCACAGTCGCCGGCGCCGCTTCCGCTTCTCCGGTCATGAGTATGAGGTAACGCAGCTCTGTTTATCATATTAGATACATTTGAGTGTGTTGAAAATGTTATAACATTACTCCGTTCATTCGCATGGTGGCTGCTGTGAGACACTTGTTGCACTGCAGTGAGCTAGATCGATTTTAGAATATCATATTAAATGCTGGATGTCTTGTGTTGATAAATGGCAGGCAATTCATTTTAAAACGTATTGGATGATGGAGAAAATGTATTACTGTATTACTGTTTCTAAAAGTAAAGCTGCATCTGATTATGCTATGTTTGCAACTTCACAAAATAGTGTTTTTCTCTGAGGCATGGTAAAGCATGGTACTCGCAAAAAATCAAGAAAATTAGATTTAAACAATAAGACTAAACGTGTTGAGCTATATAACAATAATTCGTTTTCTGTCTATAAATATATCAAAACAGTTGTTCCCTTGCCTATTAAAACATGTAAATATTAAAGCGTCTTTGGTGTTTCCATGGTTTCTACAAAATAAAACCGGAAACCGAGGGTAACGCGGATATGACGCAATTGACAGGCGACTACTCACACGTCCCGAAGCCTTGGTTAAAATTGCAATTTTCTCACGATTTACAAATAGTTGCAAACATTTGGGATATTGTAAGTACTCAAATTAACAAAATATATAACATTGGCCTAGTGGTTTTTGGATATTTTACTGCAAAATTCTTACATATTGCAACTTTAAATAAAACTTTTGTGCACATTGTTGCGAGTTGATTCTGATCTGCTTATAAACCAATGTCAATTTAACGATTATGATCACAGCTACATATATTTTTCTGTGGCCTCAGAAAATATCCTTTCAGAAAAGTTGATAGATGATCAATACTGAGTGTTCGCTGGACGAACAGATTAATTGATTGTAAAATTAATTCAGCTACATGATCCAAATATTTATAACTAATTATAATGAGTTATGATTAATTATTCATATTTTTTCTTTTGAGCTAATTTGTTACAGCAGCATGTGTTTTTACTGTACATACCATTTGAGATAGTTACTTACGTGCCCCATTACAGACTCAAACTCTGGACCAAACAAATAGCTTCTGAAGCCTGTAGATATTCTGTACAGAAATATAAGCATCATATTGCAGAGCCAATAACAACTGCTTGAGTAAATGATGATCCTTTTCAAAGAGGTCCCATTTCAATAATAAATCTTATTTTACATAACTGATTAGGCATGGATAATGATGCAGTAATCATTATGAATGATTGCTGAATGAATAATCAGTCAAGTATGGTTAACAGTATAATTTATAAGGACTGCACAAGACACCCATATGCAGAGGTTAATGTATTAACGTTGTCCTGATTACACTGCATTAGAGAAAGTGATTTAGGAAGGAACAAATAAAGGAGAGAACGACAGGGAAACAAACTGGCAGCAGTGCGACCGATTTTTGTCAATATCATCATTGTTTCAATTGCAGGGTCCAGCACAAAGTGGCTGTCAGTATTTATCAGGTGCAGGCAGTGACAGAGAAAATGAATGGGCTAGCAGTTGCAGATCGAACCAACTGAGGGCGCTGGAGCGCCAACTTGAAGAGATGTTGGCTGTTTCTGAAATGGAATATAAGCTTAGGCTTGCTGCATACTGCGCAGTACACAATGATGCCTGCTGTTTTTTAATTGTAAGTGCCATTATTCCACTATAAACGCTGTAAACAGTACAGCATTCCTGTCACATGACCTTACCTCACTATAGCATCTGTAATTCAGGGAGTGGTTTTCAATTATTATAGATTTTCACCTACTTGCTTTTATTATAAGCCATTACCATAATATCATTTTAAAGGTGCCCAAGAATAATTTTCCACAAGATGTAATATAAGTCTAAGGTGTCTCCTGAATGTGTCTGTGAAGTTTCAGCTCAAAATACCCCATAGATTTTTTTAAATTAATTTTTTTAACTGCCTATTTTGGGGCATCATTAACAATGCACTGATTTACGCTTGGCGCCGCCCCTTTAAATCGCGTGCTCCCTGCCAAACGAGCTCTCGACTATATTACAGCGCATTTACAAAGTTCACACAGCTAATATAACCCTCAAATGGATCTTTACAAGATGTTCGTCATGCATGCTGTATGCATGCTTCGAATTATGTGAGTAAAGTATTTATTTGGATGTTAACACTTTATTCTGAGTGAATTTGAGGCTATGCTCCGTGGCTAACGGCTAATGCTGTTGTCACTGTTGGAGAGATTTATAAAGAATGAAGTTGTGTTTATGAATTATACAGACTGCAAGTGTTTAAAAATGAAAATAGCGACGGCTCTTGTCTCCGTGAATACAGTAAGAAACGATGGTAACTTTTACCACATTTAACAGTACATTAGCAACATGCTAACGAAACATTTAGAAAGACAATTTACAAATATCAGTAAAAATATCATGCTATCATGGATTATGTCAGTTATTATTGCTCCATCTGCCATTTTTCGCTGTTGTTCTTGCTTGCTTACCTAGTCTGATGCTTCATCTTTGCACAGATCCAGACGTTAATACTGGCTTGTGTAATCCCTTGAACATGAGCTGGCATATGCAAATATTGGGGGCGTACACCCCGACTGTTATGTAACAGTCAGTGTTATGTTGAGATTCGCCTGTTCTTCGTAGGTCGTTTAAACAAATGAGATTTATATAAGAAGGAGGAAACAATGGGGTTTGAGACTCGCTGTATGTCTTTTCCATGTACTGAACTCTTGTTATTTAACTATGCCAAGGTAAATTCAATTTTTGAATCAAGGGCACCTTTAAATCAAAAAGTCAAATAGCAAAAGGGCCAAGTCTCTTTATGTACTACAGACAGCACATTTTAAAGCACTTAAAATCCAACCTGTGACTCACTAACCAGGCTAACACTACTAACACTAACCAGTATTAGTGCTGTCTGAGACACAGTGATGGTGTCAGATGGTAATGCCAAGTTACTTTGATATATGTACACCATGATACTGTTTCATGGTATTCACATGATACCCAAAGGCACTTCAGAGAATATCAAGGTACTTTTAGGTTATTGTAAAAACAGACATTAATTGTAAAGAGGTTTCACAAGAATCTATTTTGTTTTGGATGGTTATCTTATAAAATGGTAAAAGCGTATCTGTGTGCAAGCTGCTTTGTGTATAGGGGGTGTCAAGGTAGAGCAGACGGCTGGTATTTCTCAGTCTACTGCCCATAGTCTGCACAGCACACCTGAGACGTGTGTGTGTGGGAACAGAGCCAAGCTTATTCTTTCCAATGCGGCTCCAAGTTTAATAATGCTTGTAATTGGAATTGATGGGTGAAGAAGAGCTCTGCTAAGACTGTGAAGGTAATGTGAGTAAGTGTGAGCTCCTTTGGCGGCTTTCCACAAGGTTCCACAAAGCTTATCCATTTGGCATTATGGAGAAATAACATTTACGGGTGTACCAGCAGCAAAATGAGTTTTGTCGAGTTTAATTAAAGTTATATACAAATACCATTACTCTTAAAAAAAAAATCCATAATTTTCCATATCATTTTATGTCCATATATCATTATCTTGTTATTTCAGCAAACAGTTTTTAGCCTTTTTTTTGCACATTATTAATTAGTTTGAATTGGTTAACAGTGTTTCCATGAGAAATCTGTCATTTTAAAGGGATAGTTCACCCAAAAATGAAAATTCTGCCATTAATTACTCACCGTCATGTTGTTCCAAACTTGTAAGACTTTCGTTCATCTTGAAAATACAAATGAAGATCTTTTTAATGAAATCTGAGAGCTTTCTGTCCCTCCATAGACAGCTACACAACTGACACTTTGACGCTTCAAAAAGTTCATAAAGAGATCGTAAAACTAATAAATGAATTGAGTGGTTTAGTCCAAATTTTCTGAATGCTGAAATTGGCTCCCCTCAAGTCCTGATGGCTTTTATATTAAATATGTTTAAAGAGGTAAATAATGAGCGAACCTGCTCCAACAGAGGGCTGGAAACACTTCACTGCTGTGATCACTCAGTAAACGCCTGCTCAGGGTTAATAACGTGGAAAGCGAGGAGTGACAGAGGCTGGATATAAGATGAGATACAGAGTTTCTTTTCTCTGCCCTTAGGCAAAACACTTTCATTTACAGCAGAGAGCGTTCTTGAAAAGCTGTCGGAAATCTGCCACAAGAAGCGGTTTGGATAAGGTAATGGTGCGTTTTGTAGTGATTGCATTTTGAATAGTGAGTTGCATTAAATGCTGCAGCTGTGTCACAACATTACATCCAATGGCTGTGAAATTCAAAGATAATCCCTGTGAAATGGGCTGGAACATGGAAATTCAGCAGCTTATGCAGTCTAATGAGTGGTACGGCACAGTCCTGGCTTTTTATCTGTTGCGACGAATGATGACCTTACCACAGTGCTTTGATTCTGTTCCTCATGCTGGATCATGTCTATGAAGGGACTGACCCAATGACACCCCTGTTTTCCTCTTCAGAGAAAACCATAATAACATAGAACACCGCATTCACTGGAAGAGACAATCGTTTTTAAGGGATGCTCTACTGCTCTCACTGCTTATTTGGCAAAACCTCAGTAGTGTTCACAAGTTGAACATTGACACATTACCAATATATAGTGGGCTCCAAAAGAGGGTTAAATCAGTTTTTAAATTAAACTTTTCACTTAAATTCTTGTATGGATAATATAACTCGTAATGAAAAAATGTCATTACATTTACAAAACAAAATTCAGAATACGAGCATTTCCACTAGTAGTCTCAGACTTCACCACATATTTATGCATGAATAGAACATTGTTATTTTAATGTAACAACATAAACGACTCATATGTGATGAACTTTACACATTTAGTGAAGTGACATGTGGCCAAGTATGGTGACCCATACTCGGAATTTGTGCTCTGCATTTAACCCATCCAAGTGCACACACTTGCTGCGGAGCCCGGGGAGCAGTTGGGGGTACGGTGCCTTGCTCAAGGGTCTCACCTCAGTCGTGGTATTGAGGGTGCGGGGAGAGCGCTGGACATTTACTCCCCTCACCAACAATCCCTGCCGGACCTGAGACTCGAACCCATGACCTTTGGGTCAAGGTACCGACTCTCTATCCATTAGGCCACGACTGCCCCAATTTATAGAACTGAACTGAATCAACATTGAACTGACTTGAGCTGAATAATGACACTATTCCCTTCTTTAGAGCTGCTTTCCAGCAGAATTTGAATTTGTCTAATATATGATGAAGTTTGCATCATTGATTCTGATATTTTCTTATTACAGTGAAGCTGCTTTGAAACAATCTGTATTGTAGAAAGCGTTATATAAATAAAGATTAAAGTAAAAAAACACTTGGTCCAGTGTTCTGTTTAGTGTTACATGTGATAACCTTCATTCCCTTCTTTTATGAATAAACACAAAATGAATCAGCGTTTTTAAAGCTGAGTGTTTATTTGCAGTGGTGACAGTGAACAGCAATATTGCACATATTGCAGGCCATTTAAAATGCACATCTTTTGGTTAGTAAACACTAAGGGCCTTCAATGTAGAGATCTTTAGCTTTACATCTACAGTGCAGACTCAAGTAAGCATAGCGTACACAAAATATTAGCATAGTTTGTTGATTCAGGAATGTGTAATTGGGTTTGGCACATACCGAAGAAATGAAACCTTATTACTAATACTACAAATAGCATCTAATAAAATACATTTCCCTTTCTGGAATGACGTGTTGCTGTGCTTCTCTCTTAACCTAATAAACACTTAGACTTTAATGTTAGCATTCTTCCTTCCCTTTTTTAAGTTGGTTGTACACCATTTACTGCAATATGTTTGGAAAATGCTCTGATATCATAACATTCATTTTTTAGACTAAGCTAGATACACTATATGGCCAGAGGCAATGATGTTGAGTTTGGCAAAGTTGTTAAGTGGGGTTCACGTCTGGGCTTTGTGCAGACCCGTCAAAGTCTTCCACAACGGACTTTGTAAACCATATATATATAATTTGGCACCAGCATTTCTCTAGAATGTCATTATGAAGTAGCATTAAAATGTTTTCAATGGAATTATTGGAACAACCAAATCCATTAATTAGAATCCACATACTTTTGGCCATATAGTGTAGCGTTACTGACAGTGTTAGTGTAGACTGACAGTGAAATATAATTTTTGTTCCATGTCTTTGGTAAATAAATGAATGAAAATCTCCAATGCACTGTTTAAAACAATATAGATAAATATTGTCTCAAAATACAAATGAAAATACTTAGGGTACAAATAGAGGAGTAATCTCTGTCACAATTATTTTTGTGTTATAAATAATATATAATCAAATATCCCTATTTAATCTTTACCACTATTCAATCATTTCTTACTGTAAAACTATGTGATATATGTTTGTCACAAACAATCACAATTTGCACAAAGAGTCATAAATTCTAAAAACACAGCGTGTCAATACAGTACTTGGTACAATGGTAAACACTTCAATTAATCTTCATTACATAACAGCTAAGAAATTATGCATTTGACTGTTGACGGTCCAGGAGGCTATTAGATGGTGATATAGTACATTATATTCTAAAACTCTTATTTTTATTGAGAATTCAGACCAGTTCTGGATTTTTAAGGAAATATTCCTGGTTATGCACTATATCCACAGAAAATAATTTTAATTTGTCCCTCAGTTTGTACATAAATATTGCGTTTAAATTAATGCACTTATAATAGAAGTCTGTGGGGCAAGACATACAGGTTTTAAAGCACAAATTTGAACCTATTATTTTTTGTTAATGTGCTTATCTTAATTATTCTGTACAAAACTGTGTGATATTTGAGCTGCAAGTTGTCTAAATCATAGATATGACAATGTTGATATGTTTGGACTTGGCGGAATAGATCTGCTACGCTGCCGCTGCTTTTATTGCTGCTGCTGCTGCTACTGCAGAGCAAGTACGGGACTTGATACTGCCAATACATACACACACTGCTGTGAGCAAGTAAGACATGCTGCTGCTGTACAATATAGCGCACACGAATTACCTGTAGCAGATCTATACAGGTGGAGCTGGGGAAGGGGGAGGGTTTCTGAAGCGCGCTGCACTGCAAAGGCAAATGCTACCAAAGTATTTGAAGTTTGAACACACAAGCTCACTGGCTACTGATTAAAGGACCTATTAGCCTGTGCCATCTAGAGTTTCATGACAGAACTTTGTATTTGTGACTATATTTTTAATGCAGTGTGGTATTATGACCCCAGTGTAATGCCTTGCTCCTTATATTTCCATTGTAAAAGCTATACTGTAAGCACAATTTTTGTTTTTTTGTACAAAGTGATGGACAAATTATTTCAAACTTCTATGGTAATCAACCTTGAATATTCCATTAATGTACAGTTGTGCAGTTTACAGTGAGTATAATATTTCCAGTTAAAAGAAAGAACAAAACACAACAGACAGACAACTGGGAGAAGGGAAGAGGAGAAGACATATAATGTCATAGGATGAAAATCTGGTCCTTCATTATGAAATTATAGCTCAAAGAGCTCATCACCTCTGCATTCTGGAATGTCCAATTTCCTAGTGGAACATTCTAGGATATCCGAGAGGTTCATTATTCTAGAGCACTTCACTGGTCTAATACTCTGGAATGTCCAGCTGATACAATACTTCAGAATGTCTTCTCAATTTCCTATATTCCTACAGAATCTACTAACATCTACTGAATTTCCACCCGGTGCACTCTATAAATCCTGTCCCAGTCTTTCTATCTCATCAATCAGGAAGTCAATGTCAGACCTGGTTACAGCCGGATTGGAGATGACCATTCTGAAGAAGTTGACCTTATTACCCTGAGGCTGGTAGCCCACCATTGTTGTCCCACACTCCATCATCAGTGCCTTGATCTTGGGGGCAACCTAGATAAAAGTCACAAGACAGAAGTTTAATACTTGTAATGTATTCATAATTCATTATACTGTACAAGTATTTTGTTGTACAGTATTAATAAAGTGAGTTCTCTGTAGTGAAATATGTGGCGTACCAGTCTGTTTTTTTTTTTTTAAATAAGTCTTATGCCCACCAAGGCTAAATTTATTTGATTAAAAATACAGTAAAAAAACAGCAATATTGTGAAATATGTTTACAATTTTAAATAACAGAAGACATTGAAAATTCAGCTTTGCCATTATAGGAATAAATTACATTTTAAAATATATTAAAATAGAAAACAGTTCTTTTAAATTACAGTAATATTTCACAATATTGACATTTTACTTTCATAAAATGAATGCAGGCCTGGTGAGCAGATACTTCTTTCAAAAACATTTAAATAATCATAATTATTACAAACCTTTGACACAACTAGTGTTGTCACAATACTGGAATTTCCAACTTCAGTATGATACCTTGAAAAATACTGATATTCTATACCATTTTCGATCGATACCATAAGGAAAACTTTCATATATACTGACATACAGATATTTTTATTATCTCATTTTTATTTTTATTTGTTTATTTTTTTGTGATAATTTGGGTAATTGTGTGAAATATCTTACACACAGCAGCTTTATTTGAAATTCTAAAGTAATTTACAAAAAAAAAAAAAGATAAGTCATAAATAAACAGTCAGTCATAAAATAAGAACAAATAAACTGCAAAGGATAGCACAAATAAATACAATAGAATAAAGATGCAAAGGAAAAAATTCAGTTTTTCAGGTGGGTCTAACAGTAGTGTTCAAGTAAGAAATACTATAATAATCAAATAAAGTAATCAAATGTGAAATAACACTGGATATTCTTAATTGTAAAAATTTAATTAAATTAAATACAGATTAATGCTTACAAATTAAATTTACAAAAGTTATTCAGTCAAGAGCAGTGAGTGATTTTGTCTCTCTTTTGTTCTTAGATTAACATGACAGACAGCAGCAGGGAAATTAGGCTGCTGTCACTTTAAAGGCCCCGGTATACTTCAAACGAAATCGAAGAAAGAACTGATGTGACGTCATTTCGAACAAAATCAGGCCAAAACGAAGTTCGTTTTGTGTTCTTTTTGGAAGTTCGAAACGGCTTGCCAAAGCAAACTTTCAGGAAAAGTTTGTTCCAGCACCAAAACACCTTCGTACTACCATTGGTCAGTGACGATAACGTAACAGGAGGTGTGCGCTGAGGCTCCGCCTTCACTCGCGTGGAGCTCTTCTTTGACTCATTTGATCTGTAGAGTTTGTTGAGGTAAGATCTCCGTGGGTGAAAACATGAACAGACTAGATAGCTGCTTTATAGTACAAAATGAAGTTGTGCTTGTAAAAAAATGAGGCACTAACACTGTTTTTCATGTTTGATACTGTAAAGCTGCTTGATTTTAAGCAATCCATTGAATAAAGTGCTATATGAAGACGTGACTAGAGTGCTACTTTGCAGAGCTAGTGCTAACATTCCCATGCTGTTATGATCAGATGCTTTTCTTATGCTTTCTATAATAAATGCTTACTGTTTTCTCATTTTTGTTGTGTTTATTTTGTTACTGGGAAGAAAGTGCACGGCACATATTTACATATTCATCTAAACGTCGCTCTTAGGTGTGTGTGCGGTGTCAGATGTTCGTTTACAGTATATCGCTGGTCACACATTTCGAACTTTGTTTTACCCCTAAACCCGAAAAAGAAGTTTGTTTGAAGTATACCGGAGCCTTAAGAGTGTATGCACGGATCCAATATACTGTTACACAACATGCGTTTACGTTTACTTTTTACATTCCAAAACTGACTTTTTTACCTGAATACTTGCCAAGACAGGCATTTTGACAATTTTGTGTGTTTTTGAAGCCCAATAAGCCACAAAAAACAACTTCATTTGGTACTCGTCAGCTGTTTGAGAGGTGTCTTTATGTGCACGCCATTTATATAGATCAGTGGTGCGCACACTTAGGGTGTGAGAGCAAAACCTGTGGGAATTATGTAAATTTATGTGCAATACAAGCACAATTCAACCAGAGTGAATGAGACAAGTGAGTGAGAGGAGGCAGGTGTGTGTCAATTCGCCATTGGAGAGAATGTGCAGCTTGTATCGGTGTATCGATACTGCACAAAACGAGTATATTTCAGTATTGATATGTATTCAAAATATCGATATTTTTGACGACACTAGAGTGTACACATTTTGTACTTGATCAGTTTGTGTATATAAGAGGAGGAGTGAGTCTTTGAGTATCATCTCACCTTATGAAGCCGTTGTCTTTTCTCCTCTCCGTCTGGCAGGAGTCGCAGGCTTGGAGGAATGTACCAGAAACACACATTGGTGTGTTGGGGCTGAGAAAACAGACAGAAAGACAGCATAGCATTTAAGAAAACAGGACATATTCTAAGCAGACATTTGTCAAAGTCTTCTTCGAACAAATTATACATTTGTGAATCATAATAAATTGCTACATTCTTTGCTTCTGTGCACTGCGAGTGTTCATTTTCAACATCTTTAAAGTTGTCTAAGATCTGAAATATATTCTACACAAGTACATGGACGTAAACACTTCGAGCAACACAAATGCGATTTCATGTATTGGTGCATTCTGAAATGTGTCAGAATGCAAATCATAATGCATTGCAAGTATGTGCTGCATTCTCAGCATTGCCATGAGGGGCAGTATAGTGATGTAAACTTCTACAATCTTCTTCTGTGGTCAGTTTTCTCTTCCAGGTCAACTACTGTCAGAGCAACAGTTTGAAGAGTATCTTGTTGAACAAAATTTTAATGTTAGTTAAACATAAACCACATGAGCAATGTGTTACAGGCCCTTACCAGATTGTANATTATGTAAAATCATGTGCAATACAAGCACAATTGTATTGTGCTTGTTTTGCACAGGGCAGTTGTGGCCTAATGGATAGAGAGTCGGACTTGTAACCCAAAGGTCATGGGTTCGAGTCTCAGGTCCGGCAGGGATTGTCCGTGAGGGGAGTGAATTTCCAGCGCTCTCCCCTCCTTCAATACCACGACTGAGGTGAAACCCTTGAGCAAGGCACCGTACCCCCAACTGCTCCCCGGGCGCCGCAGCAATGGCTGCCCACTGCTCCGGGTGTGTGTTCACGGTGTGTGTGTGCACTTGGATGGGTTAAATGCAGAGCACAAATTCCGAGTATGGGTCACCATACTTGGCCACATGTCACTTCACTTCACTTCAATTCAACCAGAGTGAATGAGACAAGTGAGTGAGAGGAGGCAGGTGTGTGTCAATTCGCCATTGGAGAGAAGAGAGAGTGAGAATGTGCAGCTGGTATCGGTGTATCGATACTGCACAAAACGAGTATATTTCAGTATTGATATGTATTCAAAATATCGATATTTTTGACGACACTAGAGTGTACACATTTTGTACTTGATCAGTTTGTGTATATAAGAGGAGGAGTGAGTCTTTGAGTATCATCTCACCTTATGAAGCCGTTGTCTTTTCTCCTCTCCGTCTGGCAGGAGTCGCAGGCTTGGAGGAATGTACCAGAAACACACATTGGTGTGTTGGGGCTGAGAAAACAGACAGAAAGACAGCATAGCATTTAAGAAAACAGGACATATTCTAAGCAGACATTTGTCAAAGTCTTCTTCGAACAAATTATACATTTGTGAATCATAATAAATTGCTACATTCTTTGCTTCTGTGCACTGCGAGTGTTCATTTTCAACATCTTTAAAGTTGTCTAAGATCTGAAATATATTCTACACAAGTACATGGACGTTAACACTTCGAGCAACACAAATGCGATTTCATGTATTGGTGCATTCTGAAATGTGTCAGAATGCAAATGATAATGCATTGCAAGTATGTGCTGCATTCTCAGCATTGCCATGAGGGGCAGTATAGTGATGTAAACTTCTACAATCTTCTTCTGTGGTCAGTTTTCTCTTCCAGGTCAACTACTGTCAGAGCAACAGTTTGAAGAGTATCTTGTTGAACAAAATTTTAATGTTAGTTAAACATAAACCACATGAGCAATGTGTTACAGGCCCTTACCAGATTGTAGAACATAGAACAACTCTCTGCTAGTCTTAAAGACACAAGGCCATGATGTGGCTCAGACTAGTAACAGACACCTGGACTCTGAATAGTACTAGAGTATGTTATTATGGACAGTGGCAAACTCTGTTGTGTTTTCACTCACCTCCCCTTGAAACACCATCTCATATCCTTCTCGGTTCTTGATCTTGTGGTAGAGATACTCAGACAGCTCCAAACATCTGTCGATGTGTTTCTCAAAGCCAATAGTGCCCTGTTAAAGATGAAAGATCCATTACATGACAGCTGATATTCTGCACAAGCATCTTGTGTTGATTTGACATTGATTCTCTACATGACAATACAATACCCATCCATCCATCCATCTATCCATCCATCATTCATCCAACTGTTCACCTATCCATCCATCCATCCATCCATCCATCCAACCGTTCATCCATCAATTCATCCATCATCCATCCATCCAACCAACCGTTCATCCATCCGACCATCCATACATCATCCATCTATCCACCATTCATCCATTATCCGTCCAACCGTTCATCCATCCATCCATCCACCCATCAATCCATCATTCATTCATTAATTTATTCATTGCTCTATATCATTCATCCATGATCCATTCATTCATCCATCTATCATCATTCATCCATCCATCCATCCATCCATCCATCAAACCGCTCATCCATCCATTCATCCATCATCCATCCAACCGTTCATCTATCCATCCATCATTCATCCATCCAACCGTTCATCCATCCATTCATCCATCCATTCAACCGTTCATCCATCCATCCATCCACCCATCATTCATTCATTCATTGCTCTATATCATTCATCCATGATCCATTCATTAATTCATCTATCCATCCATCATTCATCCATCCAACCATTCATCCATCCATTCATCCATCCCTCCATCTATCCAACAGTTCATCCATCCTTCCATCCATCCAACCGCTCATCCATCCATTCATCCATCCAACCATTCATCTATCCATCCATCATTCATCCATCCAACCAACCGTTATTCCATCCGACCATCCATCCATCATCCATCTATCCACCATTCATCCATTATCCGTCCAACCGTTCATCCATCCATCCACCCATCCATGCATCCATACATCCATACATCCATCCATCCATCATTTATTTATTCATTCATTCATTCATTCATTCATTCATTCATTCATCCATCTGACCATCCATATATCATCCATCTATTAGTGTTGGGCGATGTCTACCAAATTGGCATCGGACGATGTCTACAGTGAAACATCGTGATGGACTGTGACATCGGGGTAGGGGGGTGGGGGAATTTAATTCATTGGCTTGCTCTGTTCCGAGCCAGTGGACACGCACCGTTAATGTGGTGCACGTCTGGAGAAAGAGAGAACACACACGGAGCTGGAAGGGCTTGAATGAAGCGCGTTTGTAGATAAAACTACAAGAGGATATAGCGCTGAAATCCATCCAACCAACCAACCATTTATCCATACATCCAGCCATCATCCATCCACCGTTCATCCATCATCCATCAATCCATTTGTTTGATTAATTCATGAGTAACACATTATCAGACACTGAGCTTCTGATCTCATGAATGTGCACACACACCTTTGACTTCCACATGAGCCAGAATTTGAAGATGTCTACATGGCGGCCACACTGTATGGCCTTGTCCCCCGTGTCATAGTTGACATCATACTGTTTATCCTGCTGAAAGAGATATCCAGCACACATGGAGTTGCAGTCCTGTAGTAGACCCTGTTAAACACACACACATGAACACAGTGAGATGGCAGGAGCACTGAGCAGAGATGAACATAATCACATGTCAAACTGTCCTGTCTATCGCTCTTTTACTTTATTGTCTTTTGAACATCTTGTTTCTAGTCAGTTTTCTTTGTATTCTATCACTAAATTTTACTCCATTCTATTACTCTTTAGACTCATTCATTCTGCCACCCCCATTTCTGTCTTTCTCTCTTACCTTCTCTCGGACCAGAATGGCGGAGCACTGTAGTGGAACACCCATCATCTTGTGTGGGTTCCATGTGACAGAGTTAGCTCTGCAGAAACAGCACTGATCAGAACACGGTGTTGGCACACGGTTTAGTTGGTTACAGAGGCAAGAACATAGTGGCGTATGTACTAACAGGGGTGTAGTAACCATTATAACATTTAGAAATGTCAACGTCTGCCTCTCCCATTTTGGGAAATTCTTATATTACAATTTAATTTTGCTTGACTGCAGTGCAAAGATAAGCAGGCAGATAAAACCAAGGACTTTAGGACCAAGCAGAAACCTCAACTAACTGGTTGAATCAGCAGAGGACGGCTCCTGTGAAATGAGTTCTTATTACAGTAACAGTTTACTTAAGTGCGAACTAAATGTAATGTTTTTGGACAATTAATTGCATATTAATCGCAATTAAATTAAAATGTAGAGCATTTGTGATAAACCGAAATATACTTTAATGCTATTTCTATTTTACTTTCATGTCATGTATTTAAATATATATGTAACTACACATTTGTAATGATGAAGATGCAATCTAGTACATTTAAAATATATTAACTTTAAATGTAATATTGAATAACAGTACAGTTACAATTGAAATCAAGTACTTTACATGTGCTTTAGTATGTTAGTCAACACATCAAAATAAGTGTACTTATTTAAAGCATCACTTTAGTATGTACTATATTTATATGGTAAAATAATATTCATGAATATAATATAATATTCATGAAGCAAGCTCATAAGGTTTATAATATGTCTCTCCACTTTTTGAGATCATCCCAATGCCGCTGGTGCTTATGTATGATACCTCTCAATGCCGTTAAGCTTGTGTCTGTGTTTTCTGGACATCAGCAAACCTCCACCCCAAGCTCCCTTTAAAAAAAACATTTACACCATCAGAAACTTATTCACAGCATTTCAACATAATACATCTGTTTACGTGAGTAAAGAAAGAATCACAAACATACATCCACATGAAGCCAAATGTTGTATTTCTCACAGATGTCAGCGATCTCATTGATTGGATCAAAGGCTCCGTACACTGTAGATCCAGCTGTAGCGTTCACAAACATCGGCACGAACCCCTGGAAAGCACAGACACAACAGAGCCACTTCACCATATAAACTGACTTCACATACACAATCGAAATCAAAGTTGCAGATGCACTGCTCAGAACTAACTGCATGTTGATTGCAATTAAATGAAAATGTGTTAGAGTTTAAATTCATATTAAATGCAATTAGCTGAACTTTAGAGCGTTTTTTTGATGCACTTCAGTAGAACTTAAGTATATCTTAATATGAAGTTTCATAATTAGTTCTATTGTGTTTGAAATATGGTTAAAGTGTACTGCTGTATGTACTGACAAGCATTTATGGTCAACTAAAATTTACTTTAATGTCATATTGATACTTGCATGTATGTCAAGTATTTAAATATATTTGTAATCACACATTTCTGATGAGTCTAATAAGTCTAGTACATTTATAATATATTAACTTTAAATGTAATATCGAATAACGCATACAGTTGAAATTAATATCAAGTACTTTACATGTGCTTTTGTATGTTATAGTGATGATACACAGGGACATTTTTTTGAGCAATGTTGCCAGGCAATGTTGTCGAGCGATGTTGCTTGGGCACTTTCCCATTGAGAGTGTGCAACAAATTTCTATCTGGATACTTTAGATTGGTCATGGTGTCTCACCTGGTTGCTCGTTGACAGCAACATTGCTCAAAAAGTTGCCCCGTGTATCATCGCCTTTAGTCAACACATCAAAATAAGTGTACTTTAAAGCATGACGAAAGTTTATTAAAACATAATGATATAAGATGTACTTTAAAGAAAAAATGTTTAATTTGACATTATCACAAAGTGCACTTTTAACCTCTTAAAGGATTAGTTCACTTCAGAATAAAAATGTCCTGATAATTTACTCACCCCCATGTCATCCAAGATATTTATGTCTTTCGTTCTTCATTTGAAAAGAAATTAAGGTTTTTGAGGAAAACATTCCAGGATTTTTCTCCATATAGTGGACTTCACTGGGGTTCAATGGGTTGAAGGTCCAAATGTCAGTTTCATTGCAGCTTCAAAGAGCTCTACATGATCCCAGACGAGGAATAAGTGTCTTATTTAGAGAAACGATTGGCCAAAATTGACATACTTTTTTAACCACAAATGCTTTTGTCGCACTAGCCCTGCGATGCGCCACGCATTACGTAATCACGTTGGAAAGGTCACGGAAGGTAGGCGGAAGTACTGCGGTAGGGCAAAAAACTCCATCTCATTTTGTCCACCAAATTCAAAATCGTACGACATCGTTGTTTTACCTATTTTTGTAAATGCCGTTCGACTTTTAGTCTTTGCATGTTCGCTTTGTAAACATCTTTTTTTTATTTTTTTTAGAAACTGACTGATCGATTTGCTAGATAAGACCCGTAATCCTCGTCTGGGATCATGTAGAGCTCTTTGAAGCTGCAATTTGGACCTTCAACCCGTTGAACCCCAGTGAAGTCCACTATATGGAGAAAAATCCTGGAATGTTTTCCTCAAAAACCTTAATTTCTTTTCAAATGAAGAACGAAAGACAAACATCTTGGATGACATGGGAGTGAGTAAATTACCAGGAAATTGTAATTCTGAAGTGAACTAATCCTTTAACATGATAAGTAGCGTAATGAGATGACAGAGAGGTTGAAGAGTTTATTCTTGTGTACAGGACATTCACCTTCTGTTTGGCGTCAATGACTTTGGCCTCCAGATCAGCTGGAATGACTCTACCTCTAACAAAGAGACACAAATGTAACAGACTCTTGCCGATGAGAGGGTCCTCAAACACACAGCACAGACACAGAGAGCTTCCGCTTACCTTTCATCTGTGCTCAGCAAGATCAGATTCTCTGTGCCAAAACCCAACACTGCACTGGCCTTCTTTATAGAGTAGTGACTCTGGGAACAATATTGTAACAGACTTGTAAGTGTATGATAGTTCATACATTAAATGTTTACTTTGCCAAAAACATGAAAATTAATTAAACTTGTATGACTTTTCTGTGTGACCCAAAAGGAGATGTTCTGCAGAACATCCTGACTTTCCATACAATGAAAGTGAATAGAGATGAGGTCTGTCAAGCTTCAAAACTGACCCACGGAAAGCACCATCCAGCATAGCTCTCACATCTCATTTGCATTTGCACACATTCAAATATGGTGCAAGACACATCACACCAGGTTGGACATCAATGATGATCTGTCATGGAACTGTGAACGTTTGATGTCATTGATATCTTAATGTGTGCAAACGAGATGTGAGAGCTGCGGCAAAGGAGGTTTACAGAGAGTATTGGGCAAAATTTTGGTCTTTTTATCTCACAAAATGCTAGCTTATGGTTTCAGAAGACTTACAGTAAGTCGTTGCGTCAGACTTTCTCATTGTCCATCATCTTGACGGACAGGGTCGTAAAAATTCCGTCATAATCTATTATTACCCATCATTTTAATTATAATAAGACATTTAATAGAATTTGTTTTCACTCACATTTTCATTTTTAATCATGAATTTACAGGATGAGCATATAGGCTAGATTATGCATTTATTTACTTATGAAGAGAACAGATTAACAGTCAATTGTGCTTCATTTTTCATGTTCAACACTACACGAAAGAGATGAATGTTTGTTTGTCTTTTTCCGCAGTGACACTAAAACATGACCTTTGTGCCCGAACTGGAAAATATGAACAATTATGATTAAAATATGAACAAAACACTTAAAGATCATGAACTAAAATCAACTTTTTTTTTTTTCTGCTGGGTTCTTGTGACTGATAAACATTGTGTGTTGTTTTGTCCTTCATCCTCCACCACATCCGCATCCGTCCCTCATTTTCACCTCTTTTATCAACAACATCACAACTCTTTGGCCGTTTGAACTGAGATCAAAGATGAGACAATGCTACATAATAGCTCATTAATATGCATGCTCGTCATCATCTGGACAGGGGTGGGAATTACGGTTACAAGTTACAATAGATCACCCTCAGTGTAATCTGTCAAACGACAGACAGCTTTCAGATTTGTTCGTCAATGCCAAAAAATTTAATCAATGACGGAAAAAATTCGGTTAACACGACCACAACTTACAATAAAATGCACAAGTTGTATGGACTACTTTTAAAGTACTTTATGGTGCTTATTTTATCTGTTTTGGAGCTCACTGGATTCACTGTATAGAAAAGAGACACCAGGATATTCTGCAAAACATTTTTTTTGGGGGGTTCAGAGAGAAAGAAAATACAGGTTTGGAACAACCCTCATGGGTGAGTATATGATAACAGAATATTCATATTTTATTCCATTCCTATTATGCAAGTTTAACCATTGATGTGACTTCCAAAACATTTGATAGCAACAATTCAAATATTAAAAATATTAGTAAAACTTTCAGGCTCTCAAACCACACTGGAAAAAAAAAAGTCAGTAAATAATCAGTCAGTGAAGCGAGCCAGCTGTGTGTTTTGCACATCAACACTCTAGTGTGAAGAGAAAATACTATTTAAACAAAATAGTTTCTTTTAATTTTGACTTTGGAGAGTGTTATTTACTTTTAGATAAACTGAACAAACGGCTTTAACCGGAAATCACAATTTTCAATTAAACCAATATAAAACTGCAATAAATTACACATTCGTTTCACTTTTCTCAGTGCACAGCATTTAACTACACAGAAATGGAGAGATAAAAAAAAACTAAGGGAGAGAGAAGAGAGAGAGTGAGTGAATGACCTACATGTTCTGAGGTAAACAGCACCAGTCTGGGAACCGCTGCCATGCCTTTGATTTTAACCTCAGGGTAGTGTTTGTACCGTGCCACCATCACGCTGTACATGTTTGAGATCGCTCCTCCTGCAAGAACAAACATTTTGCTACATTCAACTGATGAGGTGGTCTGTAATTAACACTGTGTGCTAATTATCTCAAGAACAGACAGACACATTTACATGTGCCTCAAATAAATTGAATAGCAAATGAATTAGTCAATATTACCAGAATTATTCTGTGGCTGGATTATATTGGGTCCAATTTATATTTGTGTGTGCATGTGTTTGTCTGCAAAAATTAGCTTTAACATGGCAGCCAGATGAAGACAGGCTCCTCTGTCCATTCTTGGCTTCTCATAACCATTCATCCATCTTTCTTTCTTTTCATACACTCTAAAAAATGCTGGGTTAAAAACAACCCAAGTTGGGTTGAAAATGGACAAACCCAGCGATTGGGTTGTTTTAACCCAGCGGCTGGGTTAAATGTTTGCCCAACCTGCTGGGTAGTTTTATTTAACCCAAATATTGTTTAAAAATTACTGTATTTCTTGCTTAAAATGAACCCAAAATATGTTGGAAATTAACATTTATTAATATGTTTAATAAACAAACATTTATTAATACTTTTTTTGAATAATATTTAAACAATAAACATTTATTAAATTGCTTATTAATAAATGCTCATCTTTTTGATTATTATTGTTGCCTCTAGTAATTATGAGTCTGATTTTTAATTTCCAACCTATTTTGGGTTCATTTTAAGCCAGACATATAGTAATTTGTAAACAATTGTTGGGTTAAATAAAACTACCCAGCAGGTTGGGCAAACATTTAACCCAACTGCTGGGTCAAAACAACCCAATCGCTGGGTTTGTCCATTTTCAACCCAACTTGGGTTGTTTTTAACCCAGCATTTTTTAGAGTGTATCTCATTCAAAAAAATATTTAGATTAATGTATTTGAATTGCATATAAAATTTCCATCCATTTGGATTACACAGTTTTAACCATTTAAATTTAAAGCTTTTTTGTGTGTTAACATCATATACTCATTGTAAAAATATTTTGAAACAATTTGCATTACTACTCTATGAAGAAATAGATAAATAAAAAAATGAAACAGTGCCACAGTTTGCTTACAGGAATCATTTTTCATTTGTTTAAATCTGTGCACCCACCAGTTGTTGAGAGGAAAACATCAATATTAAAAAATTACCCCATAAAGGCATACTGTGTAATGTTAGGCTCTCTAGTGGAAACAACTGCATGCATTTTGCAGAAGAACATTGTTTGGTTGTGCTTTGGCTCTGCGTGAATATGACCCTTCACAATATATAAAGCTTTACAATGAATTCTGTTAGAGAGCTACATATGGCACTGCTCAATAAAATAACTTACTCACCTGTTGAGTAATAAAAACGCCATCGCTTTTACAATATTTCAAATCCCTCAGTTCCCGCCATATTCGAAAAGCCAAGCCAATGTTGATTCTTGTTTTATTACGAGTTCTGTCTCGTTCTCTTTTTGCCAGCAGACTCTCCTCTGTTCAACGTTTGTTTAAACGGGTGATTCCCCGGAGGTTGGAGATTTAGCTGCTCCATTCTCGCTCATTGTGACAACTAACCTATGCCACTCCCACACCAGACACGCGTCAAAGTACCAGAGCAATTTTTCTCTATTTACAGATATGACAAGAAGTATGAACGCAATTTCCTGCAAAAAACAATCCCGACAGGTCTAAAATATAAACACTTATAACAGGTTTATATCACAGTGAAGCAGGGTACGACAAAAACATGTTTTGGAGAAAGTTGTATTGACGAAAAAAAACTTACATAGTGTACCTTTAATCTAGAACTCTTAATTATTCTGTTGTTTAAATGGCCATACCTGGTGAGAAAATTCCATCGCCCTCTCCGTTTGGCCAGCCGACAATCTCTCGCATTTTCTTCAGGGTGAGCTGTTCCATCAGTACAAACACTGGTGCAATCTCATATGTGAACCTGTAAACACACACACACACCCCTCATTTCTACTTGTCCCACATTAATGAGTGTCTTGACAGCAGGAGGTAATTCACTATCTGTATTCATTAAGTCTGTTCAATCCATCACAGAATTATTCTGATGGGAGGCCCTCGCTGGATGCATCTTCAACCTATTAGTACCCGTCAATAATCATCCACGGTGATTAGTAATGATGAGCAGCTCATTAGTACATGCAAATGTCAAGTGCTCATGCAGTTCTGTCTAATCAATATAAACAGTACTGACATATAATTTACAGACAGCAGGAACATGTGCAAACATGAAAGGTGAAATCATATGCTGTAGGGGAGACCGGGGCTAGTTGTCATATGGGCAAATTGAAACAAGGATGCATCTCAGAAACAGTGAGGTTTAGTGTTAAAAGTGCAATTCTCTAGCAGGTATTTATAGTGCTGGAAAGTAACTGATTACATGTAATCTGGATTACGTAATCAGATTCAAAAAATGAAGTACTTGTATTTAGATTACATTACATTTTAAAATATTTTTATACTTGTAGACCATAGTTACTTTTTTATTGATTAAAAGATTACGTTACACATTAAAATGTACAAATTTACATAATTTCATATTTACATGCAATTCAGGGATTCCCCAACTTTTTTGACAGCTGAACCTCTTTGATCAAATATATTTACTTGAAGTTCCCCCTGAGATTTTAAGTTAATAAGTTAGGTCAATAAAACAAATTAAGTAATAAATAAATAAATAAATAAAATNCTGCAGAAACATGTTTTAAGTGGTCCATTTAGTCTGTTTTATATGCCCCATAATTTTCCTATAAGGGGAAATTGGTCCGGGTTCTTATGGGTTAAAATTATTTCTTTTAATTTTCAATTTTTGTTATTTAATTACTTAAAAGCTTTTCATTAAACTCACGAACCCCAGTCTGAGAAACCCTGAAGAAATGTAATATTTAATGCACTTCATGTAGCTGATAACAAAGGATATATTAATATATTTTATATAGAATTTATTTTCTTTCTCTTTGTATTTTTATACCAATATGGTACAAGAATATCCTATTAAAATAACGGTCAAAAGTCATTTAAAAGTAGTCAGATTATATGACCTTAAATGTGTAATGTAATGAATTACATTAATAACTAAAATTTTTGTCATTTAACTTGGAATCAGTAACCAATTACAGTTTGTAAGTAATCTACCCATCACTGATTACAGAACTGTTTATGTTTTTTCCTGGCCTATAACACTGAAAATGTTCAATATTTTTAAAACAAAATTTTAAGGACTGACAATAAGGAGGCACAAAGTGTGACTATCCCTGGTATATACTTTACAAACTTCTGTAAATGCTCACTCCAAAGTACTTCATGAGGAGAACAAGGCATTTTCAAGAGCTGATTTGATCAAATCTGATGTAATTTTCTAAAAGTGGTCATTAGCTGCTTTATGATACTATCAGTTCTATCATAAAACTGCTGCTGGCTATTACAGCCGTTAAGCAGCAGAGTCACAAAATACAACCCCCTAAAATCCAAAGAGGGAAGTAAATCTGAGGATGAGGAGTAAATCTTTTATTGATCAAAGGAGAATTTGGGCATGGACTGTGAAAGACATCATAAAATCTCTGACCCTCAAGATCCTTACATAAATGAAGAATATCCCTATGGACCAATAAAAATACGGATCCATTAGAGTAGAATTAAACTTCCTTTTAGTTTTGTAATCTGACATTAGAGTCATTAGACCATTCCATCAATACGTGTCATATAAATGTCAAATATTTCTCTCAGATACCAGTCTACTTGAATGAATAGACAAATGGATGGATGGTTAGATAGATGGATAGATGAATGGGTGGCTGGATGATGGGGTGGAGGTGTGGATTGTGTCAGAGGCTCAGCTGGCACTGTGTCTCACCGTGTAGCTGTAAATTAGTCTTGACCAATGAGGTGTTACTCTACACTCTGGCCATTTCCATCTGCATGCTGTCTCAAAACACTCTGTCACATATCAGGAGCTTTTCTGCTGAGAGCTAATATGTGTTATTCTGAGCTAGCACACTCAGGTAAATGCCAATTTTATTCCATTCTCCAGTAGAGCAACATTACACTTGATTTGTGTTTCCTGAAGGAAGTGCTTGCAAGGCAGCAAAAAGCGGTTAAAGTTTTAGGCTTAGTTGATTTTAATTCTCTGCAAATGAAATGCTGGATCAGCACAGTCATATTTTCTGTCAGCTGTGCACGATGTAAAGATGACTTTATGGTTAAACAGTCTGAATATGCACAAATGATGTTGTCACTGAAGTTGGTTACACTTTAAATGATCAACAGCAAGCCGATGGAAAATTTTCAAATCTGTTGTTTAAGATGAGTGTATACTTTTGCACTCATGTTGATTTGATTGCTTCTACTGTTCTCATTTGTAAGTCGCTTTGGAGAAAAGCATCTGCTAAATGACTGAATAAAAAATTTAAGATATTTTAAAAAAAACATAAAGTGGTTCTTTAAAAAAATTATAGCAGATCTAAAGCTAAAATGATCTGACAAAGTTTGAATTGAAGCAGTACATTTAGTCGTTTGGTTTAAATTAATAGTAGATTTTTAATCCACAGGGTTAAGGCTTTATAAAAAAGCCCTATCTAGAAAGTTTGGGGAATATATGTGCAGTTCTGTCTTGCAAATACCGTAAAACTTCATAGACAGTCTGAATATAAACTCTTACATGTTAACATTACTGAAGGATCTAATTTGGTCAAATTCATTTACTCCCTCAACACAACTAATCTGTCACGTTCTGTTGCTGTTTTGGTTTCGTTTTTTAATGGACTTTTAGTTTGTATCACATTTTCATTGGTTGTCCTGGTTTTTCATTAGTTCACTGATTATCTGTCAGCTATTTCTTTTCAGTTCATTATCTTGTGTGTGTATATTGCCCTCAATTCTCGCAGTTCTTTGTCTAGTGGCCGTTTCACCTCGGGTGTGCATTATTTTCTAATAATTCAACAGACCGGAGTCAATTATTCCATTTATACTATACGGTTACCACACCTCAAGACATTGTTCAGATGTTGTATTTTAAGACATTTGTCAGGTTCTTGTGTGTAGGACTAATTTCTTATGCATCTCATCCCATGCCTCCGTTGCTAATTCCAAAACGACATTAGAGGAGAGCAAGAGAGAGAGAATTTAAGCGTGTGTGAATTACCTGAGTCTGTGTGTCTCTCAACAGTGTTCGGCAGCAGTGTTTCTCCTAATAGTGAAACTGTAAGTTTATCTGCTTCAAGAACAGCGCTGTTATTACCTCGCTAGTGAGAAATGTCATTGTGACGAGCAGGGCGGGCGAGAGCCGTGAGGGAACGGCGCGAGGCCGGTGACGCGAGTGTTAATGATCGTCACCTGTGAGGCGCACCGGCCTCGAGTCCTTAACTGTCGTCGCTCCTCCTTTTATGCTCCCGGAGCTNATCTGCTTCAAGAACAGCGCTGTTATTACCTCGCTAGTGAGAAATGTCATGTAGCTTCTAAGTTGCTAAACTATTTTGCTGATAAACTATTAGTACTGTATGTGTTTGAGTGGAAGAGAGAGGGGGAGAGAGTATGTGCTTTCCGTACATAATCAAACATAATTCTGAAAATAATTGCACAACCTTAGAACGTTCGTCAACTAATCAGATTTGAGCATTCAAGAGCTCCATAGTATAATGAATGATTTTGCTGCTAAAGATCCGCTATGCCTCGCCTCGTCATCTTCATCAAAACGTTACAAAATCCCAAGTGAATGGAAGGAAGGTGGAACTCACATGTTAGTGTTGGCAGTAGAGGTTAGCCACTCTCCAGCTAAGCCAATGATGTCTAGACCTGTTGACAACTGGTTAAAAAACCTTGGGTGACCTGCAGGGAAAGAGAAAGAAGGAGAGAAAATAAGACACACACAAACCATGTGTTTCTATGATACTAATGCTTCTTTTGCTTGTTAACAGGACTGAAAGAGCAGGTATCCTCATCACCTGTCCGGACTCCGTATTTGAGTGTGTCCCTGCAGTCCACCAGGATCTGCTCCAGGCTCTCCGGCTGATCACACAGCTCTAAGTTGAAGCCTTCCAATCCTTCCAGCAGCTGGTGCGGATGATGGAAGTCCAGCACTTTTGTGGATCTGTCGAAGGTCTTCCGCACATAGTTAGTGAGGATCTCCACCACCTCCAACAGGAACTGCATTGTGTACTCGTCACCATTTTTAGCAGGAAGCAGATCTGTGACCAATTTTGTTACACAGTTTTATCAGTCAATCAAATTGCTGTTCTATGTAAATGTTTTTTGTTTGTTACATGTAATTTATATATATATGTATATATATATACAGTGCTGCTCGAAAGTTTGTGAACCACTTGCAGAATCTGTGAAAATGTGAACTATTTTAACAAAATATGAGGGATCATACAAAATGCATGTCATTTTTTATTTAGTACTGTCCTAAATAAGATATTTTACATTAATGATGTTTACATAAAGTCCACAAGACAAAAATAAAATCTTAATTTATAAATATGACCTCATTCAAAAGTTTATGATGCTGGAAAACTGAAGAGTTTTTGGGACCTGGAGGATTTTTTAAATGAATATTGGGCAGTTTAACTGCTCAGGACAAACAAGGGACTCATGAACGACCATCACAAAACAAAAAAACAGTCGCAGATCATCCAGGTAACCACACACAGTATTAAGAATCAAGGGTTCACAAACTTTTGAGCAGGTCATTTTTATAAATTCAGCAATTTTTTGTCTTGTGGACTATATGTAAACATCTTTTATGTAAAATATCTTACTCAGGACAGTACTAAAAAAAATAACATGTATATTGTATGATCCCTCTTATTCTGTTAAATAAGTGGTTCACAATCTTTCAAGCAGCACTGTATATATATATTGTATTATGAGTGTAAAGCAGAGTATTTAACATGAAAATAATGATACATAAGGTAATTCATGCAAAGCATTTACATCAAATGTAAATCATGGTCACATTTTTGTCAAATCATCATGGCAGAAAGAGAAAGATATTTTACAAATCATTTAAGGAAGAAATGCACTGTCAGCAGCATTTGGACACATCTGGACTCTAGAAACAGATCAAGTTTAAATGGATGGAAAATCTACTCTAACTACAATGTTAATTTCACTATATACTGCATCACAGTCAAATTGAGTGAACTTGTGCATTTACTTCTAGTTTGTTTATATATATATATATAAAACATGATCTGCTTTATTGTTCAAAACCCTGGAATTTCATTTTTTAAAACCTTTTTTTAATTTATTTAAAAAACATAAATAACTGTTTATTAGAAGCAAATGTGTATATTAAATAAAAAAGTATCCAATTGCAAATTAAGTATATGTTTATAATATGAACAGTTCTGGTACACTGTAAAAAAAAATATTTTCATGATTTGTTATCACATTTTTTCTTTTGTCAAATCAACTATTTTGAGTTTCTGTTGATTAAACCAATCGCCTTCATTGTATTAATTCATTATTAACTCACTCAAATTTGTAATTTAAAAGAACTTAAAATTTTAAGGCAACTTACTTTTTTAAGTTAAACCAACAATACTTTTTTTTTTTACAGTGACTAAACAGAAAATAGTTATTTTAGTAAAAGGCAAAGTGAGCCTATCTTCAGGTTGCCTGAATTGACTGTATGAGGATACTGCTGGGAAAAAAACCCAAGTCTGATCTATTTGTCGGCTGGATGATTCACAGAATGATATTATTATGCTTTTGTCTACAAAATGTAGTGCAACAGTCACCTATGAGAAAATATTGGTATAATTGCCTATATTATATTTTGCACTGTCTGTTACTGTTTCTTCTCTCTAATGGTCTGGAAATAAAGTTGAATTGAAATTGTATCTCTCACCTCTTGCATACAGATTGGAGAAGTCAGTCTCTGTGCGTCTGAAGCGGGAGTCTCGCTCGTTGTCCCGTGTTAAAATGCTCTTGGGCTGCTGATCGTTAAAAAACCCGACAATTCGGCTCTTGTCGTCAACATTATTGTTCTTCTGCAAAAATCCTATATTATTACACAGAGAAGAAGACTGAAATGAGCGACCTACGTTCCCAAACATTGCAGCAAATATTTGAACACAAATGAAATGTCTTTAAACTTCTCTTCGGAGCTGTGGGGATGTCCTTGCTGTCCGACTCATGTGTATTTATATGGCACAGGTTATCTGGGGGGAGGTCACCACTGATGACATCAGTGTAACAGTGATTTAGATGCCCAATGAAGCCTCATCATCACCACAGAGAAGCAGACGTGAGCGCGAGGGACGCGGATCTGATGCCGTGCAGATGCTCGCAGACTATAACTGATGGTGTTAGGGACCGTAACATATTAAATCATTTTACTTTTGTAGATATGCTGTAAAAACAACAACTAAAGATCTATCTGAGAGCAGAATTTAAGATCTCGTCACAATGCATATTTACTACAGAGGAATTCGATTTAACAGTCAGTTTAGTAGCTAAGACAGAAAAAAGTCGGCATCGAGACAGCTGCAGCTCTTTCCATCCGCATCAACGGCACTGCAGACTGTTTCATTTCGGCTTCCTCAATGTCCTCATCTTCATCTTCAGCTTCATATATGGGATCATTCAAGCGGTGCTTCTTTACACGGCAGCCAGAGCGACATTTCAAGTAGGCCTAAGCCAAATGTTAAATAACGTAATATTTCATCTAAATAGTTTTTCAGATAAAAGATACATTTTTATGTTGTTTTTTTTACTCCGTAAAACACATTGTAATTTTATAGGCAGTATTATTTATATGTAGGCCTATATTTTCATAAATGAAACAACCGAAATAAACCGATTTAGCACGATTAAATCATGGGGGACCATTTCTTTTGAAAGCACCATCCATAAAGGCGACGTGCGTTATCTCGGCAAAACAGAGGCTTGACGGATTGTCATTAATAGATGTCCGTTGAGCATAAATTCTCTTGGGACACAGATTTATATGCTCACCTCTTAACTCGACTGTAACTCTGCCGGACAAAACAATCGTAAAATAGCTATTCTTTAACTTGAAAAATCGTACCTTTTCGAGATGGATTTTCTCTTTAAATCGTGTGGTTATGTGGTTAAGCAAATCAACATTTATCAATTCTCTAATATTCAGCAGTTTATTTAATCCGCAGTGCATCTTCGGTCTTTCAGATGATCAGCATGCCGAACACTCACCCCTTTAAATTTGTCTTTAAAAAAGAAACGCATTTGAAGCCTTCTGCTCCATTCATGGTACATAATAGAGGTAATTGCTGTGGTGCTGTTGACTGTCAATTAGGTGACCAACTCAAACCACCAAAAGGGGGCGCTAAATGACACGTCTGCTCATTAAAAAGCAATTAATACAGACATATAATGCACCGCAGTGCCAGTTTCAGTGGTATTTCAGACACAGTATGGCAGGCGACGTCCATCTTAGTCAATGAATTGTCTATAAAGGAGTCAACTTTTTTTTTTCAACTTACCACATATCTTCATTCCAAGCTTCCTTGTACATCCATGAGCGACTCCACTCCAGTCATAGTCTACAGGGAGAAAACGGCGAAACCACTAAGTAATACTACGAAATCAAGCGATAATTAAAGTTCCCGCCTATTCACAAAATACAATTGAAGCCCTCTTCTTCCTAAATTTACCCAAGCGGTTAATGCGCCATCCTTTATGCTTCTAATATGAAATTAATGTGGGCAGCTGAACAAAATTTAGCGTTAATACAGGCCAAATCAGGACAAGAGGCTCCCTCCATTTGGAGCTCGGCGGTCCCGCCCCTGCGGCCCAAACCCTCAGCAGCGCTATTACGAGTTCAGCCCCATTTACCAGCTCATTATCTCTGTCGGTCCAGACCTCAGCCAGCCAGCCAGCCACTTCCTTCCCATTCTTCTCCAAATGGCTTCTCCTCCATTCATCTCAGGTGCATTAAATCGTTTTGAACAGATTTACTTTTTATTACACAGTGATGTAAATAATTGCCAAGCTTGGTAGACTATAACTGTGGCATGCAGGGAAAAAACGGATGGTTTGAAATCTGATTTCCAAATGTAATTCACAAACGGCAATTGTAATTGAACAATAGCCTATATATAATTTTGTTATATATATATATATATATATATATACATTTTATTAACATGTTATTTTTTAAAAGTTTGAAAGACTGGGACATTTCGAGTTCAAGAGGATAATTGTATTGAATGAATATGATTTTTCGGTTAAAAAAATGATAAATGGAAATATATATGGAGATAAAGTATCAAAATCTATAATTGCTAACGTAGAAAAATAATAAAATGGAGCTCAGGGTGAATGGAAGCTTATTTACCCTGCAGCTACAGACACAGCCTACACGAAGTCACAATATGCCGTGACTAATTTTTGAAGAACATGTTTCTGTTCCAGTCATAAGGAAATTAATAAACAGAGCTGTGTGCCTCCCCATCACAGAGGAAGACAGTGAAGCGAGCAGAGCCATTAGTGCCGATTTAGAACGCCTACAATTATAGACACACTTCATATAATTACACAGACAGACTCCTTCACGGTTTTTCCTTTTAGACGACAAAAATATTTAATACAATACTGAAGCTATAGAATTGTCCTGTAATAATAATAATAATAATAAGGGTCGTTTTAAAATGATAAATAATTTTAAATAGGTCTAATACATTTAAAACAATCTTGTATGACAGTAATTAGCCTACCTGTTAGTACATCTAGCAAGGCAAAAATGTATTTAAAATGGATAATGACGGATCACAGTTGGCTGCTCGTCTGTCTTCTCTAATTGCCTGTGAGCAGGTGTGTTTAAAGGCCATCACCTATGTTGACAACGACATTGGTCTGGCTGGCGCGGGAGGTCCGCCGCGCGCTCAATGCTGCGGTGATTTGTTGGTCATGACGCGTAGCGAATAGCGCCGTTTTCCCGCCTCGCCGACAAGATTAATGACGTTGGCCACAAAGCAAATAGCCGGAGTGAAATAGCGGTTTATCGGTGATGGACCTACTTGTGGAAGGTGGCCGTAAATTTGTCGAGTTGGGATCCGGATCGCCGCCAGTGGAGGAGGAGGAGGAGGGTGCAGACGCCGCCATCACCCCAAGTGTTTAAGTCCTCAATTCACTTTCAGAGAAACTGCTCCTGTTTTAGCAGACAACAAAAGTCTGACTGGAGGGGAGATGGGGGGGATTCAGCAAGACCTGCATAATTAATGGTTGGTTAATATCATTAGGCTGTTTAATTGAAGCAGATTTATAGCCTTTAAGAAAACTTCGTTTAAGCTACATTATGATCTCATATAGCCTATCTGTGTCACTTTTTCTTTCTTTAAAATGTCAAAGTTCTTTGAGTTGTAACAATAGCAGAAGTTCTTCTGGAAATAGAACCATTTTAAAAATCTAAGAGAACAGAACAGAACCTTTAAAAAGAACAATTTCAGCATAAAGGATCATATGGTTTAAAATTAAACTCGTTGAACCCTGGAGAAATCCTCTTTTTTAACAGTCTACGCACAGGTTGCCGAGCCCTACATTATTTCTTAGGCTAACCTTCCCTAAATAAGTCAGTTAAGTTAATAATAAACTATTATGTTTTGTTCGTTTGTTTGACTGAGAATGCAACCGGATCAGTTCGTCAAATGATTTTGCATTGAAATAATACCCGTGAAGTGAAACTGTGAAAGTTTCTCTCAGAGAAAAGGATTTGGTAGGCTATACTCATCATCATGCCATAGGAATCACACATGTAAACATTGATTAAGATATGGTGCATATTGATTTCTCAGTTCAGATGACATGTGGATGATTGAAATTGATGACTGTTGAAAGGTTAACAGAAACCTGATTTTATATCATTATGCAATATAGATTTCCATTATTAGCTTCAAATAGGCAATATATTTTTTCAGAGCCCCCAGACATAAAATACACTGTTTTAAAAAGGCAACCTGTGTGAAGCACCTGTTAGATTAATCATTTTACTTGACATGGTCAACAGAAACATTTAAAAGTAAAGGAAGCCGCTTACCTTGTGAAAGAATCGACAGAGAATCGCAACAGTGTCCAAAAATCTCCACGCAACTAAATTTCCTCGACGTCACTCCTCCAAAATCAGCTCACAAATATCAGTCAAAAAGATCACGATGACCTTTCCGGAGGCAGTGTTTTATTTGCTGCTGTCCAGAGCGTAAATCGCCTATTTATTCGATGCGCAGACGCACGGCTGGTAATCCTCGAACCCCTCCACAACATCAGATTGGCTCTGAAACACATCTCATTTCTACAGAAGCGTCGGCATTACGACAGCTCTGGCACGTTCCCGCAGGACTTTGCGCCTTAAATGAGAAAGCAAGTCACGAACAAACACTTTCCAAGTTGAACACAACAACCACAACACAACACACGACATGCTGCTTCAGAGTCATTCTGACCTTGAAACATGAAGGACAACAGTGCTTGAAGAGCACGAAATGTCACGTTTTATTCGCACCTGTTCTTGAACAGGTTGTTTATAATGAATATCCATAAGCGATATGCTACTTTTGCGTCGAGCCTGGAGGTTTATATGTTTAGGGGACAAGCGACCCTCTTAACCTTGAAAAGAGAAGCTCTTGTCTTAGAAAGTTTGAGTCCTAAATGTTGGCCACGAAAGGAGATGCTTTTCAGACTGATGTTGAAGAAGAATTCCACATGGTGGCAGCAAGCGTTCAATTAATAAACTCGTTTCACACACATATTCATAGTTCAGGCATGCAGTGAGTGTTTATGTTTTCCATTAGTTCACCAAGGAAGGTGATAAGAGCATTATTTTCTCTAAACATTGTTTGTGTGATATGACGCGAAGCGACTGCATAGGAATAAAACTGATTGCTAGATTTCATATTACACGTCAGTATTTTTGCACGAGAGCTTCGGTCGGTTCAGCAGCTGGACAGCTCCCTCCGTGACTCACATCTGCAACAACACAGTAAACATTCATTAAGCTTCCGTGAGTCAAACGGAAAGCTCGTCATGTCCGCGGTTTGTTGTTATCGAGGTTCTTCAACGGTTCCTCAACTCAAAGGACCCTCTTCTGTGAAGAACCATTGTCTGTTGAACTGAGTTCTCGAGCTGGCAGGTACTGCAGGTTCCTCAGATGAGTTCTACAGCACCTGCAGTCCGAAGAAATGTATATTTAAAAATTCTTTCTAGAAAAGACAAACCCTTATTGGTTAATTTTTGAATCCTTTTTTTTTTTTTTTTACCAGCGCAACTGTATTGTTTGCTATCAAACATTTTTCCATATACTGGCGGTCATTGCAAAATGAAGCAACTTTTAATGTTTTTTGTTTGTGTTGATTTTGCAGTAGGTCTATGGATGTGATTAAACGTTAATTTTGAGAGAGAGAGAGGGAGAGAATGCTGTTCTTTTCAGTAACGGCAATAATTCTACTATAGAACTTCCATGGAACCATACTCGCTTATGGATTATAACTACCGCTGCTGAAAAGATAATGTCATGTTTAAATGAACCGTTCGTGCAATAGTATTTTCAGTGAGAAGCAGCATGACAGAAATTGCAGAATGATCACTTTTAGGCTCAGACCCACAAGTCGCCGCAAGATGGCGCTGGTATATTAGTAGCAGTCCGCAAAGCTCAGTCAGCATTTGCACCTGCTCTTCTATGCAAATATTCATCATGTATATAAAAAGCTCTCCAAGTAGATACCAAAAAAAACAATCAAACAAATAAATAAATACATTTATGTAGGTATAGCATTAAAAGACTTTTAATGTTGTCAGGTGCTCGCAGGCTTCAGGTAAGTAGTGATAATAATAATCCCAGTAATGTAAATGTAAAGATTTCATAGCCTAATAATATTCAATTTAGTTTGGGGTCCAATTCTCAGTGAAGTGACATGTGGCCAAGTATGGTGACCCATACTCGGAATTTGTGCTCTGCATTTAACCCATCCAAGTGCACACACACAGCAGTGAACACACACACCGTGAACACACACCCGGAGCAGTGGGCAGCCATTGCTGCGGCGCCCGGGGAGCAGTTGGGGGTACGGTGCCTTGCTCAAGGGTCTCACCTCAGTCGTGGTATTGAGGGTGGGGAGAGCGCTGGACATTCACTCCCCTCACCGACAATCCCTGCCGGACCTGAGACTCGAACCCATGACCTTTGGGTTACAAGTCCGACTCTCTATCCATTAGGCCATGACTGCCCTAAAGTATTAACTAGTTGCTGATTAGTATGCATATGACTGGGATATTGGCTGTTTATTAGTACTTACACTTTAAAAATGCTGGGTTAAAAACAACCCAAGTTGGGTTGAAAATGGACACACAGCAATTGGGTTGTTTTAACCCAGCGGTTGGGTTAAATGTTTGCTCAACCTGCTGGGTAGTTTTATTTAACCCAACTATTGTTTAAAAATTACTGTAGGCCTATTGCTTGCTTAAAATGAACCCAAAGTATGTTGGAAATAACATACTTTATATGTTTAATAAATGAACATTTAAGTTGAATGATATTTCTTAAATTGCTTATTAATAAATGTCCACCTTTTGATTATTATTGTTGCCTCTAGTAATTATGTGTCTGATTTTTAATTTCCAACCTATTTTGGGTTCATTTTAAGCCAGCCATATAGTCATTTTTAAACAATAGTTTGGTTAAATAAAACCAAAACCTTCCAGCACATTGAGCAAACATTTAACCCAATCGCTGGGTTTGTCCATTTTCAACTCAACTTGGGTTGTTTTTAACCCAGCATTTTTTATAGTGTATGAAGCAAATATTAATACCTTATTCTGCATGACCATATTCTACATCCCATAATTCTACCCAATACCTAAACTTAACAACTACCTTACTAACTATTAATAAGCAGTAATTAGGAGTTCATAGTGAGAATTGAACCCTATATATATATATAAAAATTGTGTTAACAAGTAATTTTATAGATTTCTTGTGTCCTTTCCAAAGATAACTTGTTTTATTTTTTCAGTTTTAGTCAAATATAGCAGTAAGTTTATTCATTTATCAGACAAACTCTGTTTAAATTTTTTTTTTTTTAAATGAACAGATGACTTCTGGCCCTGGCTTCTGATTGGTCAACACAATGTTCAAGCCACAGCTTTGGCCTGTTTATCACTGCACTATAGCAGATTGTTATTTTTAATGCACAAAAACATAGGAACTATAACTTTTAGTGAAAGGATACTTAGTCAATTAGCTTAATAAAATGTATAATAACATTTTATATGTACCATTTTAAAAAAGCAGTTAGGAAGTCGTCACTTAACAGAATGTGTTTTGAAGAAAAGAAAAAGAAAAAGTATCATGGGACAGTGAGGTAGAAATGTATCAATCTCTTGACGCAGAGCGCCACATCATTCTCAAGACATAAGTGATGCTCTTAAACACCCAAAACAACCTTTGATGCTCAGCTAGGCCTGGGTGAATTTGATTTGTTGATTTTTTTCACATTTAATACTCTAAAATAAACAAGCACATGTTAGATTTCAAGTATGCATGCTTAAGTATGTGTGTCTAAACGGCTGATTCTGCCAGACTTTCAACAGACTCACATCAAAGGAAGATCAGAGTGTGGCATTCAGATCAGGTCACGGTGAGGCTTAAACACAAACTCCCTGCAGCAGTCCCTCCATGCAAAGCCACATGTGCTGTTGTGATAGCCTGACCATATCTCGCTCTCTGAAGCAGAGAAACAGCCTTCTCTGCCCCATGGGAATTCACTGCGTGGTGGTGCAGTGGCACATTGAGACATGTTACTTAGTACCTGAAAAGGCACTTGGTGCAGATCCTTCAGTAATTGTTTTTTTTTACTTCATAATGGGAGTTATTATTTATAGCATGACACCAGTCAAAACAAAACTGACACATCTACTAAAGCACTTTACATGTTATTTTGTGAATCAAGACCAATGCGGTTTTATGAATCCCAATAAACACATAGACCCTTTTCACATTTCTGGAGTTCTCAGAAGCAGAAGTCGTCATAGTTTTGTCTTTTGTATGTATTTTGGGTTTCATCTAGGCAATGTGTAAATTTAGTAACATGATTGATTGATAACTAAATACAGTTATTTCTATGGGCTTCTCATGGTGTTTAAAGGGATAGTTCACCCAAAAATGAAAATTCTGTCATCATTAACCAAACAGTTCTGTTACCAAACAGTTGATGGAACCTGAAAAAAAAAAAAAAAATACTATAGAAGTCAATGGGGTCTGTCAACTGTTTGGTTACAGACATTCTTCAAAATATCTTCTTTTATGTTTAGCATAAAAAGAAACTCAAAGGTTTGGAACAACATGATTGTGAGTAAATGATGATAACATTTCATTTTTGGATGATCTATCGCTTTCAGGCCTAACTTACCGAATATGTATTTATGTGTGGTAAGAAAGTACCTGCTACAAACATGAATGAATGTGAAGAGACGACTAAGAATGTCTGAATCATTTGTCCTCTTGTTTTGCATATACAGTACAACGACAATAAAAAATTCCATGTTGAAAAAAAACAAACATTATTCATTATAAAAGAAGTGCAAATGAAAGAACTGTTTTAACAATAAAGTTTAAAGCTATAACATAAGGTTCATTCAGAAATATATGGTAATTAGGGCTTTTCTTCTTTACATAATTCAGAATGAGGTTGTAAAAATTCCTTTATGTTTATGTATGAAGATCCAGTAAATGATTGCGTTTAACTAAACCGGCACAGACATGAGATTGTTCTGATTGGATAGAAACAAAATCCATTAAAAACACTTTTTATTAGTAGTACTGGGAGTTTGGAGACTAGAATTATGGCTTTCCTTAAGTGGTTTTAAGAGAAAACGTAATAATAAAGAAACAATGAAGAAATTTTTTTTTTTCTCAGGATACTGAAGTACATGATGTCAGTGACATTTGAGGAACACGTTGTTCCTCCGATTGTTAGAAACTTTAATTTAAACACCATCCATTGAGGTATGTCCTCAATGAGAAAGCGGTTTTATGAATCCCAATAAAATTAGATTGATTAGTGTGTTTAATAGTGTTTTTTCATGGAATATTAATACCTTTTATAATTTATGCAGAACTGTAACAATTATATTTGCAGTTCAAATCATTAAAGCAGCATGGGACAAGTTGTGTTGCTGTATTTGCACTTATAGCTGAAGAGAGAACTATATTGATGAAAACAGAGAACATTTGAGTTGTTGACAGTAGAATAGCTAGATCCTCTGAACACAAGGAAGTGGGCAAACATTAGAGAAGCGTTTAGTGATTTGTGCCAGGAATTTACCAATGGAGGCGCTATTGCTGGAGAAGCTGCACAGAGTTCAAAGACATGAACATCTTTCTAAGAGCCAAAAAGCCTCTTCCAAATATCATTAATGCACACTTCATATATTCCAATCTGACTTAGCAATGCTGGTTTTACATGTTGTCATGTATGAAACATTTTGTCAAGGCATGCAAATAATATAAACGATAAGAAAAAAACCTCATTTGATGACCAAATGTTTACTTTGTGGGCTTTCTGTGCCACTACTCTGTGCAAAACGTGCAAAATTGTCAGTGCAATTCAGACATATGATTAATTAATTACCATCATTCTCCTCCTATTTAGAGTGAACTGCCAGAAACCACTTAGTAAAAATCTAAACGCATTGAGATTGCGGTTAAAATCGACTCAATTTGATTTGAATTCAGACAAAGTGAGAGTGTGAGCACATCAAAATCTGCATTGAAATGAGATTTGCTATTGCAGTGCATCTGAATATGTGTTATATCTAGATTGAGCAGATTTGTACGGCACAGAAGTGATCTTGAATTTTCGAATTAGTACCGTAGATGGTATTATATAAACTTTAGATGGAAACACATCTGCCATGCAGTTCGTCATGGTATTTTTTCATTAATGTGATTTTGAGATTTCGATGCAATGCAAAACACTCCAAGAGCACGTCTTACAGATAGACAGATTCGGTTTTATAGCATAGCTTGGGGATGTTTATATATTTTACATATCAAATACTGACAGCATCTGCAAAACGCTCAAAACGAGTGACACGAAAAACAGAAAAATACAGCTGATGTCAATGTTTGCTTTATTGTCATTTTTGCTGACTTCAAATCATATAATGCCGTGTAAAACTGTCCTTTGAACTGAACATCAGGACTCTACGTATCCTAATAACTGATAAATCTCACAGTGCTCGATTCTCGGATCATCCTGGACGTTTCACGCAATCACAGAGTTTCACTGTTTCTCTGTTGAGCGTTTCATACACACTCACACTATAAACTCGAACTTTGACATCTGTTTAACTTGCATTTTTCCTCTTGAAAAAAAATAAATCTATCCACTTTTAATAACTCCACCTCACCGCCTTATGATTCAATGGCATGTACAAGTCATATTCTTTATTTTCACACAATGATTTTGAAAGTTTAACAGATGGTTTTTAACAGCATGCTAAAACACCCCACAAGGAGCGAAAAACTGACACTTTCATTCAACAAAAGCTATCAATATATATTTACAGAATAAAGAAATCTTCCACCGAAGACAGAGATCTGAACACAAGTTGAAACTTGTTAATGTTTTGAGTAGCTCAGGGACAGGAAACATTTTCCAGGGTTCCTTTAGGAACTGAGAATGACTTGAAATCATATTTACAAGTCCAAAATGAACCTTTTAATGAAAAAATAAAAAGCGTATTTTTCACTTCATTAAGATCCTGAAGATTATATTGCACTAGTCTATGGTCATCTGAGTCTACTACACAGTTCTCAGCTCTTCTCTTTTCACGTAATCAGAAGACTTTTCGTGACTTTTGCTCTTCTTGTTCTGGTGCGTCTTCACATGTTTGGCCAAATGGTCGCTCCTCATGAACCTCTTGCAGCAGTCCGGACACACAAAGCGCTTTTCCCCCGTATGAGTTCTCAGGTGCCTCTGCAACTCGTCCGATCTGGTGAAACTCTTCCCACAGAAGAGCCAGTTACACATGAAGGGTCTCTCTCCTGAGTGCCAGCGCAGGTGCGCCTTCAGGTGGGACGTTTTGCCATATACTTTTCCGCATCCGGGGATGTGACAGATGTGCTGTTTCTTTTTCCCGGGCTCGTCGCTGGAGCTGGACGACTGACAGTTGGGACACCGGCATCTCCGGCAGCGCCGGGCGGTGGCCAAGGGGGATTTGGTGTGGAGAAGGGCTGCGATCTGGGTCTGGTACTGTGCAAAGTCTGTGTGTCCTAACACCAAACCCCTCTGGATGGGGAAGCGGTGGGGGCCAAGGGCCGACGGATGGCTGACGTGGTTCCCCTGCTGAAGGCTCCACCACGGTATATCCTCCCCCGGGTTCGGAGACAGCTGTCTCTGCTGCTGATGGACCAGGCCCGAGTGTGCCGACACGAAACCGGGCATGGCGGGCGGGATGGGGGCCGGCGCCGCGTAGGTGACGGCGGGAACGTAGGTCGGTGGGCAGGTTGATTGTAACGACTGCATGGAACATGGCAACATCTTGACCGGAGAGAAATCATATGGATAAGTAGGGTCGGCCGGAGGGGTTAACGGGAGCTCATGGTGGGAGGTGTAGGAGCCCTGCAGGTGAGATTTCGAGGATAGTCCAAAGGAAGAATTGCTGGAAAGCGCGGATTGGGGATTCGCCTCGTTACTCCACGGGTGGAAAATCCGTGACGGCGACCCGAGGGTCGTGTCGTAGGGAACTTGAATAAAGTCCGTGGGAGTTGATCCGTGATGATGACCGATCCGGTTACATGTCGCTGCTAAAAGTGCCAGAGGAGAATGTTTGCTGTTTTCCGGCGAGGAGTTTGGGGTGCGATCCTGGATCATGAGAAAGAGTCATATTAAACACTTACACATGACACACTGGTAAAAAAACACTTTTTGAAGATCAGATTGAACTTTTTGGGGAAGGTTTTGCACACACATTTTGCTCGATTCCTACTAAATTCTCATGCAAATGTACTTTATTTCACTCAGGGTTTATGAAGGAATTGAAGCACTATGCAGATACAATTTAAAAACAAACCAATGGACAGAAATGTAATTTGAATTTGCATAACTTTAGCTGCATTGGTGAAATGTGTTTAGAATCAATTTTTAAGTAAAAACGACAATTAAATATTTTTGACACTGTTAAACTCACTAAATTGTATTGCTGCCGTACAAATTCAAAATGAAAGCGTTACCAACATTAGCAAGTTTATTGCACTTTTTGTACCACTGAATTGAATTACTGATGATGAAAATCGAACTGAAAACTCTGTAATAACTCATTAATGGATGGAAAAGCATTCTTATAGTTCTTGTTATGTGCACAATATGCTTAAAGTTAAATCGTTTGAATAATCGTTCGCCGAATAAAGAAATAATGTCTCGTTACCTGCACTATTTCGCGTAGTTCAGAGACACATCTCGTCAAATAAGCACCGTTTATCCGCGTAACGAAAGACATTTTCAACAATATCTCAAACTTTTGACGAACCTGAAGAAATGCCTGTAGTGTGTCGTTCCTCAGCACAGCCACAGCTGCCATGGCAACACTTCCTCGAGCTCCTCAAGCTTCCCGATTTAAAGCAGCCAAATTCAGTTCTTCAGAAATACTTGTTCACGTCTTCTCGTGGAAAGTGCGGTCGCGTCGCTTCCTCTCCTCCAGCTATCCCCGGACTATCTGAGGGAGTGAAGGATCACTTCTTTGGATTTGATAAGGACTTTGGTGGGCCGCCAGCCAGTCAGGAGTGAGATTTATGACTTTGAAGTTCGCCGCTGCCCAATCATCAAAGAAGAGCGGCTCTTTGAGAGGGGGAAGCAAATCCTCTGAATCCACACAAAGCTCCTATGGTGTGTTTGTTGGTCTGGATAAAAGGGCTGATTATTAGTGGGGGATGGGACGGGTGGGGATAAAGGCGGGACAATTAATGAAGTAATCACTATGTGGGAAATGTATATACACAAATAATTGGATTTTCTTGATCAAAGACCCCCTCGCCGCCTGGAGACCCCCGCTATTGGATGCCGGAGTCACCCGATCCCCCTTTCTGTAATTAAGGATTTGTTGTGCGACAATGCGACTGTGTGTTATCTCCAGAGATCTCGTACGGGCTTATGAGATAACTTCAAGAGGAAGGAATCATTTGACTCAGTATGAAGTTCACACACAGTTTACGATTTAATTTACGATTATTGGCTAAATTAGTTACACTTACAATGAGCTTGACATGTTTGGCTTGATCCAAAAATCACAGTGAACACGTCATATCAGTTATTAACATTTCATAATATAGGCTGTAGATATTGTAGCTATACATACTATAGATACAAAGTTTGCAAAATAGAACTGATAAAATAGAATCCGGTGTAACAGTGATTTAACAATTAGAATTTTTAAGTTGCCCTGAATGAGAGAAAATGCAATCATATTTTAATTTAATTACAACAGAAATAACCCTACATGAAACATGTCTTAACTCTCTGGTGCTGTTTGCGTCTTGGTAAAAAATGACATTTTTTTGTTTCAATGAAATTTTTGTGCTATATTTTAGTTCGATTATATTTTTTATTTAATATTTTGTATTTTTAGGGAATTTTATGGTACTGAATTATATTTATGGAGTAGTTATAATCCATTTATTCACTTTTTGAGCATGGAACTGAAAATGAAATTTTCAATTTAAATTGTCATAAATCTTGAATGCTTTGGAGCACAGACTTTAGTTTTCGTCTCTTTTTTAAGACGACACTTGGGAGATTATTGCTGAGTTTAAAGTTTTAAAAAGTTGACTTGAAAAAAGTTATACAATTTTACATTTGTGACCCTGGACCACAAAACCAGTCATAACGGTCAATTTTTATACATAATCTGAAAGCTGAATAAATAAGCTTTCCACTGATGTGTGGTTTGTTAGGATAGGACAATATTTGCCAACTATTTGAAAATCTGGAATCTGTGGGTGCAAAAAAAATCAATATTGAGAAAATCGCCTTTAAAGTTGTCCAAATGAAGTCCATATCCACTCACAAAAATAGATTTTTGATATATTTACGGAGGAAATTTACAAAATATCATCATGGAACATGATCTTTACTTTATTTTTGGCATAAAAAAATAAAAAACCAGATAATTTTGATCCATACAATTTAATGTTGTCTATTGCTACAAATATACCCGTGCGACTTATGATTGGTTTTGTGGTCCAGGGTCACATTTACTGTTATGAAAAATGCACAAAAATACCATTTTCAATTTTTATATGAAATACATTTTCCAAAACACGTTTTATTCTAAAACTGTGAGAAAATCAAAGCCATAAATCTAAACTAGCTGTGTTCCAAATTTGAGGTTGATATCTCAAAAAAATGAGCTTTCAGTAAGATTTAGTTTGTGCGCAGTACCAAACGTTTCCACTAGATGAAATTAGTCTCCCATTCATTTTCAATGCGCTAATTTGTGACTGCGAACAATACAAGTGCAACTGTTTTTTTCAGGACCATTTAACCTTTTCGAATCATGTCCATGATTTTTTTTGCGTGTTCACACAGCAAGTGCCAAAACCTTTACCAAGTTTCGTACCATTCCAAAGAAGTAAAAAATTCTAAAAAACTTTTCTGGTCAAAAAAGTCCCAACAGCACCAGAGGGTTAAACACATGACTAATGGCAACAAAAACAGACAACACATTTTCCCACAGAGGGTTTTTAACAAATAATTAAAATAAGATCAGGTTGTTTCTGGCACAAGTCAACAGAACGCCTCTCGAATCACTTTGCCTTTGGCTGCACTAAATGATTGTGATTAAAGAACAAAAAGAACAAGCGCTTTCTTTTTGTTTTCATAGTTGAAATGACAAATTATTTAGTAAAGAACAAGTCAACGTCAACGCATCAAGGTGTGGAGGTGACATGATGATGATGATGATGTCTTAGTTGTGTGATTCGCAGGCTGGCGAGAGGAGGAGATCCAGTCTTTGAGAAAGTCTGAACATTTTCCAGTTCTCCTCCCTCTGCTCCGCCCTGAACCAGTCAAGCCTTCAATGCAACCCAGTCTCCAACACACGTGACGCCTCCACAAATATTACAGGAATCAGGGACTAAGCATCATAAATGAGTGCTAAAACGAAGAGTGCTCTGAAGTAGGATGAGTTTAGTAGTTTCAAAGTTTTGCAGGCAAGTAAACTGTCATATCAGAGCAGCTTCAAATGTGAGCGGTAGACTAAATAAAAACAAGACAAGTAAACACCCACAGAGAGATGCCTCTAATCTATGACTTTTTAAACTGTCCCTTTCGAGCAGTTTTGGAGTGCTTGATGTTGAAGCAGATCAGCTCTTTTGATGGGATTAAGGTTTCTCACATAGTAATGGGGGGAAGGAGGGGGATTCCCACTGGGAGGAGATCTCAGTTTTCCTGCAGTCCAGAGAGAATTGCAAGGGGACACAATTCTGTTTGTTCTTCTTAACCGTCAGCTCCAATTATAAGGTGTACACTGTATACATTTATAACCTCTCTTTATGAGTATACTCCTGGGTCCAGACAGGTTAACAACCACCACAAATTTTGGTATGCTTAATTTAGGTTATACAGTGCATGCAAAAAAGTAGCAGCACACAGTAAATGACAAACTTGATTTTGTTGACTTTATTTCTCAGACAGATTAGAATACAAAACAGCTGCCGAGATTGAAATTAAGAAACACTAACACTGTACAAGGCTGAAACTTCACCCAAACTCACATGCCATTCACAGACGTGTTACTGATTTTTAAACTATACTGTATAGATGGAATGAATCTATGACCAGAAAAGGGAGTTTTATAACATCAACACTACAATGAGTGATGCAGAGAATAAGAATGTACTTGTTCTATGTTCAGTCGCTCATAAACAGCTCAGTCTTATAAAAAAAGAAGAAATAAAAGCAGCACAGTGAGTCATCATGTTGTTTGGCAACATATTATTTTAAATATGAACAGTTCAACAGGCTGCCTTTGAGAGTCCTTATTTAATTAACCATGTATTTTTCCTTTTTATTCTAAGAAAACTGATAAATAGCACATTTGCCTTTCATAATAAATACATAAATCCAAATACTGAGAAAATAATGCATACATAAATAATGATCCCTCATTATTTTATATGTACAGCACATTTTGTAGCAAAAGACTGGAAAAGGTCATCTGTAAAAGAAGAAAAAAAAAGGTGATTAGATTTTAGCAGTTACATAAAATGTAAATTTTCACATTTAACCCTGAAAAGCCTGATTTTAAATAATAGCGAGATAATTGTCTTTTTGTTTTGTTTTTTAAAAATGGTTTATCAAACTTTTAGACAAAATATTAAAAAACATTCTGTTCACACTTTAGGCTAGGGTCCAATTCTCACTATTAACTACGAATTTTGCCTCAATAAACTCCTAATTACTGCTTATTAATATTTAGTAAGGTAGTTAAGTTTAGGTATTGGGTCGGATTATGGGATGTAGAATATGGACATTCAGAGTAAAGCATTACTACGTGTTTTATAAGTACTAATAAACAGACAATATCCTAGTAATATGCATGATAATAAGCAACTAGTTCATAGCGAGAATTGGACCCTAAACTAAAGTGTGACCGACATTTAAAAAAAAAAGTTTCCACGTGTTTTTTTTGTTGAGCATCATATTTGATGAGGAAAACAACACCTCAATTCTATTCAGAGACCCAAACTGAGCAAAAATATGCAATTTGGTGAAGTTACTGATATATATATGGCCAAAAAGTAAGATGACGTTCTGATGCTTGTAAAGTAAATCAATGAGATCTTTATAACAGTATGGCAGACTACTATATATCAGTTGTCAATCTCAATTCAATAACATATATGGATAATCAAGTAAACCTAAGTTGCTTCAGTCCAGTTAAGTGTTCATCTTGAAATATTACTAACAATATAAAAGTTATTCGGTAATACTTTATAATAAGGCTTCATTTGCTAACATTAGTTCAACAATACTTCATTAATGTTAATTTCTACATTTACTAATACATTTTTAAAATCAAATGTTGTATGTTAACATTAGTTAATGCACTGTGAACTAACATGAACAATGAACAACTTTATTTTTATTAACTAACTTTAAGAGACTACTAAATGTAAAAAATGTTAGTTAATACATTAACTAATGTTAACAAATGAGACCTTACTGTGAAGTGTTACCAGTTATTCTTATATTTAACTAATAAAAAATCAGCAAGGATTTCACAGTAAAAAGACGCAATGTGAAGGGGGAGAATTATAGAATTATACTATAAGGTATTTTACTTGATAAAAAGTATAAACTAACAATCAGATGACAGAATGGATGTAGAAGATTGTGTGCAACAGGTTTTTCTGCCAAGTTTTGATCATGTTGATAATTTAGAGGCCCAAGAAACAGTAAGCTTTAAAGGGTTAATTGGAGAGCTTTAATCATATTAAGTAAATATTGTACAATATCAGTCTAATCTACAGAAGTTTAGTGGTGACACAACTTTAAGCGATGTTTTTTGACAGGATCACAGCACTGTCTGAGAGTTTTTGATAGAAGCGTCAACAGTGAGTTTCTTCATTTTCTTCGGACAGGTCAGAACCGCGTCTAGCTTTTCATGTTCTTTGGACAGACAGCAGTAGAAAATAAGTAAAAAAGTCTAAAAAAGAAAAAAGGGGTTCCACATCTGTCTCACACACAGGAGAGATGGAAAGGCAGAGAAATGCTCGGGGCTACCGGGTACGAGAGCCTCTGTAATGGTGTCTCGTATGAGAAAACATCTGTGAATTTCCTCAGTGATCTACAACAAAGTCCAACTCAGAGTAGTCACTCAGCGGCCCTTTGAAGTTTCTCCCTGACAGAAAGCTGCCATTGTGTTCTGCCCTCGACGCTGTGTAGCCTGACTCTGCTCTTGCTAATTTCCAACATTTTCCCCTGAAATCTGATACTGTTGCCTGTGCTCAGGCTGGCGCGGTGTGCTGACGGGCCTAGGGTCAGGAGATGAGGTAGAAGTTGGCCCTTAAACAGCCGTTCGCCGCTGTGTGTGGCAACGCAACTCTGACCCGCTCTGTTCCCGCCGGCCCCTGGTAATTGTTGGGGTCACGTCTGGCTTCCTTGAGCGTGATCAGAGGTTCTGGATTATACAGAGGGGCCAGAACATCTAGTTCATGGATATTTACTAATTTTAGATTCAGTCTGACAGGGTTTGAAGTTCTGTACAGATATTTGTCCTTGGGACAATTGAGGCTCTTTTTGTTGCAGAATTAATCAAACTTTTCAGTTTGAGTGCAGAGAACGAGATAATTAACATTCAGATTTCACTATAAACTTACAACAACAAACAATTTTGTAGGCAAATTAACATTAAACAATGGTAGGCCAAATTAGGGAATTAGAGATATTGTTCAAACCACTGAATGATGGAAAATAAAGCTGCAAAATTCACAAATCCCAGAGACCAAAGCATTGTTTAGAGCTCAAGAGACTTAATTGAGTTCTTACAGCTGTGCTTAAGAATCAACTTTATCGCAAATGTTTCTCCTGAAATGCATATATGAAAATGCATATGTGCAATGCATATAGACTAAAATGTGTCAATAGTGACATACATACAATAATAGAGCTATAAAGTAAATGTAGAAGGCAGCTCAGATCATTTGGTCTTGGAAGAATTTGATATTTCACAAACATTTTAATTGGTGAATCAAGAGACTTAAGCAATAGACTTCATTTGATTTGAGTCACGATTGAGATATTAAAAGCCTATTCCCCCAAAGCCTATTTATCCAGGTGAAAATGGCAAGCTGTGGGTGCTTGAGAGCACTTCAGAGGCGCAACGTTTTTTTCAGTTGAGACGTTTGGTTGCTATAATACAGAATATCTGCAGAAATGTTACTAGTATCTGATTTCGCAGATAGTTTATTTCTGACAAAAAATTTTTCACAATGTTAAGTACTTGCTCTGACCCATGTTTTAAATGACTTTAGCCTTGTTTCCACCGAAATTACCAAGAACTATTTGTCCTAGGAACTTTTTTCCCCCAGACCTGTTGCTGTCTACGTTTCCATCACAGTCTAAAGTACCGTGAAGATTAGGCAAATTAGTCCGGTGATGTAGAACTGTGTGCGACTTTCCAGTTCCCGCTGGATTTTGTCCTCTGCATATAAGCTTAATAAAGCCTGAACCTCGTCGGTCCATCGGCTGTAATTTTTAAACTCCATTGTTAATTTGAATAGCAAGCAACTCTTACTGCACGCACCGCAACAGACTTTTAAAAATGGTGGTTGAAATAAAAGCTGCGTGGAGTCAACCAATCAAAATGCTGCTTGAACTCAACCAGTCAGCATGTACAGTGCCCAAGTCCCACCCCCAAAAGTTCCTGAACTTAGAAAAAGTACTACCTCGCGAGCAGGGACTTTCTGAGGGGGAAATTTTTACCCAGAACTTCATTTAGACCCTGGTTCCTGCGGTCGAAACGTGGCTTTTGTTCTGTTGTTGTGCTTGTTGTTGTCGACTGTTGTCGTTGTGCAAGCAGGATGTGGCGATTGGTCGATGTGGTATTTGTCCCTCCCCTCCTCCACTGTGATTGGCTCATTGGGTGAAAAGTGACAGTGATGAGTGCTGCGTTTTACCCAAACTTGAACATTTTCAATTTTTGGCATCCGAAAAAAAAAAAACGGCAAGCGCTCAGTGTGAAATAGACACTCATCGCCTTGTCACGCTGATGGTGTTTGTAAATACGCAGCATTCCCACTGAAACAACTGAAAAAATATGCTGGCATCAGGAAAAAATGCTTGGTGGACATGCAGCCTTAGGTTATATTGTAGTGATTAAATTATTTCCCATTAGTTATGGGTAGGTTAGTATAGTTAACTGAAAACTTAAAAAAATATTTTGTTATTGATTTTGTTGAAACATTTCTCCATTTTATTTAGTCTAACATGATGTACTAACATAACTAAAACTAAACACAATTACTACAACTTTAAGTAAAATTAAAATGAAAACCAATTTGAAATATATAAAAAAAAAACTACAATTGCATCTCAATAATACTAAAATACTACTGATTCAACCACTCTTTTCTTTACAGTACCACTCAAAAGTTTGGAAAATTAAGGTTTTTTAATGTTTTTGGAAAGTAGTCTATTAATCTCACCAAGGCAGCATTTATTTGATCAAAAATACAATAAAAACAGTAATACTGTGAAATATTATTTCAATTTCAATGAAATGGTTTCTATTGTAATATATTTTAATGTTTAATTTATTCCTGTGATCAAAGCTGAATTTTCAGCATAATTATTCCAGTCTTCAGTGTCACATGATCCTTCAGAAATCAAACTTTAGACCAGTACTGTATGTCCTTATAGATCTTTTTTTTTATGATGACAGAACTCATATTCTGATAAACAGGAAGCTAATGGTTCAAGCTGAAATAGGTAAATTAATTCCACAGTCGGTACAAGAGATGAGCCGCAAGAAACAGTCTACACTAAGTCTATTTCCATTGCTTGCCGATTTGTTGTTTTGCCTCCTGAATGTAAACAGTCCTGGCCACCTCTCTCACCGCTCACCCTCCTTGCGTTTACTCAGTGGCAGCTGCGAGCACCATCTGGGAGGGCTTCAGCAAGGCCAAACAAAACAGGTTACACCTTCGGCCATGCCAAGTCCTGTAGCCTATTCCTGGTCTGCAGAAACAACAGGGGCTAATCGCAATTTCATGCTCTGATTTTCCCCAGACCTTCAAGCCCCGGAGGAAAGAAACTTTAGCTCATTTTCAGGAGATATGGGCTACACGCGCTTCCATATGGCCGTGTGCGGGATAGTGTTCAGCTCATACCCCATGATTACAGAATTCAGCATTTTCACGTTGAAAGTTGTTTCTCCAACTATGGGCACTTTTTTGGAACATAAACTCCCTTGACACTTTTCACAGTCTCTCTGTTTAATTTTAGTACTATCAGTGTCTAAATGTAGATTTACATGCATAACAGGAGAAATCTGTCTTACTGGCTCGTCACATGTCAAATCACTTATTGTGTTTAATAGCATTCTCTGGTGAAAAATACGTAAAAAAATAAATAAAATTAGATTAACTCTTTTATACATAATTTCACAAAATTACAGCTTATTTGATAAATAAAGATATAAGAAATATATTTACATTGTTTTTTTTGTTTTGTTTTTTACATTGATTGAGTCTCCTTGGTAAAGGAGTAACTCTAGTGGTCTATTTATTGGTCTGATTGCTAATTTGTGCAAAATCTGATATAAGTAATTTTTACATAAACTACAATTAAAAATTACATATAGTTGACCAAATGTGACAGTAAAGACATTTATAATGTAAAAAAAAAAAAAAAATCTATTTCAAATAAATGCTGTTCTTTTAAAAATTGTATTCATTAAAAATGTATGAAATATGTTTCCACAAAAATATAAAGCAGCACAACAACTGTTTTCAACATTGATAGTAACCAGAAATGTTTCTTGAGCATAAAATAAGCATATAAGAATGATTTCTGAAGGATCATGTGACACTGAAGACTGGAGTAATGATGCTGAAAATTTAGTTTTTTCATCACAGAAATAAATTACATTTTAAAATATATTCACATAGATTCACAAAATATTTCACAATATTACTGTATTTTTGATCAAATAAATGCAGCCTTGGAGAGCGTAAAAGACTTCAAAAACTTAAACAATAATTTATAGTAACAAATATTTAAATGGTTTATGTTTATTGTTTGTCTGTTTATGTTTATCATAGTTTTACCAATTAAAAAACTGATATTTTTATGAATTTTATATTTTAGGAGCAAAAATAATAACTAAGCCATTTGCAATGCAGCAAAAATAAACAGGGAAGCCAGAGTGAAAAGCTTCCAAAAAAAGTTAGAAATCTGAAAAAAAAACTCCTCCTGGAACATAAAAGCGCCTGTACTTGTGGAAACACACTTAAGTTCACGGAAATCGATTTGTCAAAGTATAGACTTGTTTGGTAAATCTTAAATCTTTCCGACACAGTTGAGCTAATAGCTCAGTCACTACAGAGACAGATGACGAACACTGGCAAGATTTGGGCACATTCAAGTCCAAATGCAGCGGGGTAAAATCTCCCACTTTTATCCCTTCGGTATTCACTCAGTGCTCATGCAAATGTGGGTAATTCAGAGGGGCATAGAAAGCCCTCAACAAATTGCAGGTGTTAGGAAGCCGAAACAAAGGCCACTACAAGCCCTAATGGCATCCACCATCATTAGCAAGTCTTTGATGTGCGTACTCCACTCACTCTTTTATCTCCTTCTCCCCCTCTCAGCCCTTCTCTTTCTACATCTTACGCTAGCTCGCTCTCTCCTTCTGTCTTTCTCCTCGTAACCCTCTCTCTTTCCGTGGTTCTTCATTAAATCAGTCTTTAGGGAGGGCGCCCACTCCTGTACCCGACATCTGTTTGGCTCTTATGCCTGTCTGTCTGTCACACATCAGTCAGCGTAAAAGCGTCGCAGTGCTAATCTGCAAATATCCTAAAGTACCTGTTTATTCGGAGAGGCGGCAAGCTAAGACAGCAAAATAAAGTGTTTACTTTCATTCCCAGCTTTATTTTCCCGGCGCGATTACGAGATGCTGCTCGCGGGAAGCGTTTACTAGCAAATGAACATATATGCGAGTGCGGGAGTGTGTGTTCTTGTGTATCAATAGCAGGTTACCTGCTTTACATCCCAGCAGGTTTGAAAGAGAGGCTTTGGAAACACTGCTATTCAAAACTCTTCCTTTGAACTCTAGAGGATATAGAGACAGGACAATGCCAGTCTATTTGTGTTCCCCCTTTGAAGTCCACCCTGTCTATTAGTATGAGAGAGTGTGCTGTCTGACAATAAATACTCCTCTATCTAAAGATTACGGCTGCAGAATATCTGAAAGGTGCCACATTGCTCCGCATACTTGGGAAAGAAAACACACGGTCTAGAACAAACAGTTAAAACCGAGGGGGAAAACACTTCGGTGGCGTGCGGACCACATTAAAAGAGATCGTCGGGCGCTCCAGATGCGGAGGGTGCTTTAATGAGCGCAAAGAATAGGCTGTCCTGGTTTTATGGAGAGTTACTGAGATATTAAAGAGCACAGGTGCTGGGCCAACATTGAGCTTCTGACACAAGATCGGGGATCACAAGTAGCGTTGTGGTGCTGGACAATCACAGCTTGGTCAAATACTTCTGATTATTAAACTTCACGCCATTTCTTGGGTTTTATATTGTCTTAGTTAACTGAGGATGTCTACTGAAGAACAGTCCCCACCGTGAAGGCAAACTTCAGAGGCTTCTCGCAAGCACAAAAACTAGAGAGCTTGTTCAAAATTGATTTCCATGGCAAAACAGGGCCAAAATAATCTAGGGAACAAGATCTCTCTTAATGGATTCGATGTTCTTTAAAGAGGCACTCGCGGGTGTTAGAGTGACCTATTTCAGCCGGCGCTTTTCAGAGGAACTAAATATTCTCAGACGGGGAATAATGCTCGCAGAATATTCTCATTACCGCCTCATCCAAGCGCAAGAAAACTGGACACGGCCAGCTATGATTAGAACTAGAACTAGTCAGTATGCACAAGCTGACACACAAACACTGACAAACACAAAGCAAATTTGCTATTAACAGAACTTTGTGATGATCCTTTATCTATATTGCCTCTGTCTGCTGCTTAAGCATTACTGTCATTCGAAATTACGCTTTAAAGTCCCCATGAAAGTTTTGTGGCTTTTAGTATGAATATGTTAGCCTTATAGCAACACATAGGGTTAGTTCACCCAAAAATGAAAATTCTGTCATTATTTGCTCACCCTCATGTCGTTACAAAACCCTAAGACATTCGTTCATCTTCAGAACACAAATTAAGATATTTTTTGATGAAAACCGAAAGCTTTCTGATCCCCCATAGACAGCAAAGCAATTACCACTTTCAAGGCCCAGAAAGGTAGTAAAAATATTGTTAAAATTGTCTATGTGACTACAGTGGTTGAACCTTAATTTTATGAAGCAACGAGGATACTCTTTGTGCCCCCCCCAAAAAGGAAACAAAACAAAAATAACAACTTTATTCAACAATTTCCTCTTTTCCGTGTCAGATGTTTTTCATGTTATAAACACAGTGCAGCGCTTCCGGGTTCTACGTCAGAATGCCGACTCATGCGTCAGCATCACATGCATGCGCCGCGGTGCTCACGTGAACAGCATAGGAGACTGACACGGAAGAGAAGAAATTGTTGAATAAAGCCTTTTTTTTTTTGCGCACAAAAAGTATTCTCATCACTTCATAACATTAAGGTTAAACCACTGTAGTCACATGGACAATTTTAACAATGTCTTTATTCCCTTTCTGGGCTTTGAAAGTGGTAGCGTTGCTGCCTATGGGGGATCAGAAAACTCTTGGATTTCATCAAAAATATCTAAATTTGTGTTCCGAAGATGAACGAAGGTCTTACAGGTTTAATACGACATGAGGGTGAGTAATAAATGACAGAGATTTTCATTTTTGGGTGAACTAACCCTTTAAGGTTATCTATAAGCTAGTGTGCTCCAAAACAATGACAAATTTCACATTTAGAAGACGTAAGCCTTCAAAAAACTTACAGTCTCTCATTTCCGGCAATATGGATCAACGATTTTGATGACATCACGCTGCATTTCAGCTTCTCATCACATTTTCTGTCCAATCAAATGCTCTCTCGAATCTGAAGCGTCCCACCCCCTACAAATAGATGCTGTAGCTGCAGCTAAAATCGGTCACTTGTTCACACAATTACTATTTTCTATATATTGTGAATGGCACATAGTGCACAATATAGGGAATAGGGATCAATTCGAACAGTGTAAATATGCTTTCCATTGGGATAATGAAGTCTGGTTTCACATTGGTGTCAGCACACAGCACACAGTCTGCTCCGGTCCAGAGACGCGATAGCACAGAGCGGATCACATGCGCGAGTCGGCGCAGACCACAAAATGTATCGGACCCATTTGAATTCTGCACAGAATGCTATATTTTAAAGCAATATATGGAGGAGATTAGGAGGAGAAATGTACTCTTCATTAGAAACAACATTGACAAGTAGAAGAGATAACACCGGTACCATGCACCAACATAAATTACACACTTTTCAAACTACACATCCTCAGCATGATTATGATCACAGTTTTGCTTTATTAACAGATTCATATTAAATCTAAAGGGGGAATCTATTAGACTGTGGCTGTCGTAAGCTGTCAAATACAGCTTCTTCCGAGCTGTGATATAAATGAAACGCTTTTGGCTACTTAAAAAAAAGGGGAGGAGCTGCTCGATATGCTCCATTCAAAAGGTATTCCTTTGTACCTAAAGAGTTCATATTAGTATCTCAAAGATACATATTGGTACCAAAGCGTACATATTAGTATCTAAATGGTGTATTACAACCTTTTTAAAGGGTACCATCTAGTACCATTCCAGTGACAGCTTTTGTACCTATTTGTGTACCCATCTATAACCTAAAAATAACAGAAAAGACTTACTAGTTCAGTGAGAAACTGCTTTATAACACATATAAAAGGAAAGAGATGAGAACCTAATAAGAAACACAGAGGACTTTCTCACTTCTGTCAGAATGCTCTGAGGAAGAAAAACAGATCCAAATCAAGACACTTACAAAAAATGAACTGGAAACTGGACCACACTAAACAAACATCTCCATGAACATTTAGATAACTGTAAAACCAATTTCTATAACCTCTTCAATAACAAAAACAACAAAATATGCACCTGAATCTGCATGGAACAAGAAAAATGTTGCAAATTTAGATCAGCCATTCTCAAATTCATCTCTTCAGGACAAGCATATTTCCCAGCATCTGAGAGCAATGTTTCATAACCCAAACATAGAACACTGCTCAAAAAAATTAAAGGAACACTTTTTAATCAGAGAATAGCATAAAGTCAGTTAAACTTGTGGGATATTGATCTGGTCAGTTACGTAGCAGAGGGGGTTGTTAATCAGTTTCAGCTGCTTTGGTGTTAATGAAATTAACAACAGGTGCACTAGATGGGTAACAATGAGACGACCCCAAAACAGGAATGGTTTTACAGGTGAGGCCACAGACATTTTTTTACCTACTCATCTTTTTTGACTGTTTTTCACTAGTTTTGCATTTAGCTAGGGTCAGTGTCACTACTGGTAGCATGAGGTGATACCTGGACCCTACAGAGGTTGCACAGGCAGTCCAACACCTCAAGGATGGCACATCAATACGTGCCATTGCCAGAAGGTTTGGTGTGTCTCCCAGCACAGTCTCAAGAGTATGAAGGAGATTCCAGGAGACAGGCAGTTACTCTAGGAGAGCTGGACATGGCTGTAGAAGGTCCTTAACCCATCAGCAGGACCGGTATCTGCTCCTTTGTGCAAGGAGGAACAGGATGAGCACTGCCAGAGCCCTACAAAATGACCTCCAGCAGGCCACTGGTGTGAATGTCTCTGACCAAACAATCAGAAANGACATCACATTTTCTGTCCAATCAAATGCTCTCTCGAATCTGAAGCGTCCCACCCCCTACAAATAGACGCTGTAGCTGCAGCTAAAATCGGTCACTTGTTCACACACATAGTGCACAATATAGGGAATAGGGATCAATTCGAACAGTGTAAATATGCTTTCCATTGGGTTAATGAAGTCTGGTTTCACATTGGTGTCAGCACACAGTCTGCTCCGGTCCAGAGACGCGATAGCACAGAGCGGATCACATGCGCGAGTCGGCGCAGACCACAAAACGTATCGGACCCATTTGAATTCTGCACAGAATGCTCTATTTTAAAGCAATATATGGAGGAGATTAGGAGGAGAAATGTACTCTGCATTAGAAACAACATTGACAAGTAGAAGAGATAACACCGGTACCATGCACCAACATAAATTACACACTTTTCAAACTACACATCCTCAGCATGATTATGATCACAGTTTTGCTTTAGTAACAGATTCATATTCAATCTAAAGGGGGAATCTATTAGACTGTGGCTGTCGTAAGCTGTCAAATACAGCTTCTTCCGAGCTGTGATATAAATGAAATGCTTTTGGCTACTTAAAAAAAAGGGGAGGAGCTGCTCGATATGTCCTGCCCTTTCTTCCTGTTTCAGTGGAAATTACGTCAACACATTGAATAACGCTGCACATTTCAAGGCACTTCAGTGGGCCTTTAAGTAATTTTGGTAATCGGTTCATTTTAATTCAGTGTTTTAGATGTTGAAATTAAGTATTAAATTGACACTTTTGGTTAAACATAAAAATTAATTCTAAAACCAAAGTCTGACTAACCTTTGTTATGAGACATACGGAAGCTGTGAGTAAGTGTAGGCTATTTATGAACATGGAGGTTCTTTATTCACTGTTATACATGGGAAAGCACTCATGTAGTCAGTTAAACTTGTGGGATATTGATCTGGTCAGTTACGTAGCAGAGGGGGTTGTTAATCAGTTTCAGCTGCTTTGGTGTTAATGAAATTAACAGCAGGTGCACTAGATGGGTAACAATGAGATGACCTCCAAAACAGGAATGGATTTACAGGTGGAGGCCACTGACATTTTTTTACCTACTCATCTTTTTTGACTATTTTTCACTAGTTTTGCACTTAGTCAGTGTCACTACTGGTAGCATGAGGCGATACCCTACAGGGGTTGCACAGGCAGTCCAACACTTCCAGGATGGCACATCAATACGTGCCATTGCCAGAAGGTTTGCTGTGTCTCCCAGCACAGTCTCAAGAGCATGGAGGAGATTCCAGGAGACAAGCAGTTACTCTAGGAGAGCTGGACAGGGCTGTAGAAGGTCCTTAACCCATCAGCAAGACCGGTATCTGCTCCTTTGTGCAAGGAGGAACAGGATGAGCACTGCCAGAGCCCTACAAAATGACCTCCAGCTGGCCACTGGTGTGAATGTCTCTGACCAAACAATCAGATACAGACTTCATGAGGGTGGCCTGAGGGTCCGACGTCCTCTAGTGGGCCCTGTGCTCACTGCCCGGCACTGTGGAGCTCGATTGGCATTTGCCATTGAACACCAGTGGCAGGTCCACCACTGGCGCCCTGTGCTTTTCACAGATGAGAGCAAGTTCACCCTGAGCAAATGTGACAGATGTGAAAGGGTCTGGATAAGCCATGGAGACCGTTATGCTGCCTGACCAGTTTGGTGGTTGGTCAGTGATGGTCTGGGGAGGCATATCCATGGAGAGAAGTACAGACCTTTACAGGCTAGACAATGGCACCCTGACTGCCATTAGGTATCGGGATGAAATCCTTGGACCCATTGTCAGACCCTACGCTGGTGCAGTGGGTCCTGGGTGCACGTCAATGCCCGGCCTAATGTGGCGAGAGTATGCAGGCAGTTTCTGGAGGATGAAGGAATTGATACCATTGAATGGCCCCCACACTCACCTGACCTAAATCCAATAGAACACTTCTGGGACATTATGTTTCGGTCCATCCGACGCTGCCAGGTTGCACCTCAGACTGTCCAGGAGCTCAGTGATGCTCTGGTCCAGATCTAGGAGGAAATACCCCAGGACACCATCCATCGTCTCATTAGGAGCATGCCCCGACATTGTCAGGCATGCATACAAGCATGTGGGGGTCACACAAACTACTGAGTACCATTTTGAGTTGCTGCAATGAAATTTCAGCAAAATGGACTAGCCTGCTGCATCATTTTTTCACTTTAATTTTCAGGATGTCTTTGAATTCAGTCCTCGGTAGGTTAATAATTTTCATTTCCATTAAACTATGTGACATCCTTTTGTTCTTAACACATTACCCAGTCCATATCAGTGTAGATATCTAGCATGATATTTTTCTCCAATGAGATCTGGTGTTTTCAAAGTGTTTAGCAGTGTATTTGACTCAAATTTTTAATATGGGATACGTGTAAACCTGCGTAAAATACAAGACCAAATTCATCAACTTTTTTAGTGACAGAAATATATTGAACAAATGCCAAATTGGCTTCTTACCAAAATGTCACACATCATATGATACATACACTCTGTGGACTGTAATTGATTAACAAACTTACTGAAATATAGGCGAAATCTTCGTCTGCTTCATGGATTTCAAAGAAGAAAAAAAAAACCTTCATATAGTATTTGGCATGAGAGTCTCCAAATCAAATTGACTGACAGCAGAACTGGAGGAAAAACTTCATCAAATCAAAATAAACTACTGTTACAATTGGCATCAAACACACAGCTGAAGTACAGACAAATATAAAGTACCATAAATGGACAAACAAGGCCATACCTCCAAAAGAAGACAGAATAACTAGACCTGCAACTGCATGTGTTAACATGCACATTCATAAACACACTGATATCACTTGATATCCTCTTTTTTATCATCAATACCTTTATTACGTGTATGTTTAAATATGTGTGCAATATTTATTCACTGAATTTCATTCTTTGAAAATATTTGAAATGTAACTTTGCCAATGCCAATAAGGCAAACATGCTAATAAGGCTGTTTTTGACCAGAAAGGAATTGAAAGAGAGACAGAAAGATATGGAGAAAGTCTGAGAGAATAAGATCTGTCTACATCTTTACTAAAGATCAGATTTTCCTCTGGGCCCTGAGGGGTCAACAACTGCAGATGAACCAAATGATATGCAAATTTCAAAAAACAGCGCCACAAATTGGCTTGTGTGCTCGGTGCGGCCCTTCTCATCTGAGAGAGAGTTCTGTCCAGAATTTCTCATCAAGAATCTCACGTCTACACCGACATCACGACAGGTCCGCAAATGTGGAGGTGTTGAATAAAAGATTTATATATAAAAAAAAAATGTTAAAAGAACAAAGTTGAAAACAATTTGAAATGCGAGGCATTCATAACAGTCTTATCTTGCTCTCTTCATGTCTTTTTGTCTCTGTTTCTGTGAGGGGGGATCAAAAGCAAAGAATCACTTTTCATGTGCTAATGTTATCTGCCTCCTTGAGGAGAATTCAAATTAATGATTGTATCATTATTGGTTTGATAAACTGTGTTTAATGAAAGAATTATATCAAGGATGCGAATCAAAAATAAGAAAGACATTGTAGAGTATTCCTCAAACTTTCCATAACCATGAGAGGCTTTGAAATGCAGATATTGCCTGACGCCATGAGATAAGGTCAAATCCATCTCTGAGAGTGCAGGGCTGCCCTAAACATCACATAATATTCAAAAGGGCAGTTCGATATTTGGTTCATAGGGCCTTAAAAAAAGTAGGTTTAGGCAATAAGGACCATTAAAAAAAACTTTAAAAAAAACTTATACTTATACATTTATTCTCTGATTTTTCAGTGCTTATAATTCAAAAGATTATTCTTTTTTTTGGCTGAATTATCCTATAACTTTACATATAATAAATATTTATATACTGTATATGATAATATCTTCATGTATTACTTAATAATACAGTGTGCCTCAAGAAAAATATTGACACTGAAATCACACTTAAAAATGTCTCAATGTTATTGCAATAGATATAAAATATCAAAGAAAGTGCCAAAAACTGCTTTTCTCTTCACTATCTTCACTTTTCTTCATAATTTTTGCTCAATATATTTGAATCAACTGATGTATACTGATGTAAAAAGGTTGCGAACGGCCATTAAAAATGTAAAATTTTCCATGCACATATCAGGATTTATAAAACATAAACTTAGCGTAAATATGTGCACACATCCACACACTCTGTACCGTGCTGCGTACTCACTCTTTTACCGGAGTGAAGTAATTAAGTAAACAGAATGATTTTAAATTCTGTTTTCATTTTGATATACACATTTAGATTAAAAATACCACTCTCATTAATGAAGTTCAGCACTCAAATTACACAAAGTCATTATCCAGAAGTTAAACAAAACTTGTATGAATTTATATTTAAAATAATTGTAGTGGATATGCTGCTTTTGATAAGAAAACGTGCATAAACTACGATGGAAACACATTTACCGATACATTTACCGAAAACCTCGATGCACATCAAAAAAAATCATGTGACTTTGCATGATGGGATGGCATAACTGTACTAACTAGCAGAAAATCTTGTTGCAAAGCATCTGAAATAGTGTTTTGGTCATTCGGAAGTTTGTCGTCAGTGTGGTTCGGTATAATTCCTCCCAGAACTGTCTTACATGACTGCGTTCCCAAACAGCAGCATTCCGCCTCTGAAAGCAAGATAAAATTGCGTTTCGTCTGCGTGCTCTGAGATGCAAATAATTTATTATATATGAAAATTATTTTATACAGTGGCTTCTCCTACATTTCTTAGTGATATTTAGTGCCAGTCTATCAGGAAGTGACGATTTTGTTTTCTTTATTCGCAAATGTTTTATGCGATATTGCAATTTTGCGCATAAGTTAAATTCACAACTTTGGATGGAAACATAGCTGGTGAGGGGTGCTAGGTGCATGATAATACCTAATTAAACTAAATGGCCAAACTCGTGTTCTGAGAAAATATTTCTCGCTAGAACAATGATCAATGATGCGCACTTTCGTTCAGTGGTAGAACGGTCCATTGGTTGATTTGAAAAGGTCAGATGACAACACTGTACAACCACTGCTGTGCTGTTAATGTCATGTGCAGTAGCCTAATGATAACTCCTGTGAAAGAAACGGTAAGATTTGTACATTTTATTTTTTAAATGTTTTGTCGATGCGCTGAGTCAGACAATTGTATTTACAGTGCAAAAATAAGGCCCATCTGTTTCCATTACAAATACACAGCTCATGTTTTTTTTCAAAAAAAAGTTGCTTAAGAGGCAAATGCTTAAGAGTCTATGACTGGATCATTATTGCAGTGATTATTATGTTTCTAGCATGTTATATGTTATAGGCAACAGTTCTTCTAACCCTAACTGATGGAGTGTGTAGCTTTTCATTTCTTAAACAACCATGTAGGAAGACACATCATGGCCATATTCCAGGAGGACAATGTCAAGATTCATCAGGCTCAAACTGTGAAAGAATGGTTGGGAGGAGCATGAAGAATCATTTTCACACATGTTGTGATGTTATTTCCATCAAGAGGCGCATCAATGTTTGGTCAAGAACTTGTATTGACAATGCAAGAGGTGAGCACTCTGTAAAGTCTCCTCCAGCACATCCCAAAGACTTTCAATGAAATTATTTTAAGGTCTGGTCTCAGAGGTGCCAGTTCATGTGTGAAAATGCAAATGCGTATGGAGATGATATGCAGATGATGTTATACATAGTAAAACTAGGCATTGTTGTAAGCTCCATATATGGTTATTTCAGGGAGGAGACAAGGTGGAGATCAATGTATGCACAATCTTCCTATGACTGGGTTTTAAAAAAGGAATTTTGCACAGGTTCTGGAAAAATCTAGCTTTTGTGTTTATGCACACTTTTAGGATGAAATCCATGTAAAGTTTTATACATGAGGCCCCTGGTGTTTTGGTGATTTTTAGAGAATGTATGAAGTCAGTTCAGCAGAGGAACCACAGGTGTAAAGAATCACATTAATCATCAATATTTCACAACTGCAAAGTGTCACATTACTGTTTTTCTTCATTTCAAACTAATTTTTGTCAGTGTTTTCTTGAAAAGTGTGTATGATATCTTTCTGTAAAATAAATGTCACTTGCTTTGATAAAGCAAAGAAATTCATCAATTTTTTAAGTGTGTCGTAAGTATCCATGTACTTTTAGTGGCCACTGTACGTAAATGGGTAGAAAGTTAATAGAAAATCAGGGTTTCTGCAAAAATAACTGCTGTTTTGTCCTGAATGACTATTACGACACCACAGGACATCAACGTCTCCAAACTCAGTGAGCTCTGTCATTACATTCTTCATTCATTCATGCCATGTGACATCTGCACTGTCTGTCATGTGTATTAGGGCGAAACGTGTCTGATCTGACAGTCTGCCACAGCAAACAACACTACAATGACAGAAAGAGCACAAAAATAAAGAGATAAACAAAGCAGTGTGAAGGGATGTAATGCTGCTCTTGATGGGAGTCACTGAAGACTGAAACATGTTTCTCTGAAGAGCAGTTTTGCTTTACTTTTTAGTAGTACTCATTTATGTGTGTTTGAGCACAGAGAGAAACACTGACACTAGTCCTGTGCCAAGGGTACCATCGTCACAAAGTACCACTTATCTTCTGTGGCCAGGTAAGTGTCCTGTAACTCATCTTTATAAAACAGATGGTTCAGGTCTAAAATCTGACTGCATGAGGCATGTCTTAAGCCAAACTAATAAAGCAATAAAGCATGTGAAGTTGTGCTCTATTGTGATCATATTCAAAGCTAAAAGGGTCTGAACCCCATTCAGCTGTAACTATTTTCTCAATAAAAAACATTTATATTTAATTTAAACATTATTGTACTGAGCAGATTCATGATTTTTCAGTCATTCGTGATGATTCCGCTAGAAGATATAGTTCCTGACATGTAAACAAAGTTTTGGCATAAGTCGATTTGCGTAAACCGTCTGCCGGAAGATAGTTATTATACTTAATAAAGTTTAAAATATGGATATTTTTCTTACAATAACCCATCGCTTCACTTCAGAAGGCCTTTAGTAATCCACTGGAGCCGAATGGATTATATTTATAATGTATGGATGCATTTTTTTGGGCTTCAAAATTACAACAAAGCTCTTGTGAACTTTTTTCACAAGAGTGTAGATGGCCTCAAAGCTACAGATATGAACTTAAAGTGATGCTTTCATGTCAGCTTTAATCATGGTAAAATCATTGTAAAGAACAACCTGCAATGGCTTATTGTTATTGCATTTAAAGGAGTCATTCACCCAAAAAAGAAAATTCTGTCATCATGTCGTTCCAAAACCTGTATGACATTCTATATTTTGAGAAATGTAACCAAGCAGGTGACCATTGAGTTCCATTGTATGGACAAAAAACCCCAAAACAAAACACTGAGCCATTTCTCAAAATATCTTCTTATATTTTCAGAAGAAGGTTTACAGGTTTAGATCAAAATAAGGGTAAGTAAATAGTGACAGAATTTTCATTTTTTTGGTGAACTGTCCCTTTAAATACTTAGAATCATGATGTAATATATACATATATATTACATCATGCCAACAAGTTTGTAGTGTGTGTTTAATTGTGTACAGATGCAGTGGTCTGCTGTCTGTGGAGATCTTACCAGCTGCCAGCAGGAGTCAAAGTGGTGGGCGGAGCACAGCTCATCTGGATGAGATAGTGGGAGGGGCAGTAGGCGTGACAGACTTAGGGTTTGGGGAGGGGCCAGATAAAACTTCCTCCTCAGGAACAGACTCTATTGTGGACAGTAATTGATAATATTCATCCTCTCCATCCAGAAGCTTGATTTGCCTGAGCAATGAGAGAGAAATATAAGAGAGTCACAGACACATGAACTCAAACAGAGCGTACACGGTAAAAATATGCTTCATGTATTATCTAAATTAACTGGATCTATCAAGTCAAAAATATGACTTAATATGACTGAATTAGCTTAACTGTATAAGGTTACTAGAACAAAAAGTCATTTTTAAGGGAGAGATAAGGAGCTAAGTTTATGGCTCCAACATGGACATTTTTAAAACCAATGTCAAGTTTTTACATTAAAACTTATTAATTATATACAGTGGTGGAAATGGCTGAGATTCACTGGGGGGAATCTAGTCTAGTTGGGGACAATTTCCAACCCTGCCTTGTATAACATATAAGGAAGAGGGTATATTTCAGGTGCTGTAACTGGTTGTCATTTCTTTAAAGTGTTTTTTTTTTTAAACACACATCAGATATTGTTCTTTTTAGGTACACTCTAAAAAATTCTGGGTTAAAAACAACCCAAGTTGGGTTGAAAATGGACAAACCCAGCGATTGGGTTGTTTTAACCCAGTGGCTGGGTTAAATGTTTGCCCAACCTGCTGGGTAGTTTTATTTAACCCAAATAGTGTTTAAAAATTACTGTATTTCTTGCTTAAAATGAACCCAAAATATGTTGGAAATTAACATTTATTAATATGTTTAATAAACAAACATTTATTAATACTTTTTTTTAATAATATTTAAACAATAAACATTTATTAAATTGCTTATTAATAAATGCTCATCTTTTTGATTATTATTGTTGCCTCTAGTAATTATGAGTCTGATTTTTTATTTCCAACCTATTTTGGGTTCATTTTAAGCCAGACATATAGTAATTTGTAAACAATTGTTGGGTTAAATAAAACTACCCAGCAGGTTGGGCAAACATTTAACCCAACTGCTGGGTCAAAACAACCCAATCGCTGGGTTTGTCCATTTTCAACCCAACTTGGGTTGTTTTTAACCAAGCATTTTTTAGAGTGTAGGCTGTGTTTTTATTGGCTTGATAAGAAAACAGTGTTTTCGTTTTAGAATATGTTGTATATCTGAATGGTCTGGGAATTTAACTGTGAAGTTGATACACTGAGTACAGACAGCAATGAGAATAATGGGGAGGAAACAACACAATAATCTTCAGTTTTTATATGAGCAACTTAGCCAGGTGAAGAAAAGTGATACATCTCATTACTTGTATTAACAGTATGAATTGCTTCCTTCTGGGAGAAGATACAGAGCTCCACATGGTAAATTAAATAAGTTTAAGAATTCATTTGTGCCTCTATCAGTACAGATTTTTAATGGTAATTCAACTCAATTGAATGTGTTTTTTTTTTATTGTGTCCTCAGTAGTTCAATGAAATGGTTCTATTGAGAGGCAAATGAATGAATTAAATTAATTAAGTACAAATACTTAAGCATAATCTCTCAACCAATATGAGATCATAAAAACTGCATGGATGATAATTACAGAAGAATTAGCAAAATACTGTTAAAAATTAGTTTTTAAAAATAGCAGGACGTGTCAAATTCCTTAATTACATACTAAAATAAATTGGCTTCCTGTCTCGTTTCCTTTAATGACCTTTCAACCATCTCTCTCTCTCCCTCATGAATTTCTCGTCACAATGTAAAAATTATTTTCATGATTTATCACAACATTTTTTCTTTCGTCAACTCAACTTAGATAATTAATGTGGTTCAGATAACATAATATTTTGAGTTTCTGTTGATTCAACCGATCGCCTTCGTTGTACTAACTTGTATTAATTTTTAATTTCAATGAACTCAAAATTTAGAGGCAACCATGAAACTTACTTTTTCAAGTTAAACCAACAATTCTTTTTTATAGTGCAGTCAGTTGCACTTGTTTCTAAAACATCTAAATATTACAGGCGCTAAATTAATAAAACATATGATTTATTATTTTATTGCTACTCTTTAACAGTGTAACTAAACTAAAGTAACAAACTAAGAACAAGAAAGGTTCTTCACAGGGGTTCAAAATATTAAATAAATAAAAGAAAACGCGAGAAACGGTTAATCCTTTAATAAAGAGTGCTGATATACAGCCTGCTCGAGGCATTAGAGGATCCAGGCTTAACTTCACAGACTGTGAGGTCACATATCTCACAATTAATACATGCATTCTTATACCACGTCTTCTCTCCTCCCAAAAATAATACAAAAAAAAAAAGGCTTCTTAAATAGCTCGTATTTTCAGCTGCAAATTTGCATGAGAAGCAAACAGAGCTGTGGTCTTCTCAGCTCCCCTCCTGAGCTGGTGGGGTGTTTAGATACGAAGAAGGAAAGCTGTTATTTACCCCAGTTTTCTGGGTTTCCTCTTGCTCCCCTGATAATCCAGACTTCTCTGCAGAGAGGACACAGAACCAGCACACGCAAACACACGCAGACAAACACACACACGCACACGGAGTTAGAAAAGCTTCAGAAAAGACAAGCGCGAAGCAAGGAACATGCGCGAGAGAATCATTAATTTTGAATTCAAAGTGATTTTGTGTTGAATGTGTGCAGATGCTGATAATATCAGAAGTCACAGCATAATTTTTCTTGATCAAAGCGCGCGGGGCTGAGGCTGATGAGGCAGGCATCTTGCTCGGCTTTGATAAACCACATCAATTATTCACCGTGAAGGGAGACATCCTCACATGAAAGCAACAGATAAAGCGCCAAAGCACATGGTGGAGACAACAGAACGGCAGAGCGGCGTGGGGGTGGGGGCTCGGGGGTCTGGCACAGGTAGCTTTAATTGTATTATCATCTGGAAACAAAGTTAGACAAAGGCTTCCATGAAAGGCTTTGAACTCACGTTGAGATGGTTGTAATAAAGACTGTCTTCCGGGCTGTTCAGGAGCTTGGGCTGCTGTCCCCTTCGCCGAGGGGAACGGTGATGTAGCTTCACCGTTGGACCTGCGGGACACAAACACACACACACACACGGGATGGATCAGTGACGCGTCTCCCATTGTGTCGCCCTGAAGGAATTGTATGAGCAGAGCAGCGCGAATAAAGCTGACAGCAGCAACATAAATACATCACATGTACATGCTAAACAATAGTACACTGCAAGATTTGAACATTTTGGAAGAAAATGTGAGTGGCGTCCATGCAAAAGTTGTCGTTGCTAAGATGATCTGATTGTAATTAGGTAGTTTCTTACTAGTAGAGATGCATTGATACTAAATTTGTCTGCCTATACCGATAACGATAGTTTAATTTGTCTTAAGGAAGAAAAATCTTCCCCAAATAATGCTGCAAACTATACAGGGGACCCTCTCATTTGGTACACTGTAATGTTAAAGCTTACAATTAACAACAGAGGTATTATATTCAGCTGCATTTATTTTCAGATAATTAGATTCAAATAAAAACTCAAATGTTTGTATAAAACTCAGTTGCACATAAGGTTGGTTTCATGGCAAATTCATTCAAACATATAATTAACAGTTAATAAGCTCCTCTATTTATTGTTATAGCTAAATAAGGAACTGTGAACACTGGAAAACATTCCTGAGGTAAATGTGACATTATGTGACATATTTTCACAAGCTGTTTTATTGACGTCTTTCCGCAGTTTAAACACAGATAAAGTGATTACATGAGACATGATACATTCCGATGAGTTGTTCTGTATCTTTCAACATACCTTTTGATGTTCATGCATGTTTTTCAAGATATAACTTCTGTCACTTTCAAACAATAAATGGCGTTTTGACAGTGAATTTCATGATAAAATGGACAGATTTGAAAACTGAGACTTTGTTTCTTATCAGAAGTAATGAAGCACAAAGCTCTTTGTGATTATTGGATAGGAGGCGCTACAAATAGTGTCACAAAAACAAACAAACAAAAAAACCCAGCAGACCTGGCAACCCTGTCTTTAAAAGATTAGTTCACTTTCAAATGAAAATTATTCCAAGCTTTACTCACCCTCAAGCCATCCTAGGTGTATATGAATTTCTTCTTTCTGATGAACAAAATCTGAGTTATATTAATATCCTGACGCATCTAAGCTTTATAATGGCAGTGAACGGGACCAATGAGTATAAAGCTCAAAAAAGTGCATCTATCCAAAGCAAAACTTACTCCACATGGCTCCAGGGGGTAACTAAAGGCCTTCTGAAGTGAATCCATGCGTTTGTGTGTAAGAAAAATATCCATAAATAACAAGTTATAAAGCAAAATATCTAGCTTCCGCCAGACCGCCTTCCGTATTCAACTTAAGAAGAAAGTGTAAATCCTCTCGCAGTTCAAAACACTTACGCTACTTCCTACACCTTCCGTATTCAACTAATAAAAAAAACTTAACTGACATGACATCAGTTACGTTTTCTTCATAAGGTGAATATGGAAGGTGTTCTGGCGGAAGCTAGATATTTTACTATATAACTTGTTAAATATGGATATTTTTCTTACACAAACACATCGCTTCACTTCAGAAGGCCTTTATTAACCCCCGGAGCCGTGTGAAATGCATTTTGCTTTGAGTGTTCATCAGAAAGAAGAAATTCATACAGTATACACCTAGGATGGCTTGAGGGTGAGTAAAGCTTGGGGTAATTGTCACTTTAAAGTGAACTAATCCTTTAACTATGGGTGATTCATAGGGTCAAATAGAGCCTGCTTTAATGTCGCTATTTTTTAAAGGGTTAGTTCACCCAAAAATGAAAAGTCTGTCATTTATTACTTACCCCCATGCCGTTCCACACCCGTAAGACCTTCGTTAATCTTCGGAACACAAATTAAGATATTTTAGTTGAAATCCGATGGCTCCGTGAGACCTACATAGGGAGCAATGACATTTCCTCTCTCAAGATCCATAAAGGTACTAAAAACACATCTAAATCAGTTCATGTGAGTACAGTGCTTCAATATTAATATTATAAAGTGACGAGAATATTTTTGGAGCGCCAATGAATTTCGGAGCATAATGAATCAGCGTATCGAATCTGCTGTTCAAGTCACGTGATTTCAGCCGTTGGCAGTTTGACACGCGATCCGAATCATGATTCGATACACTGATTCATTTATGCTCCGATGCTTCCTGAAGCAGTGTTTTGAAATCGGCCATCACTAAATAAGTCGTTATTTTGTTTTTTTGGCTCACCAAAAATATTCTTGTCGCTTTATAATATTAATATTGAACCACTGTACTCACATGTACTGATTTAGATGTGTTTTTAGTACATTAATGGATCTTGAGAGAGGAAATGTCATTGCTCCCTATGCAGGCCTCACGGAGCCATCGGATTTCAACTAAAATATCTTAATTTGTGTTCCGAAGATTAACGAAGGTCTTACGGGTGTGGAACGGCATGAGGGTAAGTAATAAATGAAAGAATTTTCATTTTTGGGTTAACTAACCCTTTAACTGTTAATGCGTTATTGTTGTGTTAACTAAATTCAACATGAGAGATTTTCTTCACACACAGTATGAGTTGCAGCGTGAATACATTTTTCTGCACCCTTTTGATTGACAGGATATAATCGGCCCTGATCATTGGCTGTTTTTAAACAATTGACTGTTGGCCGACAGTGATGATAATAGCTTTTATCGGCCGATACCTTGGTGCATCTTTACTTATTAGTCCAAGTCAGTAGGCTTCTTTAATATGTCTATATGATTTTATCATCCACTAGAAGAAAATAAGAAAAAATATTAGCAAACCCTTCCACAACAAACCACATGATTGGAGGAGTGACTCGTGACGATGCGGAATGAATTACACACAGAAGTTTTTGTTTAAACTATATTATAGCATTAAAAAGTCTGTTATACTCATCAAGGCTGAATTTATTTGATCAAACACAGTAAAAACTGTAATACTGTGAAATATTATTACAATTTAAAATACCTGTTTTCTATTTGAAAATGTAATTTATTCCTGTGATCAAAGCTGAATTTTCAGCATCATTACTCCAGTCTTCAGTGTCACATGATCCTTCAGAAATCATTCTAATATGCTGATTTGATGCACAAGAAACTATTATTATTATCAATGTTGAAAACAGTTCAATATTTTTGTATAAAACTGTGCACCGCTTTTCTATCATAAAAGTTCAAGTAGTTTAAATATGCAGTGTGTCCTTTTCACAATCAAACATGAGTGCCAACCATCTGATCCACCAAAATTCTGTCGGTGTACAATTATCGTAGATCAAACAGCATGTCAGGAACAGGAGAAAGAAGAGAGAGTCTTGCTTCCTCATGTTCATTCGTAACCTTTCAGATCTACAAACATGACAAAATGAGCAGAAATCCAGGACACCTTTCTACGCCAGCATGTATATTTAATATCGGGGCCTGTTTCATCTCATCTTCATTTTAGACGAGGCAGAGCTTCTCTACTCATCATCTTTCCAGATCCTCTGTAAATCTTCTCTAAAACAGAGTTCAGTGATGTACTCGTTCTGCGGAACGCTCCGGAACAGAATGCCGCGATGGCTTTGAACAGACCGAAGAACATCTCTATCCTTCTAACACTTCAAAGCATTGAGGTTCAGTCTTTCTCTCGCTGGGTGTAATTCCGCTTTGCATAGATTTGACTTTCTGCTGCTTCAAAAATGTTTAAGGAGCAGGTTATGTGCTCTACCACTTTACATTGATGCACTTGTAATGACTGCACAGTTCTGGTCCACAAGTTCTCCAAATGGGTCAAGAGCACTCAGTGTCACATGCAGCAACTGCTTTAAACTTTAAATTCAATTTTTCTTTCAGCAAAAGTTGACTTTTCCCATCTCCCATGCTTAAGGACCTGCATCCTTCCCGTATAACTGAACTGCTCTGCAAGTCATTTCACGATTGTAAATCAAAACTGGTTTGGACAGAAGCTCTATTTTTGCCCATTGAGCGGAGATCAAACAGAGAGCATAACTGTTTAGGACAAAAATAAGAGATGAAAAATTGGAAAAGCACATTTATGAACAAATTTGTTCTAACAGCAATAGAGTAATTTCATCCAGATACTAAACACACAGAAGAATATTCCTTCCCACCAATCATTTGGAATACAATTCTGGGAAAATCGATGAATATGACCCGTGCTGGCAAAATGAGTCGCAATGAGCAAATTATTAAAATGTAGTTATTGTTATTCACAATTTCTATTATAAACCTTCAAAAAATGATGTATGATTTGTTGGAATCAGAGAACAAATGACTGAGCTACAACTGTTTGAAGTTGATAGAGTCAGAAAAGTCCATTTTGAGAAAAACCGAGTTGAAGTTTTCTGAAGGTTCCAAAACAAAATCACCAGCAACCATACCTTAAAATCCCTGGTAATACCACCAAATTTGGTGCACACACATCATCAAGACCAATTTTCTATGGAAAAATATATATTCAACCTTTTTTCAATATTTTACTCAAATATTTTGAAGTACTGTGATTCTGTGTATATGTGTATATCAGTCTGTCTGCGCTGTCCGAGGCGTCTTTGTGCGCACACTTCGGATCTGTCAGTCTGCGCGAGTAAGACCGATTTGTTAAATCAGCATGAGTTTGAAAATCACATTTCATTGGTTCAGAATCTTGCCATCAAAAAACTCGCTATGAATATTCACAAAGTTGTAATGCTGCGCTTTAAAACAATACCAAACTTGTGCTGAGAGGAAGCGCGAGTGGTGAAGCGAGCGGAGAAAAACTAAATTTTCCATGGTCAAGGGAAAGGTACTCCTCTCAGAAAACGTACAAATAAAGACATTTTTAGATGTTTAATTGCTATTTGGAGCATTGGGATCACTAGACGAGGGCTTAATGAACTCATTTTTGTGAAAACCTCAATTTCGACCAAAATCAAAAAATGTTTTTGTTTTGCCTGTAGCTCGTAATAAGCCTGTGTGCATTTCAACTCATTTTGCCGGCACAGGTCACACATATTTATATTGAAATAATGAATAATGAATTAATGAAATATAAGCTATAATTACAGGTAGGTTAAATAAAATTGTTCACAAAGATTTTTGGATTAAAGTTAACATGAAATCAAAATTGACCCTATTTACTTTATTAACATGTGCAAGGTCTTATGCATCGGTTCACATTTGCACACAGCATTACACCTCAAACAGTAAAAGCATGGCGTTAGCAATGGCAAGGTGATGGGTTTGATTCCCAGGGAATGCGTCAACTGATCCAAATGCACACTTTCAATGTAATGTAAGTTGCTTTGGATAAAACCGTCTGCTAATGCATACAAGTAAGTTAAGTGAAAGTTATTTCAAATGGCAAAAATTAGTAATCAATTATTTCTAGAGCGAGAAAGTGGGAGATTGAGAGAGAGAGAGTGTAATTCCTTTCAGCAGGATACTCTCCTAACACAGCCTTTAAGTAGTCTGACCTTGAGCCATTAGTGATATGTAAGTCCCACTACCACACACATGTGGGTTAGTGCCTGATCCTCCCCCTTTGTCTGGGAAATCAGCACCATTTGATCCAGAGCTCTCCCTCAGGGCTGCTGCTCTTCCTCTGATAGACCAGCAGCACACAAGCAGTCAAAAGCCATCTAAACGCTCTTCATCCTGCCTAGGGCCTGTGTACCACACTGCTGGAGCAGAGAATCCCATCCTAGACAAATCTTAGCCTTTTACCAAGGGGACGCCTCTCCATAAATTCAGGATAAAATGTAACCTTTTTTCTAATAAAAATTTTACACAGAAATGTTTTTTGTACTGGCTAAATCTAAAATAAAAAAGGAAGTATGATACGAAGCATGGTATTTATCTGAACCTTCGATTAATCAGGCAGTCACATTATTTAAGCACAGATACAGATGTCTGTGCTTATGAAAAAATATTTTAATAGAGAGACTCAGCATGTAATAAAGAGACAATTTCTTGCACAGTTTGCATCTAGAAGTTGCTCTAACTGTACTGAGAAATACCAGTTTCAGGGTATCGATGCAATATCAGGAGACAAATAATTGTGATATATCAATATATGACTACCAACAAAAACGGTGCAATCTATTAGCTATTCGATCATCCATCTATAATGCCTACGACAAGTAAAAAGTTAAAATCCCATGGTGCGGGACAAGCGAGCAAACTTAAGACTTGTAAGCAAGTATTTTGTCATACTTTTGTCAAGAAAATATATATATTTTAAATTATTGGATGATAGAAATTGAAAGATTGTTAACTTCCTTTAATTTGTTTAATTATGAACTGTGTGATTTCTAAAGAGAGTCAGAACATTCGAAACGGAATCTTTGCAAGAGCACAGTCTTCAACACTACTTACTGTACACAGCTAGTCACACAAGTAACACCAGCTAAGCACATGGTGTACCTCAGGTTTTGGTGCTCGGACCTCTTCTCTTTTCAATAAACATAACATTATTGGGACTAGTCAGGCACAAAAGCCTGGATTGACTTTCCATACTCCACCTGAGTCGCACATGATTCGGATGCTTCGTGAAGGACCAGCTAATCACCTGTCAAGCAATCATTCCACCTAAATAAGAGTTTTAAACTGTCAGTTATGAGCCAGAAAAAAAGGAAGAAAAAAAAAGGAAGAAAACCATGCATATAACACCAGGTGTTATAACATTCCTGTACAGCTCAAACAGTAGAGTATGGTGGTAGCAATGTCAAGGTCATGGGTTTGATTCTCTGATGAACTGATAACATGTATACCTCGAATGCAATGTCGCTTTGGTTAAAAGCATCTTCCAAATGCATAAATTTAAATGTATAAGGGCTATACATCACAAAATACTGATAATTCATCCTTCTTTTGTTGTTGATTCCAAAATATTGTATATTTAATGTCACTGGATGGCAAGAAACAATGACTAGATCACACACACACACACACACACATTGCATGTTTCTCGTTGTGTATGTTTGTGTAGGGGGGGACAACAATTTCTGAAGCAATCTGTGAAGGTTTGCACAAATATAATCCTTTATTCAGAACTTATTGATTTGCCTTATAGACTGTTGGGTGGAAAAAAAGAAGAAAAAGCAATAAAATAAACCACTAAGGGGTTGAGTTTTATGTTGTACCATTTGCCTTGCATTTCGTAAATGTTTGTATTTGATAGATAAAAAGGCTGAGAATTCTTCTCGGAGAGAGGTTTTAATTTGACAAGACTCAGGCCGGCTGTTAAAAAGCACCTCTAAATCCCTTGAAAATCAGAACGCGCTTCAGAAACTACATAAAAGAGATGCTAAAAGGGTTTTTAGCCGTATAAACGCGGGAGGCGTATTGATTCCCGTCGCTCACGTGCGTGATCACCTGACACGTCTCGGGCTGGGCCGAGCCGTCGGGGTTTGTTTGTACAGATGGAGGAGAAGGGGTGGATTGTAAGGCAAAATCATCAGCAGTGCTCTTTGATGTCTAAATGAAGCATGTGCAGACCAGACCATACACACACACACACACACTGCTGAACAGAGATGCTGAGAAACACCACACACACACACACAGATAAAAGCACACAGAGACAACACTAACCCACATACCTACACACAAAAGTCCTATATACACACTAACACAGGCCTGTCCTCTAAGAGTGCATGCAAACTGCATTCTTGAACCCTCCCAAACAAAGCTACTGAACAAACCTAAAGTGAGACACTTGGGAGGATTTCCAAGCCAATCTGGAACTATTCTGACATCAGGCTCTCAGTAACGTCTGATGATTGGAATTGAAATAGGCTTGTTAAAATCTAATCCCAATGTGCTTAAAATTACACACACAGCAGGGAATTCACAAAGAACGAATACACACACACTAGGTTTTCATGTTTTATGGGGACTTTCCATAGACATGATGTTTACACTGCATAACTGTATTTTCTATCCACTTACCCTAAACCCTATACCCATAAATACAACCCTACAACCCTTACAGAAAACTTTATGCATTTTTACGTTGTCCCCATAACTTAAAGAACATTGCTCAAAAGGTCAATCTGATAAAAACACACCTGGGTTTTATTTCACACCAAAATTAAAATAAAAAAAAGAAAGAAAAGAAAAGAAAGAAAGAAAGAAAGAAAAATAAGGGCCTAAAGAAAATAAGGCCTATTTTAGGTCCATCAAGATTATGTACTTCAGCATTATTTTGTCACTTATGCAAATTTACTCTCAAATTTTCATTACAGTAATGCAAAAAATCTCATTCCATTACTGCAATTTGAATCGCGTTACTGTAATTATGTAGTGGAACTCATAGACACTATCATAGAATAATATTTTTATTTAAAAAAAAAAAAAAAACACACATTCAGCACAATAAAAATGTATTCTCAGAATTATAAAGTACTGTGCAGAAGTCTTAGGCACGTCAGTATTTTCACCCCCCAAAAAAGGTTTTAAGCCAGTTATTTATATCTTTTGCTGTAGTGTGTCAATAGGAAATATCCGTTCACATTTCCAAACATTCATTTTGCCATTAATTGTAATAATCCAGTGAGATTTTTGAATACACAATAAGACTGATAACAGCCGGTGCTCCACACAGGGATCTGATCTCACCATCATCAAATCCGTCTGTGATTACATGAAGAAACAGATGACACTGAGACAACCTAAATCCAGGAGAACTGTGGCCGTGTCTCCAAGAAATTTTAAGAAACCTGCCTCCAAAGCTACCTGAAAAATGATGCCCAAGTGTACCTGGAGAAGAGCTGTTTTAAATGCAAAGGGTGGTCACACAAAATATTATTTTGATTTAGTTAATAGATAAATAAAATCTATTTATAACAGTATTTTTTAAAAACATCCTCACTTTACAGCATTTTTACACAAGTGCCTAAAACTCTTCACAGTACTGTATCTTTGCAGGCAGGTTTCTTCAAGCATCTTGGAGACACGGCCACAGTTCTCCTGGATTTAGTTTGTCTCAGTGTCATCTGTTTCTTCATGTAATCACAGACGGATTCGATGATGGTGAGATCAGATCACTGTGTGGAGCACCGGCTGTTGTCAGACTCCTTGTGTATTCAAAAATCTCACTGGATTATTACAATTAATGGCAAAATGAATGTTTGGAAATGTGAACGGATATTTCCTATTGACACGCTACAGCAAAAGATATAAATAACTGGCTTAAAACCTTTTTTGGGGGGTGAAAATACTGACGTGCCTAAGACTTCTGCACAGTACTGTACTTTACAAACACTACCATTAAAAAGTTTGAGGTTGGTAAGATTAAAAAAAATAATAATAAATTAAACTCTTATGCTCTCCAATCAGGCATTTATTAAGACAAAAATCCAGTAAAAACAGAAATATTGTGAAATATTATTACATTTGTAATATATTTTAAAATCTAATTTATTCCTGTGATCAAAGCTGAATTTTCAGCATCATTACTCCAGTCTTCAGTGTCACATGATCCTTCAGAAATCATTCTAATATGCTTATTTGATGCTCAAGAAACATCTCTTATTATTATCAATGTTGAAAACAGTTGCTGCTTTATATGTTTGTAGAGATCATTATACTTTATTCTGGGATTCTTCAAATAGCTTTCTATTCAAAAGAACAGCAGTGGTTTGAAATAGAATGTAATCTCCACATGTAACACACATCTGTCCCTATAGTGTCTGTGGTCACAGGAAATCTGACTTTGATAAGAAGAGTCTTTAACTCGAAACAGTCACACCTCAGGAGGATGAAGGGAAATCCACCCAACTCATCATCAAGACTTAAACCATAATACCACTGATGCTAATATGCTAATAGATGGGACAGTATAAGTATCATTTTAAAGACTCAGTCTGTTACTGTCCCGTGTGAAAGTACATCCTGTTAGACTCTATTAAACTTACTCTGTTTCTCACTGACATTAAGAGGATTTCAAAAGTTGGCACCAAGTTAACTAAACTTTCCCACGAAACAGTGCTCAGTCAGCCAAATCTCACCTACTGAAAACAGGTGGAGAAATGAAGAGCAATGTTTAGCGAGAGTTGGAAAGCATCTAATCGAAGTAGTTAACTGCTATGGGGAAATATGTTTTAAATCATAGAATGATCAGATTCTGATTCAACAACATCATAATTTATATTACTGAATTAGAAATTAGAAATATTAATGGATTAATGAATCAGACTTCCCATTGTATGTGCAACATAACAGGACAAAACAGCGATGTAAATTTTGTCATGCTATATTGCTACTACTATTTGTTTATACTGGAAAACTCTTATGAAACTCTCTTATGAGAACAGAACATTTTTCAGCAGTGAAAACTCAGCTAAGCTTGTATTAGGGCTGTTGACTAGTTGTCCAACAACACTAAGAAAAGTCTGAAAAATAGGGCCCACTGTGCTGTGTTAATATGATTTTCCATGTTGATTTTTCACAGGTTTTTACCTGTGTTTTGAATTACGCATTGCATTGTGTTGTGTTTAGGGTTAAAGGAAATATCTGTAAACATAACGGATAATGTCCTGGCAGATTACCAGTACCTATTCTGTTTTTCTATGATTTTTTTTTTCCTGACAATGAACCAACGAGGTAATAAGGGAAGCTAGTTGGCTAAGTTTAATATATTTAGGGGGGGCATTTAAAAAGAATCAATTCTCAAATGATTCAGATACACATGTTGTTGCAATGTGCTAGGAGCGTACAGTGCTTTAACAGTCAGCACAGTAAAACCTTCTCTGATACGTTTCTCTTTATACATTTAATACATCTTTATTGATTAAAGTTTATGTGCAAATTCACTTCACCAATGAATTTCAAGACAATCACTATGGGACTTCAAATCCCCTGCTGTGAGCAATGTTCCCATTATTATGCAGAATCCACAGGTTTATTTGTGAGATTAAAGCACACAGTTTTTTTTTCTAGAGTCTGTTGCTTATTCATTACGATGTGCTACTCATTCCTGCGTGTCTGTCAGAACAGATGGCTGCTTTAATAAATAGCTGCAATAGAAAAAAACAACAACAAATTGTTGGATCCCACAAATTAGCCACAATATTTCTGTCCTAACAGTAATAAACTTTCAAATGTGGCTCAGAGTCCAAGTGCTCAGGTTACATGCAAGGCGCATCATTCTGCAAATGAGATGTTTTGTGCCGCCAAGTATTGGAACATTTCTTATAACGACTTTAACAGTGTTTGGAATTTCAAGTTTATTTTATCTGTTTATTTGTTGAATCTCTGCTATGGGGTCGGGCTTGACGGGCTGCACTGAGTATTTATATATCCCTGATCAAGAGCAGTGGACATGATGCTGACTAATTATACAGGGCTATCTTAGGACTGAAAAACCATTCAGACAATGCATCAACTAGCTGATTACGAACATTTGTAGCTCCCTTTCGAAGGAACTCATGCTCTGTCAAAGACGACACTTTGGGGAACGCCTCCAGCATGATAGCGTCTGAAGCACGTGTGGAACTAGTCCAATCTCGATGGCTACAAAGGGGAGCCGAGCTTCTTCTCTTCAGCAAGCGTTCTGTGTGGTTGTCAGTCTTATTTGGTGATGTTTGTCCAATTGCAAAGCATTATATATATCATAGGCAATATAAGAGAGTAAGAGGCAATATAAGGGGTGTATCTCCCTGTCCTAGATATATCACGGTGGGAACGCACACTTGCTCTGTGTTATGTGCCTCGGAGTGGGGCATACATAGGCAGCACTCGAGGGTGCTGCCTGTGCGAGTTGCTGCTGCTCAGAACGCTCCACTCCAGCCTGGCCCCGTTGAGATGGGCCAGGCTCGGACTCCCCGTGGTTTTGGATCATGGGGATTGCAAATGGAGCTGGCTGACAAGCTCGAGATGGCTTTGGCCCTTTCTCAGCTCTCACCAGTCAGCTCTATTGTTCCCATTCAGGGATCGGAAGCCCACGCTACGGCTTCTTCCGATGCTAGAATTATCTAGTTCTGAGGATCTAGATGTTCTAAGCATCGAGGCAGGAGAGATTGAGGATTTGCCACCCCAATCCCCTGCTTTTGAGGAGCTGCTGGAGGTTGTGACCAGAGCAGTGGCCAAATTAAATATTGAATGGCCATCAGAAAAGCAGGAAGTGCAAAAGAAAAGCAAGCTGGATGAGCGCTTCCTGCAGGCTCGGTCGCAGCCTTCACGTCAGGGTTTGCCTTTCTTTCCTGATCTCCAAACTGAGGTGTCGAGATCATGGAAAAGGCTGTTCACGTCGAGAATTTCAAGACCAACAATTCACCATTATTCCTCCATTCTGGGCTTGAACGAGAATGGCTATGGGGTAATGCCACGGGTTGAGGAGATTCTAGGTTCTCAAAGTCTACATTCAAAGGTCTAATTATGAATTTTCCTCAATGTCAAAGGTCCGGAACAATTGGTTATTACAAAACTTGTTTTTAATAAACATGCATAACAAATCAACACAAATTCTTTGAAAAAAATAAAGTGCCTTTTGCATTCAAAATACATCAATAACAAGTGCAAAAGTGGCAAAACAATTAATTTAAGTGTCAGCATTTTGTATGAACAACATAAGAGGTAGGCAAAAGCTGCTTTTCCACTGTCAGGCCAAAAGGTTCTCATTGAGTAACCATTCCTTTCCTTGCAGGTGCGGGCGAGCTTTCATTTTCCACTGTGGGGCTCATAACGGCTGCTTTTCGGAAAGTAATACAAAAGCATCAGTATCGCTTGGTATCGCAATGGTTTACTGATGATAAGAGATGTAAATAACGACCGTGCTATGGAGGATAATCAGATATTTCTTTTAATTTTATTATTAATTTGTGTTTACATCGCTCAAATAGCCAGCCAACATACAAGTGACCAATCCTGAGTGGCGGCGTCACGGATTCTACCAGCACGATTTAGCATGGTTAAACAACCTTACCAGGCTCAAGTGGAAACACAACTGGAACCGTTCCTTACCATTCTAAGAACCACTCAGCCTGACAGTGGAAAAGCGGCTAAAATATCTGTATTTTGTTTCATAGTGGCGTTTGACATTTCCACTCTTCACGACTCCAACTGTCTCGTTAAAAATCAAACAGAATAGCTTTGTGCTGGACTGGGGCAAAATGAACGCATACCTCTCTGTCCAATTATCTTTGAAAACTCTATTTTCTTCGCCAACTATTCTTTTCCTGAAAACTAACATCCTCACCCATCCAAACGCTCACTGCGTTGAAATGTCGCCCAATTACGTCAAATGTCATACGCTCACTGGATGTCATGACAACAATGTCACGCAGGAAAACATTAAATATCTCGCCTTCGCTTTCATTTCGGACCATCTCCAAAAAGACATAGAAAACTAAACAAATAATTTACAAGTTTAACATGTGTTTATCAACGTTGGAAATCCACACTTTTAATCCCTTACACACAATTAGTGCTCTTGAAATACGAAATGGAGGCGGAGTCCAGACTTTGAGAACCCCTGCTCTAGCATCATATCTCTCACCTGACGCTGTGTGAGAGTGTTGTTTCGACCCCCTCAAAAAGCCTGGGGGTTGAAACAACACTCTCACCCGAAGATTTCTAAGCTGAAGGCAGATCTGAGGACTGTCATTCAAGCAAGGAAGGCTTCAGGAAAGAGGTTCTGATGCTTTGCGCAAGCTTCCCCCTGTGGTGGAGCGACAACATCTTGGTCCTCTGTGGATCCCTCTGGAAATCTATGTTTGCTTCCAGCTGCCTCGTGCATTTCGGGACGCATCAGTTTCTAGCGAACGCAAATTGAAGTGTCTGCCCAAAGTCGTTGTGGCCCTGTTGAGTTTGCTCCCTCATATGAGGCCTGTAGAAAATGTCCTTCTGTTTTCCCCTGCCGGCCAGCTGCTTCAGGGCACCGAACATATTTCACACAACACCCGAGGTCAGTCTCGAGAGACTGATCCCCCTAGTAGAGTATGTAGAAGCTTGGAGGAATCTTCACAATATCTCTCAATGGGTCTTGCGCACGATCGAGAAGGGTTACAGAATTCAATTCGAGCACCGTCTGCTGAAGTTCAGTGGGGTGGTGTATTCTATGGTCAGCCCCGAGCAGGGTCGGGTAATGAAGCTAGAGGTTCAGTCCTTCTTAGCGAAGGAGGCCATAGAGTGTATTCCTCCACACAAGAGGGAGGCCGGGTTCTACAGCCGGCACTTCATAGATCATAGATCTCAGGGTATTGAATCATTCTCTTAGGAGATTCAGGTTCCAGATGCTAAATATCCCTATTCTTCTGAGTCAAATCAGGAACGAGGACTGTTTTGTCACCATAGATCTAAAGGACACATATTTCCTAGTTTGGCATCGCCATATAAGGTGCTTGGGGTTAAGACTGAACATCAAGAAAATCTCACTGTGTCCCCAGCAGAGAACTACGTTTCTGGGGGTGGTGTGAAACTCAATTACTATGAGGGCACAGTTGTCTCATGCTCGTACAGAGACTATCATGACTACAGTCACCAACATTAAACTAGGCCAAGCCATCACTGTCAAACACTTTCAGAGAATGCTGGGGCTTCTGGCAGCTGCGCCCAACGTAATACCTTTTGGCCTGCTGTACATGAGACCCCTGCAGTGGCGGCTCAGGACCTTCCGCATGATCAAAGTAACGCGCAAATGCTTTCGTTCTTTGGCTATGTGGAAGAAACCGTGGATCCTGTCCCAGGGTCCTGTATTGGGAGCATCTTGTCAGTGGAAAATCGTAACTATGGACCCATCCCTCACAGACTGGGGAGCAGTCATGGAAGGCCACTTTACCAGAGGTCTGTGGAGAGGGCATCATCTTTCATGGCACATCAATTGCCTGGAGATGGTGGCTGTGTTTCTAGCCCTGAGGCACTTCCTCCTGGACCTCATGGGCCATCATGTTCTGGTACGAACAGACAATATGTCGGTGGTCTCCTATATAAATCGACAGGTGGGCCTGAAGTCGCAACCTCTATGCAGACTGGCGCATCAGGATCTTCTGTGGTCCCAGGGAAAGTTGCTCTCGCTCAGAGCGATGTATATTCACCCCGACATTGTGGAGCTGATTTGGAGGAAGTTCGGCCAAGCGGAAGTAGATTTGTACGCCTCCCACGAGAACACCCACTGTCTGCTTTGGTTTTCCCTCACACATCCAGCTCCCCTGGGACTGGATGCCATGGTACAGGAGTGGCTTTTTATGTAATTTCATAATTACTCTTTGAAATATGGTTAAAGTTTACTTCTGAATGTACTGACAAACATTTATGGTAAACAATCGTTTGTTTCCTTCGTGGCGCTCAAAGGATGAGGCCTGTCGTCCAAGCCAGAGTTCCTGTCTGGGACCTGGCAGTGGTTCTTGAAAGGTTATCCGTGGCACCCTTTGAACCCATTGACGAGGTGTCGAAGAAGTTTCTCTCTTTCAAAGTGGCCTTCCTGCTAGCTATTACATCCCCTTAAAAGAGTTGGGGATCTGCTGGCATTTTCTGTTGCTCCCTCTTGCCCTGAGTATGCTCTTGGGAGGGTTAAGGCCATTCTCCACCCTAGGCTGGGCTACATGCCCAAAAGTGGCATCTAATGTGGTGCAGTCTGTTATCCTGCAGGCCTTTCATCCTCCACTACATGTGTCGGCTGATCAGGGCACTTTCCCTTTAAGAGGTCTGTGATGCAGCTGGCATCTCGGGTTACGACTGTAACCCTTCTTCCCTGAGAGGGGAACGAGACACTGCATCCCTATGCCACACCTCCTGAGTGCCTGAGAATGACTTGCTTCGACCTATCAGAAGGTAACACTGTTGTGTGTCGGCTCCCCTTTGTAGCTTCCGTGTACGCCGTCACATGTAACGCCACACATGGTTCAGACGCTATCATGCTGGAGGGGTTCCCCAAAGTGTCGTCTCCGATGCAGCGTCTCATTCCCTTCTCAGGGAACAAGGATTACCAAGATTTTTTGACTAGTTAGTAAGAAGAGGGGAGTGATGTTGAATGAATGAGCCTGAGAGAGAGAGAGAGAGAGAGAGAGAGAGAGACTGTCTGGCTGTGCTCCAGATGGTTGGTGTAACAGAGATGATGACTATGGTGGTGATAATAAAGGACCCAAAAAAATAAATCCCAGATCTGTGTTCGTCTTGCATGACATGACGTGTTCCCTGCGGCCGAAACAGTCAACAGAGCAGCCAATTAGACACAGTCAATGACTTCAGCCCTGCACAGGCAGCCCGTGTCTGTCAAATGATCTGATCTACAGGAACAACAAGAACAATGTCAGATGATGTTCAAAGATTTAAAAAAAAAAAAAAGCATTGCTTTGCACTCTCATTAAAGCAAGTGAGAACAACTGCTTTTCTCTTCATTAACTTCACTTTTCTTCATTTTTGCTCAATGTCTTTTAATCAGCTGGTGTTTTGGTGGTTTTTAGTGGATGTATGTTCTCAAGTTCACACAGGTGTCTAGCAGAGGAACCACAGGTGCAGAGAATCACATTAATCATCAACATGATCCACTAGTATGTCAAGCAAATGTGCTTGTGATATCTTTTTTTAAATTAAAATTGATATTTTGTTATCTGATTCATAAAATTATAGTAAAGCCTGAGATGTATATTAGAAGTTACTATTCCACAGTGAACTTTAATTATATAATGCTTTTTTAATTAAGTGAAAGTGAAAAAGTGAAGTGACATGTGGCCAAGTATGGTGACCCATACTCGGAATTTGTGCTCGGCATTTAACCCATCCAAGTGCACACACACAGTGAACACACACCCGGAGCAGTGGGCAGCCATTGCTGCGGCGCCCGGGGAGCAGTTGGGGGTACGGTGCCTTGCTCAAGGGTCTCACCTCAGTCGTGGTTTTGAGGGTGGGGAGAGCGCTGGACATTCACTCCCCTCACCGACAATCCCTGCCGGACCTGAGACTCGAACCCATGACCTTCGGGTTACAAGTCCGACTCTCTATCCATTAGGCCACGACTTCCCCGACTTCTTAATTAATGCACATACTGTAAAATAAAGTGCAGTCAATAGAGATCAGTTGTGTGTGTGTGTGTGTGTGTGTGTATATGTTTAATGGCATATGATCTATATTAATAGAACATAATGTTTGCAAATGAACATACCATAAAATCTTATTATTTTGACATGATGGCATGGTTTTCTGCAGGTCATAGCTACTTATGTAACAGTTTCAGAACAAATCAAAGAGAAGATTTTGGCTTCAGCCCAAACCAAGATTAAATTCATTTGGGCACAAACTACCTAAAGGAAATGTGCACTTCCTAAACTTAATCCACCAAAGTGAGTGAAGCCACACTAACTAGGGATGACACTATCTGTTCGTGTGCACACATTAATTTGTTTTGTTACTCATTTGTGCTAATCCTGTAAAACTTTTGATCTTGTACCCGATGATGCATTCAAATGACATGTTCAGAGGTGTGTTTCACAGCCAACACACTGAGTAAAGCTCAGATCAGACTATTCTAACACTCCCACTCCCCAGAACCCTTCAGGCCAATGTGCAGGCCTGCCATCCACAAGCAAATAAATTGGAGAAGGCAGCATAAAGTGTTTCTTTCTAGAATTTTCTTTATGCTTTTCAAGGACACTTATGTATATGGAATAACACATCATTGTCTTTATATGTCCATACTTCATAAGTGCAAGTTAGTTTTCTTCTGTTGCTCCCTCTTCTAAAAAGGATCAGACTTCATGGTTTATGAAAGCTGAGCTCCTTATGTTAACCCGCTTTATAAAGATTATGCTTTTTGGTAAACATACATGTCAGTAGTGAGAAAACAAGAAAGGTAAATTATGATGCTGAGGGGCTGAAAGAGAGAGAGACCTTAACTTCCAATCTCTACTTTAAAGGAATATCCCAGTTATTCCAAACTAAATGTCTATGTTTCACTTGCTGTTGATTACCACAGAAAACAATTTCAACTCATTCCTCAATAGAAACAAACACAAAACATTTTTACAGAAAGGCATACCCTTGTGAAAAAGAAGTAATTGCAAAAGTGATCATGTACTATGGTACAAGTGTTATGAGGTCATAACATAGGATTGTGGAACTACACAAAAATAAGTCTTTATTAATCAATAATCTGCACCTTTATTCATAATTTGTTTGCAAAAATGTAGGTAGTTGTACTTTAAACTAATACTGTTAATTTGACATTTTTAACAAAGTGCACTTTTTAAAAGTGTACTTAAATGTGTTAAAAAAAAGTCACAAAAGTGTACTTTCTTTAAGTACACTTAAGTGGCCTTTTATCTATATTATGTTATCTGCATGTACAGTTTTTTTTTAAATCTACTTTTAAGATTTGAAGTATATTCAGTACAATTAATCACACTTTTTTTTTTCAGTAACAAAGTTTAAAATGCAAAACTATCGCACTTAATCATTGCTCATGCTAGTATGACATTGGTGTGCAATCATTTAGCAACCTTGTTGTCACCAAATAAACAAAAAAATTAAACCCAGATATTTTTGCTTTCTGCTTGAGGATACCAGGGAAGGATGAGATACAACGTGATGCAGTATACAACTGAGTACATAGTGTGGAATGCTCCATCCCATAAAGTAATGCACTCACCCTGTTTCCAAAGTTCTTTCCGAAAGCCTGTTATTTTCGAGCACTACACTCTTACTCTCAGTGTGGAGGCACTGTATGAGTTTCTTTCTTCTGTTGAGCACAAAAGAAGATATTTTAAGTATGTCAGTAACCAGACAGTTGACGGTAGCCATTGACTTCCATAGTATTTTTTTTCCTACTATGGAAGTCAATGACTACCGTCAACTGTCTGATTACCAACATCCTTTAAAATATCTTCTTTTCTTTTGTGTTCAACAGAAGAAAGAAACTCAAACAGGTTTGGAACAACGTGAGGGTAAGTAAATGACGACAGAATTTTCATTTTTGGGTAAACTATCCCTTTAATGCATAATGTTAACTAATGGAACCTTATAGTAAAGTGTTACCATATCTTAATTTGTGTTTCAAAGATGAACGGAAGTCTTACGGGTTTGGAATGACATGAGGGTCAATAAATGACAGAAATTTCATTTTTGACTGGAGTAACCATTTAAGATGTGAATAAGCTCTAGTGTGTGTACTGAATCTACAGCATTAGTGTAGGGTTAAAATCATAGACCATGTGAAATGGTGATGGACTTTCTGTTCAGTCAGAAGCACACACAGCTGGGATCAGATCAGAGACTCAGCAGTGCACTTAACGTCCAATAAAGACAGGAGAAGAGTGTTTGGGTCTCAGAGTAACACACTGGCCATGACCTCCCGAACATTTGATATGGAGAGGTTAGACAGGGATAATGTGTGTGTGTGTGTGTATGTGTGTGTGTGTGTGTATGTGTGTCTCTAGGGTGACAGCAGCAGGATGAGAGGCAGGAAGTGAGCAGAACTCCAGACATCTGGCACTGCCGTCTCCCCCGACACACACATACACACACACACACTCTGATCTCCTCCGATCAAAGTCTGCCCTGCTTACTCTTCCACAACACACACATCCACACATCCAAATAGTATCCACACACACTTACACGTGTTCTCCTCACAGACAGAATCAAGACTTTAGTTTAGCCAACAGCTCCTCTGATGAAGGCATCAAACTGTGATCTACAACCAGTCTCTGTGTGTGTGTGTGTGTGCGCTGTCTCTCAGGGCAGTCCAGTCAGCAGTTCTGTTCTTTGCATATTCAAGGTAAGGTAATTTGACTTAAACAGCTTTAAACAGCGAGAAATCAGTCATGCTGAGAGATCTTTATCCTCAGCACCGCTTGAATGTAAATACAGTGAGTGACAGCTGTGTGAACAGCACAACTAGAGCTGGACAACAGTGTTGGTAAGCAACTACATTTTATCAGCACTTTTAAAGCTACTGTAGCAGTGACCAGGCTGGAAATCTCCAAGTGGGTGGATCTTTGTGAATTAGGCGGAACCCCTATTCTATGCCTCTATTCAAAAATATTATTTAGAATTATGTCATTGTGGGTTTTTGAATGAATGGACAATTCCAGTTAGGATGACAACATCAAACTTGAAAAGATACATTTATGCTGGATATAAATAGTTGGTTCCCTGAGAAGGGAACGAGATGCTGTGTCTGACGTCGATGCTATGGAGAACGCCTCAGCGTGACTTCGTCTGAACCACATGTGCAACTATTCCGATACTGGTAAGCTTAGCTTCACCCCCAAAAGTGAACTGTAGGAACTTCCTGTGTTGAGGAAGGATGGAAATATTAAAGTATGCGTCCTCTATTATGATAAACCAGTCCTCTGCCCCGATTTGAGTCACGATTAGTGGAATCCTCAACATTTTGAACCCGTATCTCCTCAAAGTATGGTTTAACTGACGTAGATTTATGATAGGACTCAACCCAACCTTCTTTGGAACTATGAAGTACCAGCTGTAGAACCCGTACTCTCTCTCAGGAGGAGGAATACACTCTATGGCCTCCTTTGCCAAGAGAAATTGAACCTCCTATTCCAGCGCCTGAGCCTCACCGCCATGCGTCACGGGGTGAAGTTGCACCAATCAGGATTGGAATATTTGCACACATGCTTCAGACACAGTCATGCTGAGGCGTTCCCCATAGCATCGACGTCAGACACAGCATGGCATTCCTTGAAAGAGAACTACAATACTCCCTAGTTTATAGAACTCAACTGAAGTGGAATGAATCAGACTTTCAAAAGCTACATATGAGAGAGAGGTCGATTCACTATCGTCTTGTCACTAAACGACTGTTATAATTTGAACAAAACTTCACAGGTTTCATATCCTCAATATCAACACATAATGAATTAAGAACTTTAATTAACAAATTAATAATAACATTATACAACTACTAAAACACTCATGTAAAGCGGTATATACTATATAGCAAATCTCAAATACTTGATTGTCTATATCATCACAAAATGTAAACTGTAACTATAATTACAAATGAACCAAGCAGATCTGTAACAAGTGCAAAATTGCATTATATGCATGTGTTAAAATACAGATGTGGTTATTTTGCAGTTTAATTTTATATTCACACCATTAGTAGGTCTATATTTTAGTAGCTTTGATTTTTTCCCCCAGGATTATATGATCTCAATAAATTGCAGAAAGGTAGAGCTGGATTGGAGGAGGGATATCTGATTATAAACAAACTGGTTTGTAGCGCAAATAGTTTTACCATTTTCGGCACTTTGTTAATCTTCTAGTTATTTACCTATAGCAACAAATTAATCAGAAGTCTTGCACATTCACCGAAAATATCTTACTTGCATGTTGCAAAATAAGGTGGATTGTTAAAACCAATAATTTATACAAAACTGTATTAATAATCATGAAAATTAATGATTAAGTCACATACAGACATTAAGTGTGTTTGCGAGTCTGTGTGAGAATATGATCAGTATGTCATCTCCAGTGTGTGTGTGTGTTTCAGACAGACAGGATGAGTGGGGTCACCTGTTCTCAGTCTCACAGAGTTAGCGCGGCTGTCTAACCCAGGCGTGCTGTGGTGATCTGACAGTAATCCGGAGCCACTGCAGTGCGGAGTGTGTGTTACATTATCTGTCTTAATCCGCTAATCCACGGACACACAGCTAATCTCAATCCCACCCCCACACACACCTTCCTCAGTAATCACTCTAATGATGGACCCCCGGCAACTGATCCCAGCAGCGCCGCCCCTCCTGCCCGATTGACACACCTTCCCTCTCTCTGTGTATGCGTGCACACACACATGCATACACACACACACACACACATGCACACACACACCTCCCAGGCAGCTCTCATTAATGTAATTCACAGCCCAGGGCAAAACACAAAGCAAACATATGTTCAGCAAATATGTGTGTTTTGGTCTCTGTGTCACTGTAACTGGGAGTGCTTAATAGAGTCACTGGTGTGTGAGAGTCTTTGATGTTATTGGTGTGTTTTGTAAAAAAAAAAAAACTAAATAAATAAACCTTTACAAAGATGCACACTTCTCATCCTCTGCCTGGCCCGAAAGTGAAGGCTCAGCCAAACCATAAGCTGATATTACAGGACACAAATATAAGAGAGAGAGAAAAGCAGGTATTTCTGGTATTAAAGGAGAAGTTCAGCCAAAAAAAAGAAGATTCTGTCATCATTTACTCACTCTCATGTGGGTCTAAACCTTTATGTCTTTCTTTCTTCCATGGAACAAAAAAAAGAAGATATTTAGCAGAACATTTGCGCTGCTCACTCATGTCAAGCTTCAAAAAGAACCATAAAATAGTCCATATGACCCGGGCTCCATACAATAGATTTGTGTGAGGAAGTGAAATTTAAGTATTTCTTATTTTGATGTGTTGACTAACATACTAAAGCACATGTAAAGTTCTTGGTTATAATTATCTAGTAGTTTTGTTTTTTGTTAATGTAATAAAGTTAAGTATGATACATACACCAATCAGGCATAACATTATGACCACTTTCCTAATATTGTGTTGGTCCCCATTTTACTGCCAAAACAGCCCTGACCCATCGAGGAATGGACTCCACTAGACCCCTGAAGGTGTGCTGTGGTATCTGGCACCAAGATGTTAGCAGCAGATCCTTTAAGTCCTGTAAGTTGCGAGGTGGGGCCTCCATGGATTGGACTTGTTTGTTCAGCACATCCCACAGATGCTCGATTGGATTGAAATCTGGGGAATTTGGAGGCCAAGTCGACACCTCAAACTCGTTTTTGTGCTCCTCAAACCATTCCTGAACCATTTTTGCTTTGTGGCAGGGTGCATTATCCTGCTGAAAGAGGCCACAGACACCAGGGAATACTGTTTCCATTAAAGGGTGTACATGGTCTGCAACAATGCTTAGGAAGGTGGTACGTGTCAAAGTAACATCCACATGGATAGCAGGATCCAAGGTTTCCCAGCAGAACATTGCCCAAAGCGTTGCACAAACACACCCGGCCATCAACGTGATGTAAAAGAAAACGTGATTCATCAGACCAGGCCACCTTCTTCCATTGCTCTGTGGTTCAGTGCTGACTCACTGTTGGAGATTTCGACAAGTCTGCTGCTATGCAGCCCTATACACAACAAACTGTGATGCACTGTGTATTCTGACACCTTTCTATCAGAATCAGCATTAACTTCTTGAGCAATCTGAGCTACAGTAGCTCGTCTGTTGGATCGGACCACACGGGCCAGCCTTCGCTCCCCACGTGTAACAATGAGCCTTGGCCGCCCATGACCCTGTCGCCAGTTCACCACTGTTCCTTCCTTGGACCACTTTTGATAGATACTGACCACTGCAGACCGGGAACACCCCACAAGAGCTGAGCATTTTGGAGATGCTCTGACCCAGTCGTCTAGCCATCACAATTTGGTTCTTGTCAAACTCGGTCAAATCCTAACGCTTACCATTTTTCCTGCTTCTAACACATCAACTTTGAGGACAAAATGTTCACTTCCTGCCTAATATATCCCACCAAATAACTAACAGGTGCTGTGATTAAGAGATAATCAGTGTTACTTACTTAAAAATTACATTGGAGGTTCTTCAAAATGTATTCTTTTTGGGAGGAAGAAAGTCAGTTTGGAACATGAGGGTGAATAAATTGTATGTATGTGTTTTTTGGTTATTGTAAATGTGCGCTTGTGTGTGCGCATTCGGGACTATGAGAATGTTGCAGACACACACACACAAGGATATGTATGTGTGTGTGGACTCACCTTGTTTGCTCAGTGCCGGTCGCTCCTGAAGCCCGTCTCTCTCTCTGCTGTCACTCTGTTTGTCTGTCTTCAGCAAAGACGCGTCACTGGAGCTGTCCTCTCTGCTGCCCGTGTCTGCGCTGACAGAGACAACCTGAAAAGAAATGCACACACAAACACACACCCACGTCAACAGACATCACATCAGGAAACAAAGCGAACAAATACAAACAAGCGCATCATAATGAACAAAACAGCAGCAGTCTTTTGTGTGAATTAATTGAAGTGATTTATTAAGAGCAGGCTGGTTTTGAGCATCCATTAACACACAGTGTTTGGCAACAGTAAGTGCTAATGCACTGGTACTGGAGTGCTCTCCCTCTCTCTCTCTCTCTCTCTTGCACGCTCTTGTCACGCTCATTGTAATGCAGGAAATAACGGAGGCCGTCCTTGCAGACTTCCACACACATTTAATTTTATCTTTGAATAAAAGAGCTATAGGAAAGAATTAATCTGCTTAACATTTCTAAGTACACCCTCCAAAGGAGCGGGCTGTTTTAATCTTACATATGCTCAGCAGAGTTACTGGCAAAAACTGTACGTTTTCTTCATTTCATCCTTTCAACATCAAATGGCGAGCAGCAAAAATTGGATCAGACTTCAAAGCTCAGCGATGTGCTCCAAGTCACAGAGTGGCTCTACTATTTCACATATTGAATTCGAGTAGGATATCAAAGTCCTAGCAAAGAACCTCAGGTCTTTACTGGAAAAAAGGGGCTCCAACATCTGTAGAGAGAGCAGCGAAAAGACAAATCACCTCAGGGAGAAGTCAGCGTTTACTCTCTACCACGCTTTTCCAGCCTTTTGATTCACTCCTTCTCTCTCTACCTCCCTGGGTTCCTCTCTCTCTCAGCGGAGAAGTGAATTCTCTATGAGGGAACTGTCTCTTTTGTCTCAAGGACTGTGCTGTTTGATCTGAGGGTTGCTCTGTGTAATATTCAGCGCAGTTAGGTGACAGCAGAGTTCATATTAACATGAGCCGTATCAGACGTGCAATTAAAGGAATAGTTCACTCAAAAATGAAAATTCTCTTCATGTTGTTTCCTGCATATTTTAAGGATGCACTATTTCATACCATAAAAGTGTACAGTAACTAAGGACAAGAAGCACCATAGAAGCAGGGAAAACCATTATGGTGCTTTTTTGAGTAGCCAAAAAAGAAACAAAAATTATACATGAGAACGAGTAAACGCTTTTCCTTTAAATTCTGGAATAAACATATCTGACCTTTTCCTCTGAGATGAGATTGGTGGAAGATCTTCTTTCAGGTGTGGATTGTCTGAGGACAAAAATAATCAGAAAACAATCAGAATTCCTCACAGACATGCAGTTTAGGATTGCTGTAATTCTCAGAAAACAATTTGGTTAAATGCAAGATGATGTCATTGATATCAGATTACGGCATTACTTTCTACAGCACTTATATTATGAGTGTTCTGTGTTTCTACATTGTCTTCTGGTTTACATCACTCTCTCCTTCAAACCATTGTAAACATCTGTTCTACAATCACTGCGTGGTACTAATAAATGGGCCAATCTAGTCTCATTCTACGAAAAGCGGACCAGAACATTATGAGGAACAGCTCATGTTCTCCACCAGGTCCAGCTGCTTCTTTGCATTATGCTGTATATATCATTGTGTTTTTATTCTGAATCTGGTTATTATTCCACTAAATTATTGTTTATTTTGCAAGTTTTCATTATAAATTTTGTTGTTCATAACGCTGTATATCGCAGATTCTGTGTTTTTATGAGGAAAAAGTTTGTTTTTATTGCCATATCAGCATAGTTTTAGTTATTTTGAATTTACCAAAATGAAAAACTTTAAGTTCCCTATCTGTCAGTAGTTTTCAGAGCTCATGCTCTTTGCACAGCCCCTCCCTGGAAAACTGCCCTGAGAAAGGACCTTCTTTCTCAGGAAAAAGTTTGTTACTACCCCTTTTAGGGACCAGGCTAGAGCCCCCTCTAGAAAGGACCTTCTTTCTCAGGAACGGGGAACAATCTGGCACCTGTGCCAAGACCTCTTGAACCTCCATGTCTGGCCCCTGGATGGGACGTGGAAGACTTGAGTGGGCTATCACTCAGGCTAGAGCCACCTCTAGAAGGCAGGCCTATGCCTTGAAGTGGAGTCTGTTCGCTAACTGGTGTGCTTCCTGAAGGCAAGACCCACAGACCTGCAGTCAGTTCAGTGCTTTCCTTCTTGCAGGAAAGGTTGGTGGGCCGGCTGTCTCCTTCCACCTTGAAAGGGTATGTGGCTGCCATAGCGGCACATCAAGTTGCATTGTATGGTAAGTATTTAGGTAAGCACAACCTGATAATCAAATTCCTCAGAGGCACCAGGAGGTTAAATCCTCATATGTCATGCCTTATTCCCTCATGGGATTCCTCTGTAGTCTTGCTGGGCCTACCGGGAGCTCCTTTTGAGCCCTTGGAGTCAGTAGAGCTAAGTACCCTCTCTTTGAAGACGACCCTGCTGACTGTGATCCTGAGACTCCGGCTGGGCTATGTGCCCAAAGTTCCCACTACCCCTTTTAGGGACCAAATGGTGAGCTTGCAAGCGCTACTTCGGGATGAGGCAGACCCAGCCTTGTTGCTGCTGTGTCCAGTATGCACCCTGCATGTTTACTTGAACTGCACGCAGCTTCAGAATCTCTTAGCAGCTCTTTGTCTGTTTTTGGGGGACAGCAGAAGGAGAAGGCTGTCTCCAAACAGAGAGTGGCCCATTGGATTATGGATGCCATTGCCTTGGCATTCCAGGCCCAAGGCGGCCCGTGGCCCTTAGGAGTGTGAGCACACTCCACAAGAAGTGTTGCATTCTCCTGGGCTCTAGCAAATGGCACCTCTCTAACAGACACCTCTAGAGCAGCAGGCTGGGTGACACCCATTACCTTCGTGAGATTTCATAATCTCCATGTTGAGCCAGTTTTGTCCCGTGTGCTATTGGGTACAGGCAGGTAAGTTACGGAAAACATGCGGGGTGTACCGCTTGCACACAGCACCTTGCCCCTCCCTGAGGTGGTAACCTCCACTTTTTTGTCCACGCAAGTTCCCTGGACCGGCGAACCCTGGATGTGGGTTTTCCCGACAGTCAAATTCGGCAGAGGACTTTGACGCCAGGTCCAATACTCGTGATGCATGCCCTTTTCAGGTCAGCCCGTATACTTGGGATAGGTGCTCTATATGTAGTGATTCCCTGATGATAAGCACATATGATGTATTGTCCACCATACAGTTTCCCTAATGGTAAACCTGTGTCTTCCCCTAGACAGAGCTCCATCTCTGCTGTCAGTCACTGCGTTTGTATTAGTTCCTCCCTTTTTGGGTAGGATCTACAGCAGGGACCTCTTTCCATGTGTGGTACTTCCTGGCTGGTAAGTCCATGTGATGTATTCTCCACATAATAACCTCCCTTAGGGCAGGATGTGATCTCCGTTCTATTCTTTCTCCTATCTCCTATCTTTCTCCTATCTCCCCCAACACTAATTCTGGTCTGGACAGTTGTGAGCTCTCATTTAAAAAAAGGAAGGAAAAAAAAGAAAAAAAAAAAGGAAAGGTCAAAAAGACAGACTGAAGCGACCTATTCCCATGGTAAGTACTGTCCTCAAAGTATCAGAGGTGTTTGGGGCTCCCAAGTGCGACCCCCTAGTGTCAGTCATCAATACCATGTCTTGTTCCCTTCATCAGGGAATGGATGTTAAAATAGTAACCGAGACGTTTCTAATCCATTGAATACCCACTGAAACTATATTTTTATCTATCTGGTATTGCTATCTAAAATTCATTCCAAATGAATTTTGAAATTGATTCCACAGATAAAAGTCAGGTTTGTAATGATTTGAAAGTTATGACAGAATTTCCATTTCTTCTGCTTCTCAGATATTTAATCTGAGAAAGAGACCCAGGGGTAAATCTCACATATGTCTCCTCTAGGGTTTCAGAAGAGATCTTAACAATGTGCTGAAATAAAATAAAATACAAATTCTACAATCAAAAGTCAGAAATCTCAATATGATCTGAAACATTTTTAAGGTCATCTAAGACCAATCGTCTCAGTTATATATATATATATATATATATATATAATAGTTCATCAAAGTTAAGTTAATTGTGTATATTTGTTCTCTCATAAGGAATTTTAGGACATAAGACCTGATATGAAGCTGATGCTAAAATGAAACATACGGAGAACTCTCATGTCCAACAGCGTTAAGTGCATGAGCACCACAAAATGTGTTGATATATGCAGCTGAAGTTGTTCCAGACATGTGACCCAAAGATTAATAGTTATTGGTCAGTTAGTTTTCATAGCTGGATGAGTAAAAATAAATAAATAAAATAAAGCTGATGATTTGGAAAAAAATATGTTTGTCCTCTGTGTGAATAGCTCCATAGCGTCACAATAAATATGTGTGTTTGGTTTGAACAGGCCATAAAGTCTCCTGAGCTATGAAAGAGCAACTCTGAACAACAAGATGATCTTCTGGGTACATGTGACTGCCACAATATCAATGACATCATCAGCATGTTTCTCCCAGGAATCATCGGTAATTTATTGCAGCAACTCTGATGCGCATTGGAACATGCATGATTTCAATGCACACACACACGGATATCAGCTGGTACTCGAACCCTGTGATAACACTCCTGTCAGCTAATGAGCATGTAGGTAAGTTTATGAACTTTACAAGAGAAAATTGGGCCAGTTGATGTCAAAATAAATCTATAACGTTCCTCTCCAGCCTTGATGAAACAGAATAGCAAAGTGTGAGGTTTGAAGATTCACCACTGAGACTTCTGATATAAACAAGCATTGAGAATCCCCTCTGATAGGCCAAATGGCTGGAGGATTCACACACACACACACACACACACACCACCCAAAACACTCTTAGATGTGGGAGGGTGGATGAAAACTTTGGATTTTTTTTTTGTAATGAAATCTATTAAATGAGTTATTTCGATATGATTGTCAGCAATCTTTGTGCTAAAAAACAAACAGACAAACAAAAAAAACAGAAAACACAAAAAATCAAAAACAAAACAACAAAAACAAAACAAACCACAAAACAGCTGTGCACTGTTGCATGGTTGAGTTCAATTTGTGTTATGTCTGGAAAACCCCTCACAAAAAAACCCACAAACCACAACAACAACAAAATCCATGTTGTTGTTGCTTTTTTTGGCAAATCAAATCCAAAATTAATAAAAACTTTTTAAAATAGTTTTTATAATGAGATGACTGAATTAGAGTTTTGTTGTACACGTACTTGCATTCAGTAACACTGATCATCATCATTCTGTGAGAAACTGTGTGTGTGTGTTTTTGTGACATATCAGGACATAAATTTGTATAATAACATGGGTATTTCAGAGAGCTTATAAATCATACAGAATGAGTTTTTGTGAGAAAGTAAAAATGTGCACAGTTTTCTGTGATGGGTAGGTTTAGGAGTAGGGGTAGTGTAGGGCGATAAAAAATACAGTTTGTACAGTATAAAAACCATTATGGAATGTCCCCACAATGTGTGTGTGTACGTGTTTTTGTGACATATCAGGACACAAATGTGTATAATGACATGGGTATGACATAGGTATTACAAAAATAGGTGACTTATGAGGACACTACCCATGTCCCCACTTTTCAAAAGGCTTATAAATCATACAGAATGAGTTTTTGTGAGAAAGTAAAAGTGTGCACAGTTTCCTGTGATGGTTAGGTTTAGGGGTAGGGGTAGTGTAGGGGGATAGAAAATACAGTTTGTACAGTATAAAAACCATTACGCCTATGGAATGTCCCCACAATTCACAAAAATGAACATGTGTGTGTGTGTGTGTGTGCGTTTGCGTGTGTGTGTGTGAGAGAGAGAGAGAGAGCTTGTGGATCAATGCTCAGGAGTTGTGATTTAAGGAAGGTGAATGAATACAATGCTTGCACACACTCAAACACAACATCACTGCAGGGAACCAACTGTATAGAACAAACAGATACCTAAACACACAATCATGCAAAAACACACTATGATAACATACAAAGGAAACAAACACAATGAACACACCCTCAACTCACCCTGTGTGTCGACTCTGTTTGTAGTCTTTCCTGACTCTGTAGCCTCTGTATGCTGTAACACATATAATTGTCGAACAATGAATAAAATAACATAATATCAGATAACAATTTGCTAGTTTTATCGTTTACTAGAGTAGGTGAATATCTTGAGTCTGTCAAATGTACTGTAAAAGCAGGCATACTGAAGAATCTAGCGCAAATGGTATGAGCATCTCTAAATAAATAATCACTACTAAGTTTGAGCAATAATGTTTGAAAGTCCCATTTATAAACATTTCCTAAATTAGTATGACTAATAGCGTATATTGCATGGTAGTATCAAATGTAATGTATCAGTTTTTTACTTCCATTCAAGCAGCTTTGATTTTAAATCAGTTACATACATTCAGATAAATTGATTCCTTTGATCAGACGCTCTAAATGCATGTTTAGGATAAAAACACAATGAGTTCTGAGTGAGTAATTAGTACTTTATCACTCATACAAATGAGTGTAAATCTCAGAACACATGAAAGCAGCAGCCCTGCTCTAAAATGCTAAAGTAGTCATTTATTCCACTTTCAATGAGACGCCCAATTAAAACTCACAAAACTTTACGCTTTAATCAGAGCAGAGGGTGCGAACGCAACGATGTAATCTCATACTCTAACACAGTGTGGGAGTGCATAGTTTGTCACGTGTTTTTGTGGGTGTTCAGAAAACACTTTGCGTCAGTATCATAACTATAGACCCTTTTCAAGGGTAAAATTCTATAGCGGTGAATGAGAGAATATATTAAATATATTTTTTGCGTTTCCATTTGCTCAAATAGCAAAATAAAATCTCCACAATAGTGTTTTCACAACTTTCAAAAAGAAGAAAAAAATAGAGAGCGATTGATAACGGCAGTCAGAAGAGAGAAAGATGTCATTTTTACTGTCACTCCCATAGCCGCTGTATTAGAAACACCCTCACAGCAGGATTAGCTATTTTTTTGTAATTTGATGCAAAGGTAATATAATACTAAGTATAGTGTTATAAATGTACATACGTTTTTTTTTTTTAAATGAACATTTTAAAAACGTTGCAGGATTTACGACATTGATGACAGTTAAAACACGTCATCACAGTCTGTAAAAAGGGTCTATTATATTTACAAACAATTTTGGTAAAACTTTCTGTATTTATAATGCACTATATCTTAATACTTATGAGTTGTCTGTCTGTTAAGTGACAAATACAAAGTCTTCTGGTAAACATCCAAAAGGCTTTATAATGTAGTCATAATATAAGTGGTCTTTGTCTGCTTTGAGTAAAGTAATAAGAATGAATTTCGATCTTCTGCTGAACACAAAAGAAGAAATTTTGAAGAATGTTGGTGACCAAACATTTGTTGGCAGCCATTGACTTCCATATATTTTTTTCAATACTATGGAAGTCAATGGGACCCATCAACTGTTTAGTTACCAACATTCTTCAAAATATATTCTTTTGTGTTCAGCAGAAGAAATTCATAGAGTTTTGGAACAACTTGAAGGCGAGAGGACAGACTTTTCATTTTTTGGATGAACGATCCCTTTAAGTGTTGTCTGAAACAGCCATAAGAAATCATGAATGGGTTATATGACACATTTGCTTTTAATTTTTTATTGTAATATCAACAAATCCATACTGCATTGTTTCAGATGTAAATAGGTTACCAGTGAACCTAAACTATCTCACACTGAAATGAACATTAGCCTCACTGGAAACACTCATATGAACAACCACTCATATAATGTAGAAAGACACTGTTCATTTTTTATTTAAAATCTGCTCAAAGATATAAAACTTATAATACATTATAAAACTATAATCCATTATAATTTAAGTGGATGTACCGGTGTTTATCGTGCTTTAAATCTTTTAACCACAAATAGATAAGTATTATAATTTATTATAACTGTTGTTACAATTGTTCATGAGATGATACAAAATAATATACGTTTTTAAATTTTTTATAAGCTATTATGCATACATTGCAATGGCTTAAAACACCCTTATAATGCATTATAAATACAGGCTTCATAAAATGGTAACACTTTACTTAAAGCCATTATATATAATGCTTTAGTATTTTTAATGCATTAATCATAACTTGTATTTTAAAACGGTTAGTTCCTGTCCTTGATTCTGATTGGTCAATAGCTGTGTTTTATTCACAATAAACGGTTCTGTGTATCACTACACAACACCCTTAGCAACGTAAACTGTATGTTCTCAGTTGATATTGTTCATTGAAGCTTACTGTATTATGTAGAAGAGTATTGTGAGAAAGAGATCGAGTGAGCGAGTTTATAACCTGCATTCAAATTTAGCATTTTCCTTCAGGTCAGTCATATGTTCATAATAAAACATCTGTTTAAATGTCCGATGTATTATCTTGTCCTTTTAACAGTTAAGGGGTTTTCCCGTGACTGACAGCGCTAGTCAAAGTCTGTTGCGTCTTGCTCCGTATTCACAACAATTCAGTCTTTTCAATGTAAAAGTCTTCCCTACTGACTGACACACTCATAAAAGACAGTCTTTGCCGCCATCTAATGATGTAATAATGTAACTTCTGTTGCTGTTCACGGTCAGGGACTATTTTTTCGGGCGGAAGGAAGGAAGGAAGGAAGGCAGTTTAATTCATGAAAGTTGCACTGATACATATTTTTGGCTTTAATATTTGTATTGTGTGGTAACCGTTTTATAAAAGCAATAAGGTACTCGAGGCTAGTGCTGTATCGTGAATAAGTCACGGCTGAAGGGGTTACTCCACTTCGCGTTGTGCCTAACAACGCGCTTCAGCCGTGACTTATTCACGATACAGCACAGCCTCGAGTACCTTATTGCTTACATGTATGGTCTCATCAATAACTGTAACTACAGTTTATTATTATTATTATTATACTTCTCTACTCATTCAACATACCCTTAGAAAGTATAACGCATTAAAACACTTCACAAACAACCACTTCAGCTGTAACAAGGAATCTGCAAATATTATAATGCATTTTAACTTTGGTTACAATTATTTATAAAAAGATATAATGCATAATAACAATATAGCTTTCCTGTAGCTCAGTGGTTAGAGCATGGCACTAGCAATGCCAAGGTCATGGGTTCGATCCCAGGGATTGCACATACTCAGATACAAATGTATAGTATAATGCAATGTAAGTCGCTTTGGATAAAAGCGTCTGCCAAATGCATAAATGTAAATGTAAATGTAAATTATAATGTACATTATGAATACAGCATTATACATAAAGGCTTTAAGTAAAGTGTTACCCATAAAATCTTTAATATAGTTGCCGTTTACTAAAACACAGCTTGGTTTGAGCAAGATGAAACTCAGAATGAACAGAATGGTCACAGAAACTCTCCTACACTGAAAAAAAAATTGTAACATTTAAATTTCTATATTTTTACCTAAAACCTAAGTTTTAGGTTTCTAGTTTTAAAAAAAAGTTACACTATTTTATTTTAAGGTACCCTTGTTACAGTGTAATTATACAAATAAGTACAGAGTAATATTAAAGGTGCTAAATAGGATGTTTTGTTTTATACATTTTTGCAATATTACTTGAAACTGTCTTTACTAACTGATAAAAGACTATTTATTAGGTGCACTGAAAGGAATATTATTAATATACATCATCTGTGCACGAGGTAGGGCCTTAAAAACATCAGCCAATCGTTTACGCGATCGCGTAAACGATTAGCCCTCTGGCTTGTCAATCACTGCCATGACGTTCCTTGTGAGAGACGCGCGGCTGCGCGCTCCAGTAACTTTCCACACTCCACAGGCGCCGCATGCAATGTTTTTGTCAGGAAACAGGAGTAACAACTGCAGATTATGAGTTACCTGCGGTGAGTCCGACATAATGAATCCACTAAGTGTGTTATCGGCCTTACACTTAACGATTGTAAGGCCGATTATGAATGTAAATTGATACTTATGACTGATCGCGCTCAAACGCGTCCAGTCAGAGCCAGTTGCGTTCAGTCTGCGATTACAGTCGGTGTTCAAATTCCATGTGAAAGTATATAAATCTGCTTCAGGAGCAGGAAACAATCGCTGTATGTTGAGCATAGTCTTAGAATGTTTTCTAAGCTTTCCTGTAGCTCAGTGGTTAGAGCGTGGCACTAGCAATGCCAAGGTCATGGGTTCGATCCCAGGGATTGCACATACTCGGATACAAATGTATAGTATAATGCAATGTAAGTTGCTTTGGATAAAAGCGTCTGCCAAATGCATAAATGTAAATGTAATGTTTTAGCTAGTCGTTAAATGTGTGCCCGGCTTAATAACAGCGAATGCCGGTGGTAAACACTCGTGTTCCAATACTCGTGCATGAGTTTTGGGAGGCGTTCCCTAGAAATGAGCTGTGAAGGAGGGGGGTTGTTCTTACGCATGCGCTCATTTAAAAAACTCACTAACAGTCTTTGGATTCTCAGTCGACGAAAAAATCCTCTGTATCACCTTTAATTAACAAAATGTACTTATACTATATAATTACGATAAGGGTTTGGTTTAGGGTTATAGTTGCTTGTAATTATGCATTTTTTTTATTATATTATGACAATAGTAACACCATGTTATTACTATAGTAAGTACATGCAAGATGTGTGACAGGGACACTAAAATAAATACAATTATTAAATATAGCTGAATCAACTTACTGTTATACCAACAAAACTCTATTTTATGGGTTAAATAAGGTAAAAATAGCTCTTTACAGTAACAATTACAGGGTACCACTTTTGTTAGTTTTTTACAGTGTATAGATATCCTGTATGGATATAGAAAACGTTTCCCCCCTGAAAGCCATTTTTTTTTAATCTGAATACTGTGCTCAGCATATTCTCTGCATATGGGTCTCAAATTTTTGAAAGAGGAGTGTTTATTTTAGAAATGCTAATGCAGCCCACCTCAAAGCGGATACACACACCTCTACACGGCTCTGAACATGTGCCGTACACCGCACCACCTGCACCAGTGGACATACTGTGAGCACAGAGCGAGAGAGAGACGTCTGCCAAAAAGGAGAATTGAAGTACTCCAGAAGAGGAGAGGAGAACAATAGCATCACTCCTCCCTCTCCTTCCTCCCCCTGGACCCCTGCCTCCGCCCCTCCCTCCTCACGCCCTCAGAAGACGAGCGTGGCGATGGAAACGCGCCCCAAGAAGGTTAATATGCCCGCTTTGATCTCCGTCAGGCCACACCGAGTAAGAATTCATTTACATTTCAGATGAAAAGGGTGACAGTATAAAAAGCCATCTTGTTTCTGGTATGTGAGAGTCTGTAATGGGCCGGGAATGTGAGAGAGGAAGTGGCAGGGAACCCCAAACACCCCCCCATTTCTCTGTCTCTCTCTCTTCGCTCCTCTGCCGCCTGCACTGGGAAACAGATGAAAGCAAAGCGAGCTCAAAATGCAGCTTTCTACTGAAACATGGGGACCAAATGCTGTGACCCAAACTTTCAAAAGAGACGCTGGCTCCACACATTATTAATTTAGCAGCACTGTTTCATGGGATTGTTTGTTGAGATCAAAAAAGGTACTTTGTGAAAAATGCTGTAAAAATTGCAAGTTGGAAAGATTTGGAAAGACAGAAAGTGGAGCTGTCTTAGCACTTGTGTCTATCACTAAACATATTTACATTTTTACTACTTGCTCCTTCTCATTTTTCGCTCTTATTTTTCCAAACACGCTAGTCACCTTGCTAAATGGGAACACCTGACAAGTCCTGCCTTTTTGTAGATGCTCTGACCCAGTTGTGTACCCATCACTATTTGGCCCTTGTCAAAGTTACTCAGATCTTTTCGCTTGCCCATTTTTCCTGCTTCCAACTCATGAAATTCAAGAACTGACTGTGCTGCCTAATATGTCTCACCCCTTGACAGGTGCCACTGTAATGATGTAATCAATGTTATTCACTTCACCAGTCAGTGCAGGGTCTCACAATATGACCCTTTTAATGACTAAAGTATGTAATTTCATTTATTGATTTTGTAGTGCTATTCTAGTTTGATTTTCCTAATTTCTATTTTACTTTATTCTGCACTTTTTCACTGTTTGCAGCTCATATGCAAATAGCATTATAAACGAGTGTTACTTTTGGTGCCAAAAAATCAGACTACACTGAAATCGAGAGACACAAAAGTATAGAGTAGAAATTCTCCAGAAAATATTTCCACATTTTTGTAACATGAATTTGGGTTCAACAGAGCCCTCTGAGAGATGCGTACCTGACTGGATCTGCACAGCAGCCTGCTCGCGCTCTTTCTTTATCAGCTTCAGATTCTGACGGGCCGTGTAACCCCTCCAGGCTGAACAGAGACAAAGAGAAAGAGTTGATGGGAATAAAACACAGAGAATTAGTTTTAGTAAACTGGTAAACAATTTCTAGCGGTCACAGCAATGTACTACAAATCGAAGATCAACAATATGTTTTTTTTTTTTTTGCTGTTGGCCTAGTCCAACGAGTAGTTCAGATATTTACTTACAATATTTTCCCTGGCTAAACAGTTATATACAGTTATATACAGTATATGAAAAGTAATTTTTTATAATATACACTACTGTTCAAATGTTTTAAGTCAGTAAGATTTTTTAAAGAAATTAATACTTTTAATTAGAATTGATCAAAAGTGACAGTAAATACATTTATAATGTTGCAAAAGAATTCTATTTAAAAATTTTTTTTGCTTTTTTGAATTTTCTATTCATCAAAGAATCCTGAAAAAAATGCATCACTGTTTTCACAAAAATACTAAGCAGCACAACTGTTTTCAACATTGCTAATAATAAGAAATGTTCCTTGAGCAGCAAATCTGTTATAAGTTCCCTGTGTCATGTCTGGGCTCTTATGTTGTTCTGTTTCTGTTTCTTGTTCATGCCATCTTTGTAGTTTTCCCTGTTGATTAGTCCTGATTGTTCCCAGCTTGTTACCCCTTATGTATAAATAGCCCTTGTGTTTCCTTTGTTATTTGTCAGTCATTGAATGTATTGTGCGTGTTCGTGTTCCCTGTGTTTCCCTGTTTTGGTTTTGCTTTGTTTTAATTAAACTCACTCCTGCACCTAGATTCTCCATTTCCGTCTGCCTTCCTAGGTCCCCAGTGTTACAGAATAATTTCTGAAGGATCATGTGACACTGAACACTGGAGTAATCATGGCATCACAGGAATATATTTCATGTGGTGATCACTGTTACTTCCACACTCACCCCAGTCATTACCTGGACTCACGGCATGAGGTAACCATCTCCCGAATTCTGAACCTCTCTCCCACCTGTACCTTGTTACCCTCATCAGCCACCGTATTTAAGGACCTGTACTTCCCTTTTACAGTGCGAAGTCTTGTATCTTTCTAGTGCATTACTGAGTGTTTTTTCCACTGCTGTGTTTTTTGTGTATGACCTTGCTTCTCTTGTGCTTACACCTTTGCCTTTCGTTTGGACTTTTTTACTTGGTTGGACTTTGCTGGATTGAACTCTCACCTGTCTTTTGACCCTGTCCTCATATATGCCCAATAAATACTCTGCACATGGATCCTGCTGTGCCTTCCAAGTTTTGTGTTACAGAAGACTTCGCCCACTATTGATCCAGCAGAGTCTTCCATCCATGGCATGCTGGCCTTGCAGTCCACCACCATGGATGAAGTTCTCATTCATCTGCGGCAACATTCTGCCACATCGGGTATAGTATCTTCCAACAACACAACACCAGTTGCTGTCACCAACCCCTAATGCTCCACAGGCTGCATCCAGCACTGTAAATCCTCACATCGCTCTCCCGGAAAAGTTTGATGGCACCCCCAGATGCTGCAGAGGATTTCCTACTCCAGTGCTCGCTTTTTTCCAGTCAGCAGCCATAAAAAACTTTCCCCACCAAGGAGGACAGGGTAGCATTTGTTATTAATCTTTTGTGTGGAAGAGCGCTAGAGTGGGCCACCGCCATGTAGGATCATGACGCTACCATTCACGGCTCCCTCAATCTGTTGAACTCGTCTTTATGATGTGTTCGAGCACCCTGTTGGTGGAATAAGTATCGAGGATCATTTGGTTACTATCATGCAAGGCAATTCGACGGCGGAGGAATTGTGGGGAACCGTACTATGATGTGGGAAGCTGTTTATCTTAGAGGTTGCTTTTGAAGAGTGGAGGCACTAGCTGGAGGGAGCTCAACACCCCTTTGTTCTGCTGACTAACCATAAGAACATGGAGTACATGCAGGGAGCCAAAAGACTGAACCTGTGCGCAAGGCCTTAGGCCTTGTTTTTCTTACATTTCCACTTCTCTGTCACCTAACGGCCGGGATCTAAGAACATCAAAGCAGATGATCTCCCTCGTATGCACACGGTCAGCAATCGCTCTGAATCACCACCATCCTGCTCTCATCACTGGTAGTGGCTCCGGTCCGATGGAACATCATGGAGGAGATAACACATGCACAATTAACTGAACCCACCCTCAAATGTCCCTCAAACTCTGCGCTCTCATGTTATCCATTGGGTCCACGTTATTAAACTCTGGACACCCAGGTGAGAACCGCACCACACAGTTGGTGCAGAACCGTTTCTGGTGGCTCTCTCAAGCCTCTGACGTTTCCTCATTCATCATAAACTGTGCAATCTGTGCGCAAGTGAAACTGCCCAAAAACTCCCTGCTGGTCTTCTTCATCCTTTTCCATACCTCACCGGCCATGGTGTCACCTAGATGTTGTCTTAACATCATGCTGACTCAACATCAGCCTCACCTCCGGGTATCAACCACAGTCCAATGGGAGAGCAGCTCAATCAGGAGATTGGCCCGTTCCTACGGACCTACTGTAGCTAAAACCAGCATAATTGGAGTTGTTTCTTTCCCTGGCCAGACTATGTGCAAAACTCCCTCTGCAAACCCTCCACATGCATGAAACCTTTTGAGTTTGTATTAGGATTCCAACCCCCGCTGTTCCCCTGGTCTGTAGAGTCTGCAGATCTTCCCACGGTGAACCACTGGACGCATCAGAGCAATCAGGTCTGTGACACTGCTTACATACATCTCCAATGAGCCATCCGTCAACAAAAGATCCAGGTGGATTGGCACCATCGTCCCTTTCCCATGCTTCTTCCTGGGCAGAGGATCTGGCTGTCTACCAGCAACCTCAGGCTCCCATGAAAGAAATTCAGTCCCAGGTATGTTGGCCCTTTCAAAATCATCAGTCAGATTAACCCTGTAACATACAAACTCTTGCTTCCTTCTAACTATCTCTCCCACTTTCCATGTTTCTCTGCTGAAACCGGTGGAAGGCTCGGGCCTGAGCCACACTGAGGACTCTACCTCTCCACCTCCCCTTGAAGTGAATGGTCCACACCCTCCAGGATTGCCAGCGTAGGGGCCAATGGATGTATTACCTGGTGGACTGGGAGGGATACGGACTGGAGGAGCGCTCGTGGGTAGCATCGGATGACATCCTGGATCTTGCCCTGTTCATAGAAATTCCACACCTGTCATCCAGATCATCCACGACCCAGACCTCATGGTCAAAGGGGTCCGGGGTCCAGGGGTCTGGTGGCATTACTCTTACTAGTACCCTGACTCCGCATGAGGGAACTATCTACTGAATTCTGGAACTCTGACCCACCTGTACCTTATCACCGTATTTAAGGACCTGTACTTCCCCTTCTACCTTGCAAAGTCTTGTATCTACCTAGTACATTACTAAGCATTGTTTTGGCTGCTGCGTTTTTTGTGTATGACCTTGCTTCTCTTGTTCACCCCTTTGTCTTTCATTTGGACTTGTTTGCCATGTTGGACTGTCTTGCTGGATTGAACCCTCGCATGTCTTTCGAACCTGTCATCATATTTGCCCAATAAATACTCTGCACATGGATCCCGCTGTGCCTCCCAAGTCTGCTGTGTTACAATAACAAGGGGCTTCTTTGAAAAACATTAAAAAAAAAAAGAGAGAAAAACGTACAGACCCCAAAATTAAAAAAAGGTAGTGTATGCAACTCAAAGCCAATTATTAAATTATAAACAATTCTTTTGGAAAAAACTAAGAACAGACTACCTTTGTTTAGAATTTTTTAATGATTTGTCCTTGAAAATGCAACACATGTGTTCTTACTACTGAGCCCTGCATATCCAGTACATCGGTTATCAGAAGTGTTCTTCGGTAATGAGTTTGAGTTACAAGAACCTGACTGAATGATAACTGCCCCATTGTTTCGTTTCTCTCTCTCTTTGCGGTACCGCCGAGCTCCCAGCCAGCCCTTAGTGTAGGCCTGCATCAACACCACTCGAGCGATCACTTCCCGCAACATCAGATTGAGCTGCTCCACGTGATAGTACTTCAGAAACACCTGCAAAGACACATACACACATCTATGCAGATGCAGGGAAGCATGCTCATACCTCACAATGAACACTTTACCTTCATGTGTCTGTCCGGAACATGAAATAATCGCAATCAAGGGGTTCAGGATGAAACAGGACACAAGAATGTGAGGAAAGATACCATGACCTGGAAGCACTGGTCTGATAGAAAAATCTAGAATTGTTTTCTGTGCTATTAAAGGTAAATCAATAATACATTACATATTTATCTATAGTAGACATGCCACTTAACCTTCTCTGAGACACAAAGTCAGACATGTGTACATCTTGTTTAGTTAGCTGAACAATGTCTAGATCTCTTCCTGCCTGATCCACAGCTCTATGTATATACTATCAGACATTCAAACAGCTGTTAGAAGCATAATAATGAAAGTGGAATGGTTATAATACAAGTGTAATACCAGTCATACACTGTAAAAAATAAATTTTCAAAGTTGTAAAAAAGATTATTGGAGTATGTCTTATAGGAACGTACTATTTCAAAATGTTTACTTCAAAACCGTTTAATTTTGTTTAATTATGCATAATTCAAGTCTTACTTGCCGATTCTTTGTAGTTACTGTAATTTGTGAGTGAAATTATTTTCTACACCATTTTTTTAGTGTAGGATCTTTTAAATCCCAAAGCCTCTCTCTCCTTGTCAGCAGAAACTAACAAACCAGTGACCAAACCTATACACCTTGACAAAACAGATCTACAACTACACCACTAATCAGGATTGGTCTATTACTATTAACTATCTATTCACCGTCGATGGACAGAGAGAAAAAGAGAATGCACAGAAAATAAAGAAGACATTTCATGAGGATGATGATAACTCTACCTTGGTCTTGCCCAGGACCCAGTGTTCCAGTTTGGCTCTTTGCAGTATAATGACAGCATTCTCTTTACTGCCTTCTGGCATCTGATGTGCACGAAAGGCCAGATAGTAATACCTACAAGAAAACAAAACAATCAGACTCAAATTATACCAGTCAGAAATGCACAGTGTTAAACAAATTTTTTTTCGCAAGCTCACCATTTCTCAATCACCAGAAGTAAAAATCTAAACGTAGGCTATAAACAAACAAACCACGGTCACATGACTTCAAAGTCACCATCATGAAGCTTCCAACAACTCTTTCAATCTTTATTTAAAAAACATTTTACCTGAACGTTTAGTTACAATAGTTTGCAAGACCATGTTTATAAAAACAATAAGGGTTGTAAAAGTTAGTGAGTGAGTAGATGACTTTATCTGATCGGTGTCATGATTATTGGGCTAATGTCCCGACAACCTTTCTAGTCATAAAAGTAAAAGCTTTAAAAAAAAATTATTAATGAGGTATTACTGATGTATTTTATGTCATTAAATAAAACATGAAAATACAGAGTTAATTTTTTTTTTTTTAAGTAAGATGCGATGATGTATTTTTGTAGTATTAAAAGAAAAAAAATCTCGGATTTCAGGACAATGTAACTGGAAGTGCTAAAATGTGCTAAAAAAAAGTGCTAAAACTTGTTTCCATGTTTTGGCCTACAAACATACGTCATCCACACAACATTCTATATTTCACTAAATATTTTAAATATTTTAGTTATATTTTAATGTTAACTTGACACCATTCACTAAATTAAGTGTTACATACTAAACAAAGCCACTCATTATTTTTCCACACACCTCAAGAATATTTTACACAGAAAAAGATAAAAGACCATGGTGAGACTTATCTTTCTAGATCTCTATATTTCAATGATAACATCTGTCTGAGACAAAAACCTTTGATGGTCAGGACAGAAATGTAAAGCATCACCTGATTCTCTGATAAGTCTATAAATATGGGGCCTTAGTTGCCTTGTTGTTATTGTCTGGGGGCCTTCAGTTGTACTTCTGAATATACCTGCCTGTAAATAAATTGGCATGAAACTCATAAATGAGTCTCATCGAAACTTCTGAAGCTTGCGGTTGATCCTGGGTATTTACTCACTCTAAAGGGGAAGATATCAGCCTTTGTGTTTAAGAAAGAATACCGCTTTTGATTCCACTTGAACCGTGGTCTTTCATAATTTCTGATAGTTGTTATGTCTCTGGTAGAAAATACAAAAAGGCTCTCCTTAACGACATCAGAGAAGGTTTTCCAAAAAGATCCATTTCAATCCATTTCTTCATATAGAAGCTGTTATTTTTACAGGAACAGGAAGAGCTCTAGACGTTGTCCGACTAAGGACATGCAAACAGAACGGTCACAGAGTATTTCTTTTTCATGCAAACTGGTTGGGGGATGTCTGGGGAAAATAATGATAATCAGGACACTTCTGTGCTCAAAAGGACGACGGGAAAAAAAAAAGACAGAGAGAGCCTTACGTTTGAGCGGCCCCTCTGAGTGTGGAGAAATTGTCTGGGATGTTTATGTAAAAGAGATGACCTACATGTCCACCATCTCACAGCCCACGAGAGAAAGAGATGGACGGGTTGAAAGAAAACACAAGAAAGCGAAAAGTTTATGGAAAATGAAGTGTGATTCCCTAAGCCTCGGAAAAGTAAATTTGGACCATGAATTTCCTCGGCGCTGAGAAACTTTCAGCGGATTCACTCCGCCCCTTCAAAGTACCATTTCACCACTAATTACTCAACCAGAGTCTAATTTAGCATCACTTGTATTCTCAAAGGCTTAATGACCTATTATTGATGAGATTATGGTCTTCTTTCGGCACTATCAAAATATATAGATAATAAACCTGCAATGTGAGTTTCCCAGGAGCTTCAGGGAGCACTAGAGGAGGTGGGTATATTCAATATGCGCTCATGGAGCAGTCTCTAAGCTTTGATCTCTCTAACTGTCTGTCTGTCTGTCTTTCTTCCTTCTTTTCATGAAGCCCAAGAGCTCCAGCTAATTAAATCTAATAAAATTCCTGTAGTCCAACAGGAACGCCCGCAATAATGTCATTTTGACTGCATAACTGATGAAGCCTGGACTTGGAGTCAGAATGGGTTTTTTTTCTTTGCAGGATAACATAATCATTATGACCACCGTTATTAACATATCCTCAGTAAAATGGAGCCGGAAAAGTGTTCTGGGTGGTTGTTTGGTGGTTTCTTTTTGAACCAAGTCTATAATATTATGTACTTTAGAGTCTCTCCTTCAATATAAGTCTAAGGGAGTTCCTCCAGATGAAAATCATAAGCCCAGTCACTTAACAGCACACATACCAAAGTTTCCTATTCAGGGTTAAAGGGATAGTTCATCCAAAAATGGAATTTCTTTCATTAATTACTCACTCTCATGTCATTCCAAACCAAGACTTTTGTTCATCTTTGGAACACAAATGAAGGCATTTTTAATATTCTCTCATCATTTTTGCCCATCCTTTGAAAGTCCTACATTGTAGAAATAATCCATATGAACTGAGTGGTTTATTCCAAGACGTCTGAGGAGACACTATCGCTTTATATGACGAACGGATTTAATTTAGGCTTTTATTCACGTTTAATAATTGATCAACACATGTGCATAGAGCTCATCAAATATGCTAAACCATCCCAAATGAAAGAATAATAAAAGTGTCTTAATTTGTGAAAGATGAATGAAAGTCTTATGGGTTTGGAACACCATTTTTGGATAAACTTATCCTTTAAGTGTTTATTTAGATCCCTAACCCTAAATATGAGCAATATCAGCAAGCATCACTAATTAAACAAAGCACAAAATAAAAACAAAATCCCATTTTAAGTAGATCTTGTAACTTCAGGAATCAGCTTATGAAGTAAATTAAATATTTAACTCAACAGTATTCTCCCTGACTTCCTGTGAATTGTCAGTCGTGTTGTGTCATTCCTAATCTCTCTTCCCGCTCTCATTAGCAGCTTGTGTTTTGTGTGATCTTCGTTGTTTCTCAGGCCCTTGGGACAAGCACAACACTCATTCTGTGAGCGTTATGCTACAGTGTGGATGTTTTCTACCTGTTAACAAACTCCTCAATGAGTATCCGGTGAGAATAACCCTGCCGGCGGATGTTGACGGTCTCTAGGATGCCGGTGTAACGCAGCTGAACCATTACACGTTCCTTATTGAATCGCAGAGCCTGGCGGTCATCATTGGGTTTGATACAGCGGACGAAATGAGGCGTGCCCACCACCATCTTAGACAGCAGGTCCATGAGAGAGTACTGAAAAAGAAGATGTGCACACACGTTGGGTTTTCAGGATAATTTCACATGATGACTTTTATGCTGTACAAACTATATATTCTGTCCCCTAACCCTACTCCTAAATAAAACCCTCACAGAAAACTTTTTGCATTTTTACATTTCCAAAAAAACATAATTTAGTATGATTTATAAACTATTTTCCCCATGGAGAGCAAAAAATTTCCCCATAAGGACAAAGATTTCTGGTATTGCCACCCAAATGTAGGGTTTCACACACACACACACATACACACACACTCTCTCTCTCTCTCTCTCTCTCTCTTACATCCTAGGCCATAATGTACCTTTTAAAGTGGCAATACTGTTTAACTTTGTGCCCTGTGTGTGATGAGACATGGTCAATGAAAAGAAAAACTTCTTTACACTGTATTAAGTAGTTTGATGTACAATTGTAAGATGTGTTATACTACAGTTTTTTTCTTTTAGTGTGAAAGAGGATCCACTCAAATCTTAATAATTTATTAAATAAACATAATATCGCAGCTTAAAGGGTTAGTTCACCCAAAAATGAAAATTCTGTCATTTATTACTTACCCTCATGCCGTTCCACACCCGTAAGACCTTCGTTAATCTTCGGAACACAAATTAAGATATTTTAGTTGAAATCCGATGGCTCAGTGAGGCCTGCATAGGGAGCAATGACATTTCCTCTCTCAAGATCCATAAAGGTACTAAAAACATATCTAAATCAGTATATGTCGGTACAGTGGTTCAATATTAATATTATAAAGCGACGAGAATATTTTTGGTGCGCCAAAAAAACAAAATAACGACTTATTTAGTGATGGCCGATTTCAAAACACTGTTTCAGGAATCTTCGGAGCATAAATGAATCAGTGTATCGAATCATGATTCGGATCGCGTGTCAAACTGCCAACGGCTGAAATCACGTGACTTTGGCGCTCCGAACAGCAGATTCGATACGCTGATTCATTGTGCTCCGAAGCTTCCTGAAGCATTGTTTTGAAATCGGCCATCACTTTATAAGTCATTATTTAGTTTTTTTTGGCCCACCAAAAATATTTTCGTCGCTTTATAATATTAATATTGAACCACTGTACTCACATGAACTGATTTAGATGTGTTTTTAGTACCTTTATGGATCTTGAGAGAGGAAATGTCATTGCTGGCTATGCAGGCCTCACGGAGCCATCAGATTTCAACTAAAATATCTTAATTTGTTTTCCGAAGATTAACGAAGGTCTTACGGGTGTGGAACAGCATGAAGGTAAGTAATAAATGACAGAATTTTCATTTTTGGGTGAACTAACCCTTTAACTTCACAGTCAGTGATTTTATTGAAAATAGCAGATTTAAACATTTTGATAACTCCTTTTGTCTTTATATGTAATTATTATACATGTAATTGTCCTGTAAAATACAATAATATTTATGTTTTAAAACTATGAAGTACAGTATAATTTATGGTGAAAAACAGTGATAATATTTTATTTAAAGTTTTGTTTCTACTTATTTTTGTCATCAGTAATGTACATTAGGGTGTTTTGTGTCTATCTATTTTCAATTATTTAGTAAATGTTTATTGCATTATTTTAGTGTCAAGTGTGTTACCCAGACGGTGTTGTGTTTGTGTGTTTGACCCTGAGCACCATCTATATATGAGTATTGGTCGTGTTTGATGGACAGGCCACTTAAAATGAACTCTGATTCATCATGTGGCTTTCTATTGTGCCACCTGTACTATTGTGGTGTTTCAGTACATTTTAAGGTAAAAAGCAGATTTTGGTAGTTCAAGTAGATTGGTATATTAATATTATATCACTTATATGGTTATGCATTGTAAAGCATTGTCAGAATATATTTTACAATAAATTTCTGGCAACCACAGAATTTGTTTTGAACACAGAACATTGACTAAAAAATAAAAGTAATTTAATTACATTTTATTTAATTATATTCAATAATGGAATAAAATGTATAACCCATTGACAGAATGGTTGGTAGATTTTGTAATTGTTGCAAGGAGGAACTAAAACTTCTGTTGATTAGCCAAGCAGACACATTTATCGGCAATGGTGATAATCACAAAATGCCCACAAATCGTCTGATTAAGCACTCTGCTTTCTCACAGTAGTGACTTATAAGATATTAAAACAGAACGATAAAACACAAAACTGATAATGTGACGTGCAGAGGACTCACTCTGAAATAAGACGCCACTGTCTGTCTCCTCATGTTAGTGGTTTCCTCAGGGTGACGCATCATTTCCATGGTGTCCACCTAAACACACACATAAACACACTTGCTGTAGCTTAGCCTGCATGCACACATCACCAATATACAAGTACACAGAACTGGTCACATCCACTTTAGCACTAGGATGAATTATCGGTAACACTTTACAATAACAAAACAATTACTGTAAAGTGTGGTCGGGCAAAGGAAGAGGAGATGGAGAGGTGGATCTGAAAGCAGCCGTATAACTTTATTTATAAACAAAAACAAAGAAGATAATCCAAATAACAGGAGTCGCAGGAGTAGACACACGTTACAGCTTTGGCATGTGCACAAAGTAAATAATGGACATAGAACTGAACCAAACTCAGGGGTTTATGCTGCCTTCACGTGCTATCGGAAATTTGACAATTCCCACTTCTGAAGTCGTGATTATGAGCGCATCACATTCGAAATGGGAGGATGTTCATCTGCAATTTTTACCTAGGAAACTCGTATTTATGATAATTCAGAGATCACATGAAGGCAGCATAAATACACAGGAGATAATGAGCAACTAAACTAAAAACAGGTGTACAGCATAATCAGTTACTATGGAAACTAGTGACTAGAACAAAGCAAAATGAAACCGGAAACAAGAACATACAAACTAATAGTCTATGGAACACAAACTGAAACTGACAAAATTTAAGAGTTTCATTTTTTTAACATTAGTTAACTACACTAGTAAACACAAACAAACAATGAACAATACTTCAACAGTGTTTGTTGATCTAAACATTAAACACTAACATTAACAAAGAATAGAGGGTATGCATTGACGTCACTTTCCCACACCGCCTCAGCCGGACTGAGTGGCAAAAGCGCCTGCTGCATGACTGGATTTAATAGGGGAAACTGCGAGAACGCGAGTAAAACAAACAATTAAAGGTTGGACTCGATAGTGTTCCTGTTACAACTAACCAAAGATCCAATAATCCATGGATATTGACATGCAGCCAGGAATCGTGTTTCCTGACATTTATATGTGCCTGATTTCAATGCCGAGGAAATACAAAAAGCACATTTGCCTGTGAATGCTTAATATAAATACAACATAGGTAGGTCTAAATCCCAGTGATCACTTATATTATTGTTATATATATTGTCATATAGTCCAGCCCTAAAACGTATATAGTATTTGCCAGTGTGTATTTAAAAACATCCAATTACGCAGAATATAAGATGGTAAATATTTAATTGATGAGTTGTCAACACAATATATAACAATACAATATATAGGGTATGATTTTACCTCAAAATTCAACATATTGACAAAATGATAATTGCAAATCCACATTTATCTGCCTGGAGTCCAGCTGTTTCTGTGAATTGCAGCAATCCATTAACTTCTCTTTTCTGTAAATTTCATCAGCTTGTAAAAATATACCTCAGATTTCTTTTTGTACAGTCAATCGCAAAGCTCTTTCCCGTTTTAGATGTGTTTTGTGTGTTTTTTTGCAGCATTCAAGCTGAAAACCAATGCTGCCACTCAGTCGTTTTGCCACTCAGTGGGCATAACCACAGTCACTGCCCTTAAAATATGCCGTTAAAAACATGAAAAAAATATGTTCATTGTTAGTTCATGTTAGCTAATGCAAGTATTAGTATTGTTAACGAAAGTGACCTCGTTGTAAAGTGTTACTGAATTATCATGCTAGTGAAATGAGGTTATATTATCACAAAAATATAAGTGTGTTTGTAAGACATTTCTAAACAACACATTTGCATGAGACTACAATACTATTTATAGGGTAGACATATATATTAATCAATTAATATATATGTAAAGACACAAAACAAGCACTTTAAAACATCATGATCCAAGCAAAGATCCCCGAACATGATGGGTTTGCTTTCATAAGGAACTTCACGCTTCCAACTGTTCCTAACAAGGACAAGATATGATGTGTATAACAGCCATCTCTACAACAGACCTCATGAATTTATCAAGGTGATGCATAATTTAGAGCAGGTCTATACCAGCAAAGTGTGTCTTAATATTCTATTTCATCTGAGTGCGTGGAGGCAGGTGTGTGTGATCTTTATGAAAAACGGCTGAGAAACTGAAGGGTTGGACATGAACTCTGACTGAGAGACAATCGAACTAACCCAGTGTTTTAATAAGACATCTGTCCCACTTCTGCTTACACGCAGGGCTTTGTAAAGTGTCTCATCTGTGACTGAAGCAGTTTAAAAGTATCTGCAATATTAACTGGAACCAATTAATTGGGTTCTGTGCAGCGATGTCTAATTATATTTCTCTGATACAGCAGGTAGTCTGCAGGACTGTTTTAATCGTACTCACAGAACAGAGGAAAAGGGAGAAATAATTATCCAGGATGTTCCTTCATGGGAACAGTAACTCACAACTGTAGTTTGGACACATTATTGCAGCGTGAAGCAGACTGCCCAAAACCAGCTTTAAGAAGCTAGACCTAAAGAAATGCAAACTTCACCTAGACCTGTTACAAATATGAATTTTGTGCTGATGATTAACTGTCGTACAAATAATTGCAATTAACAATTTAATTCTGTTTTGTATGTGTCATTTACAGTGCAAACCCAATAAAAAAAAATTTCTTCCTGAAATCATTTATAATATAATAATAAAAATCTTAATAAAATAGGCCATATGATAAACTTTACTGTGAAAATAAGAATATTTATAACATCATTTGATTGCCTAAATTTCCCTTACTTGGATAAAATGTGATTGATATTTAAACTGCACAACTGTTGCGGTCTAAAATAATTGGGATTAGATCAAATAACCACACTCAGATAATTAATCAATTATTAATTACCGCGATTTTACCGGGTGCCTTGAGTTGAAGAATGTTCAACTTTGAGTAAAATACTGCGCTCATCACTGTCACTTTTTAGCCAGCCGTCCAATCAGAGTGGAGGAGGGGCAGGACTAATAAAACCCTGACCAACTGTCACAACATTCTTGCTGTACAATGACATCAACAAGCAGAGAACGGAACAAAATGGATGAGAAATTAATGTTGCTGGTCTCTGAACATGCATAACTCGACATTGTGCCGACATTTTCAGTCGAAGCACTCTCAAAAGCGCTCACAGATAGGCATTTTATGCAGATCGCCTAGCGTTTTCAGCTGACTAAAAGCGCTTTGGTGGGCACGCGGCCTAACTTTACCTGGAGCTGCGCTATTTTAAAGTGCTTTTATAATGGCAAATATGGACTTTCCTTGCACTTTTAAGATTTTTATATGTACTATTTACTTGTCACATTTCTAGCGTGTTTATGTTTTATCCGGACTCTTATTCTGATATAGTCTTTTTTAGTCTCCATTACCACTTCCTGTGTTGTATTGGTTTCTATGGTGATTATTAATCACACCTATTTCTAGTTTAGTTCATTACACTGTATATCACAGCAATTTGTAATTACCATAATTACAACAACAACAACTGTTGTAACGTAATTATGAGCTTTCAACTTGTAAAAAGTGTTCACGTCCTCATAGAGCTTATAACTACAGCTTTTAAGATGGGAATTATTTGAGAGCTCCTACTTGTACCACGTGACCGCTGCACCACCTGACCGCTGCAGAATCATTTAGGCCAAAGCCACTTCAAGTCTCCAAGGTTAGCAAAAAATAGCGTAAAACTGTGGTACACAGAGAAGGAGACCAGAGGCCTGCTTTTGTGGGAAAACGGCTTATTTAATGAACCAACAGCCTAGTCGGCTAATCTTCAACAAGTTTGTGCTTAAACATTAATTTTGGATTGAACTATTTTTAGAGTTTAAACCAAAAAAAAAGCTGTTTTATAAGAGAAGTCACAGACAGGTTTAGTTTATGGCACTTCTCATTCATTCAGTGATTTACTGTAGCACAACACTGAACGAAATTCAATGACGTCAATGCTGTAATGTGATTATCAAGGCACACGTGATCCAAGTTGGCCGTTACATTTCCTCCAATGGTAGAGCCATGATAGAAAAACCTTCATTAACATTATAAGTGCACTTAAAAAGGATAGGATGCATAGGCCCCTTTAGAGCTGCTTCTCAAAGCATTAATTCATAGTTTTAGGATTATAGTTTTCAGATACAGATAGTTTAGATAGATTTTTGTCCATTGGCTCAAAGAGTTATGAAAATAAAGTAGTGGAAATTACATCAGAAAATATGAAGATGAATATGAAGAAATTCTTACCTTTAGCAGGTATTTAGGAGACTGAGAGGAGAGAGGATAGTTCAGACAGACAGATCATAGATCAAAAGTACAGTGAAGAACAGGGCTATTTTTCAATGAAAACATACAAGAGTTCAGAGGTTCTGGAGCAAATGCACTGGCACAAGAATTTAATTACAGGCCTCATCAGCTGTAATGTGTTCATTCAGATTTTGTAGTTGATGCAAAGGAATTTATCATGTGCCTGATGAAGTAACTGGTACTGTAGTGGACCATAAAATAACACTTCACATCTTTAACAACACAAAAAATGGTATAAAAGTCTAATGTCATGACTTAAGCTTTGAGTTTACAACAAACCAGCAACTTAATTGAAAAGAAAAAATGGTCCAAAAATCACAAAAGGAACTAAAATATGTGTTATGTGAATCCTTTTCATCTGATTGGATAAACTATATAAAAATGAACAGGATACTTTTGTGATGAACGTCTGAACGCAATGAAGGCAATGTGATAGTCACTGAGCAGCACAGACCTTATTTCTTCCGCTGTTCAGCTGCGGAGGCAGAGATCTGGATGCTGCTGTCACTCTTGCCCTGGATGTGGCCAAGTTACCTGCTCAGCAAAGAAGACACACATCAGTAACATGTCAATCCTCCCTCTCTGAAGCATGAATGAATAAAACAATATGACAGTGTAGTGCTTTGGGCTTGCAACCCAAAGGATGCATGCTTGAACCCTGGAGGAGATCAACCCAAAGAAAGGACCGGACTAGAATTACAAAGACAATGATCTTGATCAAGACCCTTAATGTCAGATTACTCTACACTTATGAACATTCAGGCCCTGTTTACACCTGGTATTAAGATGCGTTTTGGTTGATCGGATCACAAGTAGACGAGGGAGATACGTACCCATTTGCATCTGGTGTTTTAATCCGTCTCTTTTGTCCACTTTTTTTTTAGTTTCTTTGAGGGGAGGGTCTATGGGACGGTAAATTTCCGTTAAAAAAAAAACAAGGTCCGGCAGGGATTGTCGGTGAGGGGAGTGAATGTCCAGCGCTCTCCCCACCCTCAATACCACGACTGAGGTGAGACCCTTGAGCAAGGCACCGTACCCCCAACTGCTCCCCGGGCGCCGCAGCAATGGCTGCCCACTGCTCCGGGTGTGTGTTCACGGTGTGTGTGTTCACTGCTGTGTGTGTGCGCACTTGGATGGGTTAAATGCAGAGCACAAATTCCGAGTATGGGTCACCATACTTGGCCACATGTCACTTCACTTTCACTTTTTCACTTTTCACTAAATGTATTTTTTTTTTCAGATCTTTCGACCTTTCGACAAAATAAGCTCACACAATTTACATATGAATGTGCCCAGAGATGACGGAAAAACATACGGAGAGCCTCACCTTTCATTTCTGCTCTCACAGCCACAAGACCACGCCGAATGCTGTGAGTGTGTGTTAGAAATCAGGAATGGTGAGAGAACATTGTGCTTGGTACATTTTTCGTCTTCAAACCAAACTTGGGTCTTCAGCTGACAAAGTTTAAATCCCGTCTGGCTAACGCGCTTCCCATAATGTTTACGCGCTAGGTCAGTATGCAGAGAGTAGGCGTCTTTAGTGGCTTTTCAAAAGCATTCGACCACATGAGCATTTACACTACGAAAGCAATGTGGTTTCGACTACCTATGGAAGTGGTCAGAAGTGGACAAGCTCAAAACGCTTTGGACGCTTTCGTCCACTTGTGATCCAATCGACCAAAACACATCTTAATACCAGGTGGAAACAGGGCCTGTTTGTAAAGAATACCACAGCTAACCAGTTATCAAAATGTTATTGTTTTCATAATCTTATTCATCTTTTTTTCTTTTTTCTTTTGATATTTCCTTTTTCTGATGGCTGTGGTGGATTGCAGTGTTCCTGCAGTGTATCACACTGAAGTGCACTCAATTCTACTGAATGTACTTCAAATCTTAAAGGTATATTTTAAAAAGTATGTATATTTAAATAATACTTGCAGATAATATATAAAAGCCCACTGAAGTGTACTTAAAGAGAATACAATTTCATGACTGTTTCTTAACACACACTTTTAAAAAGTGCAGTTTGTAATAATGTCAAATTAAAACTTTACTTTAAAGTACATTTTAAATCATTGTTTTAATAATCTTTTGTCATGCTTTAAAGAAGTACACTTATTTTGATATGTGGACTAACATACTAAAGCACATGTAAAGTATTTGATTATAATTTTAACTGTAGTGTATTTTATTGTATTACATTTTAAATTAATATATTGTGTTATTAATATAATGTGTTTAAAATACATAACATACAAGTTGACATTAAAAAATATATTTTAGTTTAACAAATGCTTGTCGGATTATTTGGCAGTACAGTTTAACCATATTTTCAAAGACAATAAAATTATTAAAATTACAAATAAAGATGTACTTATGTCCTACTTAAAATGGTAAAAAAGCACTTTAAAGTTCAGCTAATTGACCTTTCGGCGGGAGTTTGATTGGCAAGCGATCTAACAAATCATAACGCAGAATCCGCCATTTTGTCCGACAAAGCATTCAGGAGTTAGAAGATTAACCTCGGTGGACTTGAACTTGAAAAATGGTGTGTATTTACGTCTTTCCGCGTTTGAAACAACATTCCTTCTCATGTTCATTCATGTTTATTTGATGCTATAAATTAACTAGTAGGAAGAGATGATTGGTTCTCGAGCCGCTTGAGCTGAGGCGCTACAGCAATCTGTCACGACACATTAAAGAGCCATAAAACGGTTTTTATTGTTCGAATTTCTTAAAAAATTACACAACTTGAAAGCTGGGACTTTGCTTAATATCCTAAGTATCCTGCTCTGTCTTGTCTGTCGACGTGTTGTCAGTGTCCTCTTTGCTCCGCAATGTATTTTTCACTGCGTGTGGCGTGACAGGTCTTTGCGAAGGGTCAATTGCTTTTAATGTAAATTTAAGTTAGAATACATTTTCATTTAATTGTAAATAACACCATTTTGTGTTTGAAAACTTCAGTTCACACTTAAGCATATACTTTGAAAATATATTATTTCTGTAATGATTACTCTTTTAAAATTGTACTTTTTCACAAGGATAGCTTCTTAGAATAAAAACAATATTAATATTAAAAACAATATTCTTGACAATATTAATAAAACTGACAAATGACTCAGTCATAAACTTTCATTATTATAACGGGTCGTTCTAATAAAACTGCAGCCCTCAAATCTGGTAAAACCAACACAAGTGTCTTTGCCTTTCTGTGACCACATTATGGACCTACAATGACCTTAATTTAAACTGTAATATACTACATCAGTGTTTAAAAATAAATAAATAAATAAAAAATACTCCATTAAGTGCACCTTTAACAGCCAGCCTCAAGGGAGCTGTGTTGACCTTGTGACCTATGCACAGTCTAATATCCAAGTGCTGAGAGCGTTCAGGATCAGAGCGAGGCGTCACTGTCTATCATCTCCCTTTTTCTCTATCGTTAATACACTCTCTTTCTGCTTCCTCTTAAACACGCACACACACGTCTTTGGGATATGAAACCCCACTGTTGCATATGCAGCACCGTCTGAGCTTTTCAAAAGTTTCTGCACAAGATGTCCAAATGTTTTCCCTGGCTGGGTCTTCAGAGACTAAACTCTGATTAATGGTACTGAAGGAGCCTTTGAAGCCGGATTGGTGACATCAAAGTGCTAATCCATGGGTGGCAGGAGTTTTATAATGAGTGGGAAGCATTTTAGCACGTTTCAAAGGCTCCGGCGCATGAATAAACAATGGCAGCACAGATGTGCCACACACCTTTAGAAAAATACCCACCGCAGAAACGGCGAGCGGTGCGCAACTGTAGCTGCAGCGCTGTGTGTGTGTGTGTGTGAAGTCTGAAGGAATCTAGGGAAATGAAACATCTGTTGTTCTTGTAGTCTGCGCCCCAGTAATACAGCAGATGACAGATTAGAAAGGGTCACAGACTGAAACAAACAAACAATAAGTCAAGAAAACAATTATCGTTTTTCTTCCCATCGCCACACTTGTTTCGTAATGACCGCCTCGTGTGAATGAGCACGCATGGTTCCCTGTGTTCAGAGCAGATCATGTTTAATTGCTCTATTTGTCAAGGATTAATTGAGTTGTTTCAGATCTAACCATAGCTCAGGAATCCCACGCTCCTGCCAATGGGATTACACGTGTAGGCTGCTGGTTAATGTTGTCTCTGTTGTAGTCAAAACACTGACACAGCACTGGAAACTGGCTCCCTGCGTCAAGGCCGTTCACACCAAGAACGATGACTATAAAGATAATGATAAAGATATAGTTCTAAAAATCATTCTAAATATAAAAGAATAGCTGAGTCCACACCACAACTATAATGATAATGGAACTGAGAAACAACTTTTTTTTGGATAAAAACAGCCAATCAGAATCCACCTGACTTTAAGGAGCTCAAGCATTTAAAGCGGCAGACAACAAAACTGCAGCATGTGCTTAGAATAAACAGAATGATATCATTCACTGGTGTGCATGCTAATATAATTATCATTATAGTTATCTTTATAACTCTTTTCGAATTATGGGGTGCTGGTGCTGGAGTCTCCAAAAGGAAAAAACCAGCTCAAATCAGTATCAAAAACTGTCTACACATGAATAAACTGATGCTACAGTTTCATGCTGCACAGCTACTCCAGCTACATTTTTTTTCCTGATCATTTGAATTAAAAATATTTTTTATGAATACTGATTGGTATACAGTTTTATTCATTACATATTTGCAGCTTGTGATAGCATTAATATGCTGAATCAACTTATTTAGATGTTAAAAAAATTTCACTAATCTAGAAGTAAGACGTGATATGAAATGTTTGTATGTGGTGCAGTAAGCTGCTTTTATACATTAAACCTGCTAAATTGTTGGATCGCCTTTTCTGCTAAACGTACACCAGCTGTTCACACAAGCAATGGCTTACTGTCTTTTTATGGCTAAAGAGAAAATCCACCCAAAAATAAGAATTCTCTCATCATTTATGTCTCATCATGCCGTTCCAGATGACTTTCTTTCTTCAGACAAACACAAACAATGATTTATAGAAAAATAATCCATCTATGCGAGTCCATATAATCCAAGTGCGTAGTAGCGGTGGGCTATATGACGAAAAACTAAACACAATATGAGTAATTTTATTTCACGACAATGACATACAGTATATCACTATTTTTGCTTTAAATAACATTATGATATCTAAATTTTTGATAACACTGAAATTCCATAATTCTCGTCGCCAATTTCAGTATCACCAAAAAACCTAATACTAGCCTAAATTTAAAAAAAATCTTAAACTTACTGAAAACAAGTAAACAGAACAAAGACACAAATAAAAATAGACCAACCTAAAAACTTCAAGCACTAGAAATAAGAAATACTACATAAATCTTATAAATTAATTAAATGTAAATAAGACTATAAAATACTGTATAGTCTTCACTGTGTAAATTAAATATACATTTATTTTTTATTAAAGTTACAAAAGTGATTCAGTCAAGAGCAGTGAGAGATTTTCTCTTTGTCTTTTGTTGTTTTATTAACATTAATGACACAGACAGCAACAGTTTATTAGGCTGCTGTCACTTTAAGCCTGAATGCACGGATCCAATATACTGATACACATGCGCTTTTTTTCTCAACTTTGTTTAAGTGGATACCCGCAAAGATGGCATTTTGACACATAAGTATGTGTATTTGACCGTTCAAGCCCAATAAGGTGGCAAAAAGAACTCCGTTCAGTACTCATGCGCTTTAAGAGCAGTGGCTTCATGTGCGCGCATCTCTCAGACAGCGCTCAGAAACAGTCTCTCAGACAGCGCGGACATATAGTAAAATGAGTTCTCTCTCGCTGCATATTATGCTTCAGTGGAGTAAAATCACTTGAAAGCATGCAAATGTAAAGGTAAAAAAGCATGCAAATGATAAGGCATTTCCCAATAGGTCTTAATTACACATGATCTCTAAATGGTAAAATGATGCTTATTTTCCGAGAAAGGCTGTATATGTAAAATTGCCTATAGTCATCAGTGATTTTTTTTTCTTTTTTTTTTTTAGGGTGGTGGAAGAGGGGTAAAGAAGACACTATTACTGGAATCACTGAGATAGCTGAGTCTCAGGTACTTCTGGTCTAATTGCCGTGATATTGTGTCTGTCAGGTCACATGACATCATGCTAAACACAAATGAGAAGAACTTCTGTTTCTCTCAGCCTGTCATTTTTCCTCACCACTCTCTTTCTCTTCCTAGTCCTGTCTGTCTGTCTGAGACGCTCTCCTCCTCCCTCTCTCTCTCTCATCTCTCGGTGCAGATTATTAAAGGACATTTGTCAAAATGAATTAGTGCAAGTGGAACAAGCATGCAATGCATAAGTGCATTTTCACGCTTTTCACACAGACATCATGGTCTGATGAAGGGGATCTACCCTGAGGTCAGCTTATAACGCACCTACGCACACTGACACACACATACAGTATCTGTGTCTCACACACACACACACACACACACACACACACACTGGAGTGGAGCAGTGCCTCTGTATGCATGTAAATTATTCACATAATGACTTCTTGACACCCACATACCAGTTCACGACACGTCCACCTAATATTTAATTGTAAATTCCCAACTCCCCAATATTCAGTGTTAAACGATTACAGCATTTTTAATGGTCGATTTCTTAACTATTACCCCCAATTCCAATTAACACTATAAGCTTAACCCTGAAGCACAACATTATTTCAACCCCTTTACAGTAAGTTTTCAATTCATATACTTATAATTTGAATAGATAACTGAGTAAATTCTAGAATTACTCTGTTTCTGTGCCTAATAAATCACACATTATAAATGAAAAACGAATAATCTTTCATGTTTTGTAACTCTGTTACATAAAAAAAATGTTGGGTTTGAAGTTACAGGTGTGAAAGTACAAAATTGCTAACAGCACCCCTAACTGGTATCACCACAACACAATATTTTGTCATTTTTTTGTGCCAAGAACAAAACAAGAAACATGAACCAAAACCAACTTATTGTCTGTCTAGAGCGAACAAACACTCTAGGGGGGCCATTTTAACGATCTAAGCACATGGTCTGGAGCACATGGCGCAGGTGCACTTAGGGCGTGTCAGAATCCACTTTTGCTAGTTTAACGACGGAAAAAAATGGTTGGCGCACCAGGCGCATGGTCCAAAAGGGTTGTACCTAGTCTCTTAATGACTCATGGATGTGTCCTGTGCGTCCCTGTGTTTGTAATAAGCAGAGTGTACGCGTATTGTGCACCCGCCTATAGGCACATATTACTAACGCGTGCTTTAAATAACAAATAAAATACTGCGCCATTGACTTTAGACCAGGTTTTTGTTGGTCAATGGTGCAGTCATTTTCAGTTGCCTCAAAATAGCAACACGCCAACAATGCGCCTGAACACATCTCGTTTTCAGACCAGCACGCCCATGGGCGAATAAATGGGTGCGAGTGCAATTAAGGCCCTAGGTGCGTCCCAATTCACGTACTTATGCGCTATTCTATGACGTTTTTAAGTACAAATAGTGCGAGTACTGCGTTCACACAGAAAATTCCAAAAAAAGAAAAAATACAATTAAAATACCAGGATGATGCACTAAATTAACGGAAAAAACTAAGTGTAATATTGGCACTCAACTGTTGCAGCTTTAATTACGTTGCTGGGGGGAGGGTGATCAGACTACGATGTTTAATGACAAAATAAACTTATAAAATTCATACACTACATGGATGAGTACATAGTGCATAAGTACATAGTGTGTCATTTGGAACACAACTTCTTTCTAGAGTGTTGAATACAAGCATCTCACTTATAGTAAACCCATCCAATGTGTCTGTACTGGGCACATATTTACAGTTTACACTGGACACATCAAGTAAACATGTACATGTACATTTGTCTTTCTGAACAAATGCATGATGATGCTGTATGGTATTGAAACGTCCATTTTAGTGCCTTTGCATCAGAATGTTCATGACCTGTTGAATCTTTGAAGGTTTAAACGCAGCAAATTTTGGTTTGCACTTCTGAAATTCTTTTCCCACGTAACACGTCAGCCATGGTCTCATACTGGCTAAACACCCTCTGTCTCTGCCTGCTACAGTAGCCACACCCCACACTCACTCTATAGATTGAGCTGGAAAGAGATTGACAGATCTGGGCAGACCGCTCTCAATATTTAGGTGGTACCCAGGAGGCTCAGTGTTTACACTTTTGGAGGCGATAACCCATGAATGGCATATAAACAGTAGTCAATAGCTATGTTTCCATCCAAAGTTGCGTATTTAATTTGGAATATCGCATAAAACATTTGTGAATAAAGCACTGTTTCCATCCAGTGAGTTGTAGAGAACAAAAAAACGTCAGTTCCTGATAAACTGGTGCTAAATATCACTTTAAATCAAGTTGCTGCAGTAGAAGCCACTTCATAATAATATAAATTATTTGCACCTCAGAGTGCGCAGATGAAACACAATAAACTCTGTCAAGTTTTCTTGCATTCAGATGCCTGTTTGTGAACGCAATCGAGACGCTTCTGGGAGGGAATTATACCGAATCACATTAACGACAGGCCTTGCTCAGGCATAACAGAATGACCAAAACAGCATTTCAGATGCTGTGCAACAAGCTGGTTGGTCCAGTTATGTCGTGTCGTCTCATCGCAAAGTCTTTTTTGATGCGCATCAAGGAATTTATTTGCTAAAAAAATGTCCATCGTAGTTTATGCTCATGTTTTTGTATTGCATAAAAAGTTTATCTAACTCATTTGAGTGCATACGTTTTTTATGCACCTTTTTAGATTTTATGCACATCTTGGCATTTCCATCCAGCATTTTTTATGCTTTTTTATATTTGTTATATTTTATGCGATATCCCAAAATGCACATACAAATAGATATATAGCTAATGAACAATAAACTGGGTTTTTAGAAAATGTATTTTACATACTTCACCTTTAGAGTGGGTAAAAATTACCAAGCAGCTCTCATGCAAATGGAAATGGCAAAAGGCAAAACTAAATGTGACATTTATTATAATGGGTTTGTGAATAATGTTTTTAGTCCTGGCTTTCAATTATACCGTAAAGTTGAATGGCTATAATTACTCAGTTCATCCCCCAAAAATAAATAAATAAATAGTCAGTATCAGTATTGCTATCAGTAACAGTGGCCTTCATTCATATTACTTTAGTATAAAGATGCAAATATGAAGAGTTTGGTTCCAAAACGCAATAACTCCATTTTGATTAATTTGAGTAAAAAGGTGTTTTCTTTACCAAGAAAGTGGCAATATGAAAACCACTATTTTCTATTTCAAACTTTCACATAGCATCTTTTGGTTATAAAAACATTGAAAATTCAAATCTACATTTTGATTTTAAAAAGTTTATTATAAAACGTATAATTTTTTCCCCAAAATGCAATAAATCCATGACACTTTTTTTTTTTCAAAATGCAATTAATCCATCAATATAAAAGTTATTTTTCAAATTGAAAATACACAACAAAGTAAGTTGATTCACATATGACAGAGTCTAAACTTTGCCAATATTTATCTTATATACAGGCATTTTACTAAAAATACATTCAGCCGTCGCTCCCAAAACGAATTCAACGGGTCATCTTATTAATGTTATAAATTATTTGTCATTACCGATTAAAGAGTATCTGGTGCCACCGCACGTTTAAATAAACACATTTGCCGAATACATCGGTATTAAAAATGGCTTTTTAAAAAGCCTTCAATGTTTTACAGTGCGTGGAATGGTGCGCTGTGATTGGTTGAGCGGATATATCGCGTTCTGCAGAAAAAGGAGACTGGCGTTTGTCGCGTTTTGGAAAGAAAGAGAGGAAACATGACAGAATAACACGACGGAAATCGCATTTTGCGCAAAATAAATGAATGACTTTTCAATACCGACCAGATACAATACTGATTTTGGCGGAAACTAAATTTTTTTGAAATGCCGTTTATCGCGTTTTGGAACCAAACTCTTCATATCTTGTTTCTACATTAATTTGGAGATTCAATGTGAAATATATTTATGATTAAACATTTTAATGTTTGGTGTGTTTCACTGTGAATAATTGCAGAAATCTGTATGATTATTAATATTATTTTTTAATTAATCAACAACCCTAATAAAATGTAGGGTTATTTTTTATTCAATATAACCCATTAAAATGCAAAAGTGATGATGATTGAGACATGCAAATTGCAATATTCTAATAAAATTACATTTAATGGTTTATTTGAAAAACTACACTACTAATTAAAGCTATCAAATTATTTGACTACTGTCAGAACTTGTCACACTGCCAGAGCTTTTCCGTATATTGTGCTTGCGAACTTTAATTGTAATATCTAGTAACACACTACAGTATAATGAAGTACTTTACATGTGCTTTAGTATGTTAGTCAGCACTTCACACACAAGGCTCTCTGGAAATGTCCAGAATGAAAGTGCAGTGTGAATCCAGCTATGGGGTATGAATGGGGAGTATAAATAACCATTTACAGATAATGACCCATGCCTTATTTTGTGTACCACTGCTGTGGTAAAAATTCACTCAAACAATCGGATTTCATTAATAACTAACTCAATTATATTTAGCAAACTTATGTTTTATGTCTTAACTTTGGGGGAGACATTATTACAATCATTTAAAATGTGAAAAAACCCTTTCTGTAAAGCAGTACATTTATACAGAGAGAACACAGAAACCAAAAGAGAAAGTCAGGACATGAATGAAAGGAAATCGTGTGTGCGTGTGTGTGTGTGTGTGTGTGTGTGTGTGTATACACTCTTCCCATCAGGTCAATCTGTCCGTTAAGTCACAGGCCTGTGAAAAAGGATGACACCCAGCATCTCTCTTCACATGTGCTTCTGACACAAGCTGCCGAATGAGAGATGGGGAAAAAAAAGAAAGAAAGCCCTGTGCATTCACTTTGAAAATTAAGCCCAGCAAGATTCTCGCAGAGAACAGCGGCCCAAGCTGCCACTTGTGTTGCCTTTCTATTGACCAGAATAGTCAATGTGCCCTGGATTATAAAGCAATCCCTGCTTCAGTATGACACCTTTCATCCCAACGTACATGTGTGAAGCCCAGGAACGAGCTGTCGGCACAGGGGACAATCAAAGTTGTCAGACAGCAGTCTACACGAGCTGACTTCTGCTGAGGAAAGCGCCTTCGTATCTCCTGGCTTTTCCTTGTACTTCATCTCTTATTCAGATACTCTCTGCTCTTTTAAATAAATATGAAATATTCTTGAAACTCAGCATGGTAAAAAAGGCAAATGTGATTGTTCCAGTCCGAGATACCTGTCCCCATCTTGACCTGAGGCAGTTTGAGCTATCCGTCTGAGAGTCACGTTAGTTCTGTCTACTTTAAAGGGCTTTGGGTTCTTCTACATGGGTCTCTTTAATCAGGAGATGGTCTGCTGGGCCAGTTTAGTGTGACTAAGACCCAATATCACAGTCGGAAAAGCAGCAAGGGATTTTGTCTACCTAACACAGCGCTGCCCTGAGGTCAAGCTAAAGTTGAAAAGTGGTAAAGCTATTTGAAAGATTGTAATACTTTTGAGAGTACAACACTGAAATGGATCCCTTATCTAGGATCGTATCTGCTACAATGAATACAACAAAGTAAGTACTGAAAATAAAGACTCTGATATACTTTATATATTATACTTGTAACGTCTAGTCTGCTGTGTTTATTCCTGTTTTGCCTGCCTGAGTTCCTAGTTTCCCTGGCTGTTAATTAGTTTCCACACACCTGTTTCTGTTCACCTTGATTACGTTCCCCCTGTATTTAACCCTCTGGAGTCTGAGGCTGATTTGGGGCCTGGAGAAGTTTTGATAATACAATTTAAAATAATGGTATTCTATTATATACTTTAAAATATAATGTATTTCTGTTATGCAAAGTGTCTGAACAATTATGTTACCTCTATGGCCTTTCATATAGGCTTTTAGCTTAAAAGCATGCACATTTGGAGAAATATTGATGGATTCTCATATGTTTTCTATACAGAGGAGTAATATTTATTCAATATTTATTGTCATTACTATGAGCGCTGGATACTGTGTTTTCAATTCATACTTGCAGCCGGAGGGCACTCTGTGCACATTTAGTCCACAAATACCTCCTAAAGAAGAAAAGGCCATGTGACAATCCAGGAACTAACCGAACTAACAGAGGCTTCCAGAGATCGTTAACTATGGCTTTGCAAAACACTTTTGAAGACAATAAATACACGATTGAGACGATGTATGCATGTATTGCCTCAGAATTTGTGTCTGAATAGCCCTCTTTCCATGGGCGTGGCCGCATTAGTGGATAATGAGCTGAATCACGAACTACTGACATGGCTCTCTTCTCATACAGATTACATAAACACAGAAGGTTTGTTTTCGATTTGACTTGCACGATTTAAAACCTGACATTTCAAAGTTTTTTTAGACATAAGTCTCATTTTTGTGTCATTAGTATTCACTAAGTTACAGTTCATTTTCTGAGAACTATCAGATTGGACTTCGTTCAGCGGGAGACGAGAGATCACGCATCATGTTATTTTTCTTTATTTTGCAAAAAGCACAACATTTTGTTTTTACTCTGAGTGTACACAAAGAAGATATTCCACAGATTAAAATGGTGTATAACTCTTAATTGTATGTGCAACATTGACAGAGTATTTTGAGTCTCTTTCACACTGGTAAGAAAAAAACTGCGGTGGTATCGCCGGCGATACCTCAGACCTCAGAGTGTTAAGCCCTGAGTATCATTCTGTTTCTTTGTCCAGTATCGTCAATAGCCAGGTTTCCATCCAATAATTTTTTGCGAAAAAAGTTTATCGCTTCAAAATGTTTTGCGATATAGCTCATGGAAATGCCATTTATCAATAAGATTTCTCAAATGTCGACAATCTTTTTCCATTTATCTTTAGTGCATAAATTCTATGTCGACACTTGAAATATCGCAAAAGTTGTTTTGGAAACACTTTTTGTCAAGAAAAAGGGCTTTAACGCAAATAAATGTGGCGTCACATGACAGAATTAGCTTGTATGTGCAGCGTCTGCGTTCATGGTGTTGCTCCCATTAAAGCACTGTAGTTCAAAGGTGCATCACAAGGATGAGTAGTGTCCTGAAAATCTCTGCAGCTCGAGAAAATAAGCCGGGTGTCTGTCAAATTAAGGAAGACTGTTGGGAGTTTTCAACGCTGTCAAAAAGAAAGGTAAAATAAAATACAGAAATGTTACTTCTGTATCTGAATATATAAAAGTAGCCTACTGCCATAAAACCATGAGTCTGTTTCGATTTCATGATGAGAAGCGGTTCTAGGCTACATGACAAATGAAAAATCACAAACATGACAGTTGTAAATGAATAATTTTATAAGTGCAATTTATTAATATAGAAATATATGTTATAATATGTTGGTCTGTGTGGGTCCTAACGCCCCAGTATAGTGATGGGGACACTATACTTTCAAAAAGCGTCCTTTGAAAAAGAGTAGGGGTGTAACCCCGGCATCCTGGCCCAATTTGCCCATTGGCCTCTGTCCATCATGGCCTCCAAATCATCCCCATATACTGACTGGCTTCATCACTCCGACTTCTCGCCACCAATAAGCTGGTGTGTAGTGGGTGTTCTGGCGCAATACCCCAGAAAAGCGGGTACTCAAGAAAAAAAATCAACAGCGATTTTATGTTTTTGATTGGTTTGATGTTATTGAACTCTGAAACCAGAATATATGCTTTGAATGCGTTCCCGGCCGCGTTCAATCGTAACTTTTTTTTTTATTATTATTGGGCTTTTTTTTCCCCCAAGGTGTTAAAGATTGTTGCAATATGCAAAAACTGAATATTTCACTGTACCAGTCTTTTTATGGAGCCTAAATATTTTTGCATACAGGACAAACGAGCTGCTCTGTGTCCAAACCTGCGCTTCTTCAAATAAAGGCAGTAAAGTCCTGTCAGACGAGCTGCTCCACTTCACCATCGTCTTCTTATATTTCCTATTTAATAACATTATATGTGAAAATAAGCAGTAGCCTACTGGCGAATTTCAATTGTCTCATTACTCTGTACATTTTACAGATATTTGGGATGCAAATATAAGAATTTGCGATATACACAAAATTATGTATGGAATTATGTATTATGTATGCTCAAGGGAAGATTTTTTTTTAGCAAAACTTATGCGACAATGCAATTTTTAAGGGATGACGTCATCACAAACACCATTTTAATGGTAAAAGGCCAACTGGATGGAAACAGCCTCGAGACAGCAAATTTCGCAAATATTTTTTTACGCATATTTGCTTTGTCGATAACAAAACAGCGCAAAAACTGGATGGAAACTTAGCGAATGTTAATGTGGTTAAGTTGCATTCTTCTCCTGCGATCTCCTGAGTGTTCTGTTATTGGATTTATTGAGACTGTTTTCGTTTGATTCCTTGTCTTTGTGCGCTTTACTTCGACCATACGTGACAAAAAAAAATTCCCTTAGGGGTAAAAAAAAACCTTCTTACTATTTCTTCCCCATGGAAGAAATAAAGTCATACAGGTTTTGAATGACATGAGGGTAAGAAATTATGATTGTGTGGGTTTGATTGTTATAAACTATCCCTTTAATGGTACTAAGGCTCAACAAGAACAACCTGAAAAAAAGCATTTTTTATTTGTTTTTCATGGTTTAAATAAAAAATGTCCTGTATGTTTCACTGGAACTAATCTAAAAGAAAGAAATGTAAAGGAGTTTTCAAATACAACTGCACAAATCTAATCACATTCAGACCTCACAGAGTTGAACTGTAAGCTTAAACATGCAAATGTCAATATGCCAGTCTGACTCGACTCATTCGGTCCATATGTACAAACTGCTTAACAATCCATTCTGCACTCTGCAATTTCCTATACAGCAAAAACACCAGCAGTTCCTCTCCAGAGAGCATGAGATCGACCATCTCTAGCTGACAGTAACCAGAACACCATACGGTTCTGTTCTAACACACAGATGTTCTATGCAAATCCATTGAGAGGCTGCACAGAGGAGCATATACATGCAGTGTGGCCACAGGCCTCCAGAAAAAGCCCCATGGAGTTTTCTAGAACAGTGCCAAGCCAAACACCCCAAACCTCCAAATCCACACAAGAGCCCTGGCTTTAGGGGAATTTGTTCATGCAAATATAATCCATTTCCTCTAACAAAACAGCACCACATGGGTGGACTGCAGGCTGACCCCAGACCCAAACCAGAACTCAAGAGCATGGTCTTCTTATGGGCATCAGTGTTTATTCTGCAGTTTCAGAGCTTATCTCAATGCTGAATGTTAACATTACTATAACGTTTCTTATAATAACACTGAGCAGTCCATGCCACTCAATCTCAGAGTTACAGATTTCTCTGAAACGTTAATCGTCCTAAAGGTCTGCGTAAACAAGAATATCCAGTTCTCTACATGGTAACTCATAGGCTTTTCACACTGTTTAACCTTGAGTCAATTATAACTACTGGGTAAGCAACGTTTTACCCTTGAAATTTTCAAAGGGTGTTATGATTGTCCACCCAAACATGGATTTGGGTGTTTTGATAACCCTGAATTGTGATGCCCATAGTATACAGTGTGAAGCAATGCAGTGCCAGAATAGTACTTGGTAAATCCACAGCAGACAACCAATTATAAACTAAACAAAGCTTGCCTCATAAAATAATCATTTTATTGTACAGAAACATTTTTCTGTATGCTCAGTATTGCAATAAAATATTGCGATATATTACCTTTTTACAACTGCAAATGTCTCCGAAGGAAAACTTTGTCTACATTTATTTTTATCTAATAAGATAAAGTTCTCAGTCTGTTCATTTCACATCTTCATATCCATCTCCTTCATTCCTTTCTTGTTCAACATTTCCCTTCTGCGTATTTTAGACATTTTTAATAGAAATTACAGTAATGTTTGCACATTTCATTGTTTTCACACTCAATTCAATGTATTTGTTTTTACAATAAATAGTTAAGCAGTTTTACAGAGAACAAGCTTACTAACACCCTATGAGTATTCAGTTATGAAATGTAATTATGTGATGAATCATATTTATAATGTTGTTATAGGAAAATACATAAATTTGCCATTAACTGCATATAACAATGCTAGATGGCGCTACAGAGAGGTTTTTATGAAATAGCCTACACAAAAATGGTAAAAATCTCAGGTAATGATGATGCAGGCTATTTTAAGTATCCTTCACCCTCTCATAGCATTAGACACATTTTACTGCTGCTGCTGCTGTCTTTCTAGTCAATCGTGTTGTATTGTGAACAAGTGCACTGGCAGTGTAGATATGGCATTATATAGACAGCTTCTTTTATTCTAAACGTGAGCGAAAGTTTACAGCACGCAGCTGGCTTGCATTTGCGTGTCAAATTAACAAGTTTAATTAACACATAAACCTAGTGGTCCATGTTCAGAAATATGAGAGAACGTGCTTCCTGTACACACAGCTCAGCTCGTGAGAGAGAAAAAATGAGAAAGAGAGATGTACTGTTTGTAAAATTACTGTCTGAAAGAAACATTTTAAATTATTATTATTTCCAGCATTATAAGCATGGAGATTAGGGTAAAATTATGCACGAGACTTGCAATCACGAGCCGTAATTCACTCCCTGAAAATATCGATACTTGGCGTTCATGCATCGATACAATATTCCCAAGCAAAATATTGCAAAACTATGCTGTATCGATTTCCCCCACCCCAAATTATAATCACTGATGCTTTTTTTAAATGTTGTCTTGGATCGTGTCGGAGGATTACATGTTTGTTCGGAGCATTTGACAGCAGATTGTTTTGTAAATGAGGCACAGTGTAATGGAGAGTTTGCAAAGAAACTTTTGTTGAATGATTAAACAGACAACTGTATTGATCTGACAGCAGCTGCATCACATACCTAAATGTGTGGCAAGCAGGGCGGGGCCGAGAGCCATGGGAACGGAGTGAGGCCGGTGGCGCGAGTGCTAATGAGCATCACCTGTGTGCCACACCAGTCTCAAGTCCCATGGAGGAGCTCCGGAAAGATAAAAGGAGGCATGACGACAGTGAAGGAGGAGAGAGGACCAGGCCTGGGACATTTATGTTTTGTTATGTTTATAAGTGGCAGTCGTCCGTGAGGGGATGCCACTTTACTTTCGTTTTGTTGTTTGTTTATTTTTGCATTCAAGTTTATGTTGAACGTTCCCTGGTTCCTGCCTTCTCCTTCCCTGAATTTGAACATTGTTACAAAATGATTTCTTAATGCGTTGTCTGTAAATGAAGGATTTATATGGATAATGTTTTCAAAACACTCTCGTGCAATAGCGAGGGGGCGTTGATACTGTTTCCTATGCAATGACGTTAGCCAATCAAAACAGAAGCCGCTTACTGACAAGCTTTAAAGGAGCTGCCCCTTAAAAAATGAATGAAGGTTTAAAAAATAATAATTTTTCCTAATTTCTTTAAATGAAAATGTATCATATTATGTAATTTCATAATTACTTCTATAGTCTTTGAAATATTGTTAAGGTGCCGAATGTACTGACAAGTACTTATGGAAAACTAATATATACTATGACTATATATGTCATTTGAAACTTGTATGTCATGTATTTAAATATATTTGTAATTACACATTTGTAATGATAAAGTTGCAATTTAGCACATTTAATATATATTAAATGTATTGTAAAATAACACACTACAGTTAACTTTATAATCAAGAAGACTACTTTAAATAAGTGTACTTTTACAATTTAAAATACACTTTAAAGTAAAAATTTTAATGACATTATTACAAAGTGCACCTTTTAAAAGTGTGTTAAGAAACATAGTCATGAAAGTGTAATTTATTTAAGTACACTTACATTGTCTTTTAATTATTAATATATTATCTGCAAGTACTTTTTTTAAATCAAACTTTAAAATTTCACAAAGGTTTTGCTAATCCTTGACGATACTATGCATGTATCTTTATGAGCTCATATTAACTGAGAGATTAAATACAATATTTAAAATTGAACATCAAATCATTTAAAATGAACTAATGATGTCAAAAAGGTGATTTAGAATAATGAAAAAAGAAAATGGTGCGACATATATTTTCCTTTATAGTCAAATGCAGTTTAACCTAAATTGATGTTTATTTGAAAAAAAATGTAATAAAAAAAACACAACGCATCAATACCATTAATATGTAAATAATATACTTGGAATATGGTTACCCATCTGTAAATTGCCTATTATTGAATTGAAAAAACTATAAGTATTCTAATTATAAAATGGACCTCCACAGCACTCACAAATATCATTTATTCAGAACAGGTCATGATCAGACTATGATTTTACAGCATGTACATATGCTACAAACATCACTGACTTCAAAATAACAAGTATAACCAACACAGACATTATCTGTGACTGTGATTTGGTTGAATCATTAAGCCTGACCCCTAGTGGTCTGAACTCACTCTGCACTCTGATGATGCAGATGTACTTCTTAAAGTCACCAAGGACAAACAGATTAAATCAGGTTCAGCTAGAAATTTAGAGATAACAGAGAAAAATAGAGAATAATGAAAATATATGCTAATTAAACCCACCAGGAAATTTACCCTGTAGATTAAATTGATCATGTTATTTAAGTATAAGAAAGATTATGGCTACAATATTTAAAAAAATAAAGGTTCAGTGATTCTTTGTAGTATATTAGATTAATCAAAAACCCATTTCTTATCAAGAAACTTTTTTTCTGCATAGGGTTCTTGAGTTTGCTAAATGGTCCTTTGAGGATTACAAAAGTTCTTGATGTTTCATTACAGGTTCTTCAGATCAGTGTATTTCTGGTATCTATGCTCATGTGAATGAATTATTCTTATATTTATATTAAAAGGGAGTGTACACTACCATACCATTCCATTTTTAAAAAACTGAACTGTCTCTGTTCACTAAAATGCAGAAAAAAAAATTATTATAATTTAAAATAACAGAAATCATTCTAATATGCTGATTTGCTGCTCATTTCTTATTAATGTCACAGTTGAAAACAGTTGCACTGCTTAATATTTTTGTGGAAAACATGATCTGTGTTTTTCCAGGATTATTTGATGAATAGAAAGTTTAAAGGATCAGCATTTATTTAAAATAGAAATATTTTGTATAATTATAGATGTCTTTACTGACACTTGGACAATTTAATGTATCCTTGCTGAATAAAAGTATTAATTAAAATAAAAAATATAAATAAAAATACTTTTTTGATGTGGGTTTACATTTAGGCAATGTTAAATATCATGTTCATTATAGCTTATTCTGAATGTTTATTTTAACTTTCAAAATCAGGAAGCATGAACATAAACCCACTTCAAAAATCCACTGAAATACTAAATCATCCATAAACTTTTTCATATTCTTTCAAAAATCTACGATCTAGAGTGAGAAAAGGGAAGCAACCATTAACATATCTCTCTCTCCACACACACACACCTCAAAATTGACCAATGAAATTATCCTATTCCATTTAGCGAATTAACCAACACTTTATCGTAAGCTCAACACATTAATTTAAAAACACTCTGGTTTTCAAATCTCTGAGTTTTTCATTGGCTTCTCACTAAACACACTCATTAACAGGTAGCCGCAGGCAGCGGCCAGCCACATAATGGCTTAACTAAAGAGATGTATGAAAATACACATCTTATAATTACCCAGTATGCTCCTATTCACACCTCACTAAGTCTAGTGACCGTCTAGCAACTCTTGGCTTTATTAAGCACCTGCCTGGCAGAACGATAGCAGAGGAAAAGCAGTTTACTGGGCTAAATAGCTGCTTTTCTTCCTCTGGGTATTTGAAAATCTTATCGCAGGAATATCCCAAACTCCAGTAGATAGCAGAGAACCAGCGGGAGCCTAGCGGACAGCTTAGAGGAAATGAAAACACATCCATCCACAGCTCTATCCTTCCATTCTATTCCACTATTCTTCTGCCTGGAGATCAGCCACTCCAGAGATAATGGGGGGAGAGATTTGTATTTATAAAGATAGAGAGAGAGACACACACACAAAAAGTGCAGAGAATATATGAATTCAGCTGACTTATTTGATTTTGAACATTTACACACCACGTTCATGCAATCATGCTCTACAGCAACATCAGTAAGTCAGACCAGACATTTCCAAATGGGTGCTGAATTTCCATAAACTCAATACTTCCACAAACACTCAATATGGGAGGCACTTTTCACAAAAAGGGTACAAATTGGTGAGCCATTATATTTTAAAGTAATGTTTAGAGAGAGAATTGATATGTATTAGATCAAGTACTGTTCAACATTATATTTTAACAGAGCAAGAAAAGCAGTGCAATGCCTTTCATGCCATTAAATAATTAAAACACTAAAACAGGATCATTTTATATAATCCTTGGCAATCTGTCAAATGGAAATTCAGTGTAGAAAAATGTATTAAAAAATAAAAACTGTCCTCTGAATCCTTGCTGAATAAAAATATAAATTTATTAAAAAAAAAATATCTTACTGACTCCAAACTTTTGAACGGTAATGTATGAATGTGCAGCATTATCACAGTGGTGGTCAGAATTATTGGCACCCTTGGTAAATATGATCAAAGATGACTATAAAAATATATCTGCATTGTTTATCCTTTTAATCTTTAATTCATAAAATTAGCAAAAATCTAACTTTTCATTGAAGGAAAAGAATTGAAAGTGGGGGGGGAAAAAATCCCATTATGAAATAAATGTTTTTCTCCAAAACACGTTGGCCACAATTATTGGCACCCCTAGAAATTCTTATGAGTAAAATATCTCTGAAGTATATTCCCATTCATATTTACATTTTTTTAGCACACCAGGGTGATCATGAACATGAAATTGTCCAGCCATGACTTCCTGTTCCACAGGAGTATAAACATGAGGAAACACAAAGGCCAAATTCCCTTAATCATTCATCACAATGAGTAAAACCAAAGAATATAGTTCTGATGTGCAGAAAAAGATTGTTGAGCTTCACAAAATAGAAAGTGGCTGTAAGAAAATAGCTAAAGCATTGAAAATCCCTATTTCCACTATCAGGGCAATAATTAAGAAGTTCCAATCAACTAAAGATGTCACAAATCTGCCTGGAAGAGGACGTGTGTCTAAATAGTCCTAATCCGCGGTGAGGAGGAAAGTTTGAGTGGCAAAAGACTCTCCAAGGATCACAGCTGGAGAATTGCAGAGAATAGTTGAGTCTTGGGGACAAAAAGCCTAAAAAAAATGATCAAACAGCACCTACATCCCCACAAGTTGTTTGGGAGGGTTTCAAGAAAAATCCTCCTCGCTCATCCAGAAACAATCTCCAGCATATTCAGTTGTCAGACAAGACTGGAACTTCAAACGGGACCAGCTTCTATGGTCAGATGAAACAACAAAAAAGAGCTTTTTGGCAGCAAATCCACCAGATGGGTTTGGTGCACACATGGATAAAAAGTACCCCATGCCCACGGTTAAATATACTGCTGGATCTTTAATGTTGTGGGCCTATTTTTCTGCTGGAGGTCCTGGACATCTCTTTCAGATACATGGTATCATGGATTCTATCAAATACCAACAGATAAAAAATCAAAACCCGACCACTTCTGCTAGAAATCCAATAATGGGCCGTGGTTGGATCTTCCATCAGGACAATGATCCAAAACAAACATCAAAATCAACACAAAAATGTGTCGGTGAGCACAAAATGAAGCTTCTGCCATGGCCATCCCAGTCCCCTGACCTGAACCCTAAAGAAAATGAGTGAAGTGATCTGAAGAGAAGCACCACAAACATGGAGCTGGGAATCTGAAGGATCTGTAGAGATTCTGCATGAAGGAATGGTCTCTGATCTGTTGTCAGGTGTTCTCCAAACTCATCAGGCTTTATAGAAGAAGACTCAGAGCTGTTATCTTGGCAAAAGGAGGTTGCAAAAAGTATTGAATAAAAGGGTGCCAATAATTGTGGCCAACGTGTTTTGGAGAAAAACATTTATTTCATAATATAATTTCCCCCCACTTTCAATTCTTTTCCTTCAATGAAAGGTTAGATTTTTGCTAATTTTATGAATTAAAGATCAAAAGGATAAACAATGCAGATTTATTTTTTATAGTCATCTTTGATCATATTTACCAAGGGTGCCAATAATTCTGACCACCACTGTATATGCAGTGTACCGAGTGTACTGTGTTTACATAAAAGAAACACATTTTGATGTTGATTGAATTTATGGGAAATGTAAGCTTACCAATAACTTCAAATCAACATTTGGTCCCAAACTAGCTTTGAATTTTTTTTTATTTAAGCTAAATCTGCAATCCCGTTATTTGCCCTGTAACCCATACTTTTTTATACTTTTATGCTAATACGTTTCATATTTAAAATATGCATTTTTAAGAGCATATTTTTGTAATTTGTAATCTATTTGTGGAAACACGCATCACTGCATTCTCTCAGTAATGTGACCTGTTAGCGGTTCTGTTGACCTTAAATTGACCTTAGCATAAGAGCAAAAAACTGTCACATAATGACAAAGACAACATCACTTTCATGTTTTATGTTTTACAACAAACATGCACATTAACAATCTTAACATTTTATTGTCCACCATCAGGGATTTTAATGTAGGGCAATCTCAAGCAATTGGGATCATTTTAACACCATTACTGAATTGTCCAATAAAATGACACTCTGTTCCGAACCCCTAGATGCTCTTTGGCACCACAGTATTCGACCTGACAATCAAGTCTGATTGGCTAGAGAGGTGACAGAAGGGACACCACAGACATGCTCACTGGATGAATGTTGAATGATTCTGGTACCTGTTTTAGTCAGGGGGCTGGAAAACAGCTGCTGCAGAAGTTTGTTCTCTGACGTTCTCAAAACCACCACAATGTCTGCAGGAAGAGTGTCACGGTTCTTCTCCAGAAAACCACTGACATTATACAAGACCTGACAGAGAAACACAACTACTTTAATGAACAGAATTATTACACATCTTTATGTGTGAAAAGATTTGTTAAAGAAATTAATACTTTTATTCAGCAATGATGCATTCAATTGATAAAAAAAAATAACAGTAAAGACATGTATAATGTTACAAAATATTTCTATTTCAAATAAATGCTGTATTTATGAAAGTATCCTCAAAAAATGTATTATGGTTTCCCTAATCATTTTTAAGCAGCACAACGGTTTTCAACATTGATAATAATAAGAAATCAGCATATTAGAATGATTTCTGAAGGATCATGTGACACTGAAGACTGAAGTAATGATGCGTAAAATTCAGCTTTGCATCACTAGAATAAATTATATTTGTAATAAATTGTAATAATATTACAAATATTTATTTCATTTTTACTGTATTTTTAACTAAATAAATGCATCCTTGTCGAACATAAGAGACTTCCTTCAAAAACATTAAAAATTTCATCAATCTGAAGTCACAATCATGTTCTGTTTCTAGTCATAGTTTTCACTTTCACTGTTTTTGCCTGTTCTAGACATTCATTCATTGTCATGGTTTCTAATTAGTCCACACCTATTCCCTGTTCTGTTAATGATCTTTCCTCTGTGTATTTAAGCCTTCAGTCTTCCTCAGTTTACTGAATTGTGTTAATGTTTATTGATTGTGTTGTATTTTTGCTCTTTGCGTTTATTAAATATTGTTTTATCGTTCATTCTGCATCACGCATTTCTTCTACAGCAACCCATGACACCTATACTATCTACATTATTTTATATATATTATTTCTATATTATTGTAAAAACTGCTGTACAATGCATTAATGATTATTAAAATCAACCTAACATAGCTATGAATTTTGTTATTGATCCTGCATTTGATAAATACTGAAAGTTATTGATAATGCATTTTATTTCAGCTGTTAGTAAAACAGCATCTAAAAAAAGAGTTTCTCATTCATATAAAGCAGTAAGTACTGCCTGAAGAAGAAGAAGAAGAAGAGATTTTATGAAATAATATTCAAGCTCTTTACCTTGCCAGCATAGTGCTGGATCCCAAAGCAAAGCTCCACACGCTTGGGTGTCCAGAAGTACTTGTTTCTCAGGTTATCCTGAAACTTATCTTTATTACAAACACTGAAAGTGAGTGAAGAATCTTATTAAACAGATACATCTTCAGCATTATTCAGAATAACTGGAATAGTTATAGTCATCTCACGTACATATCATCTCATACATAAAATTATTTTAACACAATGAGAACTATTCAGTTAATACTTGTTTGCTATTTAGCATTATCATTTAAAAAGAATGTATACTGAACGTCATATAAGTGATTTTACATGAACGAGTACTAATGCGCCGTTTACTCAGAAAATATGCAGCAATGATGAAACACTAAGCAGAAAGTATTACCAACAAGTGTTTGGTCGGTGGCCTGTGGGAAACGGCTCTCCTCATCCAGCAGAGAGAGTAAACCCATGGGCTTCTGAAGAAACATGTCTAGAATGGGCCTGTTGTCCTCGTATTCCACCAGACTGGCATCTACACCCTCACTCTGATACTCTATCTGAACAAACACACACAGACACACTATTTCATAACAAATGCGTATACCTTATAATTAGGGATGTTGATTTAATGCGTAGTTTAATTAATTAATTATGGAAAAATAGAATGCAGTTATAATGCCCCTAAAATTCATTTATATCAAATTTGTTATCAGGTCAAAAATGCCCGTTTGAGTTTTTGTCTCATATTTATATCATATGATATACAAACCCGATTCCAAAAAAGTTGGGGCACTGTACAAATTGTGAATAAAAAAGGAATGCAATAATTTACAAATCTCATAAACTTATATTTTATTCACAATAGAATATAGATAACATATCAAGTGTTGAAAGTGAGACATTTTGAAATGTCATGCCAAATATTGGCTCATTTTGGATTTCATGAGAGCTACACATTCCAAAAAAGTTGGGACAGGTAGCAATAAGAGGCCAGAAAAGTTAAATGTACATATAAGGAACAGCTGGAGGACCAATTTGCAACTTATTAGGTCAATTGGCAGCATGATTGGGTATAAAAAAGAGCCTCTCAGAGTGGCAGTGTCTCTCAGAAGTCAAGATGGGCAGAGGATCATCAATTCCCCCAATGCTGCGGCGAAAAATAGTGGAGCAATATCAGAAAGGAGTTTCTCAGAGAAAAATTGCAAAGAGTTTGAAGTTATCATCATCTACAGTGCATAATATCATCCAAAGATTCAGAGAATCTGGAACAATCTCTGTGCATAAGGGTCAAGGGCGGAAAACCATACTGGATGCCCGTGATCTTCGGGCCCTTAGACGGCACTGCATCACATACAGGAATGCTACTGTAATGGAAATCACAACATGGGCTCAGGAATACTTCCAGAAAACATTGTCGGTGAACACAATCCACCGTGCCATTCGCCGTTGCCGGCTAAAACTCTATAGGTCAAACAAGAAGCCATATCTAAACATGATCCAGAAGCGCAGGCATTTTCTCTTGGCCAAGCCTCATTTAAAATGGACTGTGGCAAAGTGGAAAACTGTTCTGTGGTCAGACGAATCAAAATTTAATGTTCTTTTTGGAAAACTGGGACACCATGTCATCCGGACTAAAGAGGACAAGGACAACCGAAGTTGGAAAGGCACCATCAATGCTGAAAGGTATATCCAAGTAGAAGAAGGATCCGGGTACTGAAATGGCCAGCCTGCAGTCCAGATCTTTCACCCATAGAAAACATTTGGCGCATCATAAAGAGGAAGATGCGACAAAGAAGACCTAAGACAGTTGAGCAACTAGAAGCCTGTATTAGACAAGAATGGGACAACATTCCTATTCCTAAACTTGAGCAACTTGTCTTCTCAGTCCAGACGTTTGCAGACTGTTATAAAAAGAAGAGGGGATGCCACACAGTGGTAAACATGGCCTTGTCCCAACTTTTTTGAGATGTGTTGATGCCATGAAATTTAAAATCAACTTATTTTTCCCTTAAAATGATAAATTTTCTCAGTTTAAACATTTGATATGTCATCTATGTTGTATTCTGAATAAAATATTGAAGTTTGAAACTTCCACATCATTGCATTCTGTTTTTATTCACAATTTGTAGTGTGTCCCAACTTTTTTGGAATCGGGTTTGTAGTTAGGCATATCATATCAGTAACAAGCGCAATATCACACCAGTGCTGATTTTGTCCCAAATAGCACGAGTGCAAATGTGCCCTCCACAAATATTGGCACCCTTAGTAAATATGAGCAAAGGCGGCTGTGAAAATAAATCTGCATTGTTTATCCTTTTGATCTTTCATTTAAAAAAAAAAAAAACACAAAATTCTAATCTTTCATTGAAGTAAAATAATTGAAAGTAGGGGGAAACTCACATTATGAAACAAATGTTTTTCTCCAAAACAAGTTGGCCACAATTATTGGCACCCCTAGAAATTCTTATGAGTAAAATATCTTTTAAGTATATTCCCATTCATATTTTTAAAAAAAATTTAGCATACCAGGGTGATCATGAACATGAAATTGTCCAGCTATGACTTCCTGTTCCACAGGAGTACAAATATGTGTAAACACAAAGGCCAAATTCCCTTAATCATTCATCACAATGAGTAAAACCAAATAATATAGTTCTGATGTGCAGCAAAAGATTGTTGAGCTTCACAAAATAAAAAAGTGGCTGTAAGAAAATAGCTAAAGCATTGAAAATCCCCATTTCCACTATCATGGCAATAATTTAGAAGTTCCCATCAACTAAAGATGTTACAAATCTGCCTGGAAATCTAAAAGATTAGCTGAGTCTTGAGTCTCAGAAAGCCTAAAAAATACCTACATTACCAAAAGTTGTTTGATAGATGATCATTTTCAATTGTTTTACTTAAATGAAAGGTTAGAATTCAGTGAATTGTTTGAATGAAAGATCAAAAGGATAAACAATGCAGATTTATTTTCACAGCCACCTTTGCTCATATTTACCAGAGTGTCAATTTTAGTGGAGGGCACCGTGTATATATGTGACATATATATATGTATATATATATATATATATACACACATACATATACATATACATATACACTTAGTATTACATATTAGTATTAAACAGAATTTTCATTTTTGGGCAAACTATCCCTAAAATATGATATAGAAATAATATATTTTGGGGATAGTTTGCACAAAAATGAAAATTCTGTTTATTTACATTTACTCATCCTCATGTCATTTCAAATCTGTATGACTTTCTTTCTTTTGAAGAAGATATAAAAGAAGATATTTTGAAGAATGTTGGTAACCAAACCTGTTTTGGTCTGTAAATATATCTAAATACCAATTCAGTTGGTAAAAAAAAAAAAAGGCCATTGTAGTCTAAATTAGTTTATGTGTAATAAATTCTATGTTGAATCAAATTAAATATTTCTTTCTAAAGCTACTTTTTGTAATGTCTATTTGATACTTTTCTCATCTAACACAATAATTACTTTAAATGATCTTTTGGGGGTAATTTCTCAGCCAAATTTGATGTGCGAATAATTAGATGAATTAATCAGCACATCGTGCAATACTGTACCTTAATATCACCAGAATGTGTACAGATAACAGTAAATACATGGCAGTACATGCAGAATTCATTATATCACAGATCATGTGTAAAACAAAAACATTCTCAAAGCAAAACAAAACTTGTCCCCTTAATTTGCAGGGAAAAAAGTACACTTTAGAATACTATTAAAAGGAGTACTTATTACTTCAAATTAATTTACTTCAGTGAGAACTAAATGCAATGTTAAATTAAATTAAATGTATCATAGTTTATAGTTTATTAAGTACATCTTTAAATGTAATTTCAGAATTACATTCATTGTCTTTGATATATGGTTGAGGTGTACAGTTGAATAGGGGTGGGACGGTTCGCTGAAAAATAAAAATCGAACCGTTCGGTTCTCCACCCACGGTTCGGCACGCGCTTGCACCGCGGTTTTTTTCCAAATCTGACGCATCTATAATATGGTTTGTTGAAAACAACGTGCAAAACAGACAAACGGATTTGGCTACTATATGTTTCAGTCGATGGCTATGCATTCTGGTTTCCCAATATGTTACAACAGCGATGATCAAAAGAACATGGACAAAACAGTCACTCTCTGTAAACAAATGTTCAATGATGTGCCAAAAGCTCTATGACCAGTCATTTACGCCATCATCACCCGGGTGTTGAAAGCGCGCTACGCGATCGCAGGTGAGACCTGAACATCTCACGTTGCTATCTGTGTTTAAACTGAACTCATTTAAACTTTGCCAATTTAAACATTCATCCGTAAGAGGCAAATGAGAACTTGCGAGCACTGTGAAGAGATTTGTGTGCGCTCATCCAAAGCGCGTACATGGAGAGCCGCGTCACAGCGCGCAAATACTCTCATGCAAATTCTCTTTGAAGTCTTGCACCTAAACGGACAAATTCACACAAAAATTATGTCAATACGCCCATCTTAGTGAGTATCCTAACAAACATAGTAGGTTATGTCTTAAGAGAAAAATGAGACAGACAACGCATGTGTATCAGTATCAGTGTACTGGATCTTTGAATTATGTCTTAAAGGGAGAGCAGTCTAATATTCCTGCTCTGTGTTTTAATGTTAATCAAACGACAAAGCACGAAGAAATCACTCTTGACTGAATAGCTTTTGTAACTTCAATAATGTTTCAACTTTATTTAATTATTCAAAGAAGTTTATATGAAGTCTTATTTTATATTTGATTACTGTTAGATACCTGTAAAACCTGTTTATTTTATTTGTATCTTAGCTCTCATGTATTTATTTGTGCTGTTTCTTGTAGTTTGATTATTTGTTTTTATTTTCTTCATCTTTATTTGGCAATTGTCCTATGTTTTACTGAACATAGCACATACCGAACCATACCGAAACCATGACACTAAAACCGTGATACAAACCGAACCGTGAGAAATCTAAACCGTTCCACCCCTACTGCTGAATGTACTGACAAGCATTTATGGTAAACTAAAATATACTTTAATGCCATTTCTATTGAAACTTGTGTGTTATATATTTACATTTTTTTGAAATTAAACATTTGTAATGGTGCAGTTGTAAATTAGTACATTTTAAATATATTAACTATAAATGTAATATTGAATAACATACTTAATATCAAATATTCTGCATGAGCTTTATTATGTTAGTAAACTCATCAAATGTACTTTAAAGCATGACAAAATGCACTTTTTAAAAGTCTCTCTAAGTCCTTTTATTTCATTAACATAATATTATTTGCAAGTACAGTTTTAAAAAACTATACTTTAAAGATTTGAAGTACACTACATATGCCACATATGACACAACTGACTGATTTGACTATTTCATAAGTCATAAGAAAGTGTCAGGCCAACTTGATAGACTGAACAATGGTTCTAGAGGCACAGAGTTTCTACTGAGGAGAAAATATCATTACACATTTCAGTGATTTTTGAAGTTTCCATTTTCTTTGCTATTTAAACTGATACAGATGTATTCAAGGACAAATATTGGTGATTTTAAGATCAACTTAAACTAACATTCACCTGCTTAAAGGTGTTTGTCCACAGAGAAAGTCTTACCTGTTCCAGGGCAAAGATGTGTTGATTGAAGTAGAACTGGATCTGTTCGTTAGCGATGTTGATACACAGCTGCTCAAATGAGTTCTTTTTGAAGTTTTCGAAACCAAAGATGTCCAAGATCCCCACATTCATTCCACTCTCAGCCGCACTTCAAAGACACAAAGAGCCAAACATTAGCTGACCGTCACAACACATTAAGGCCTTAACCACGCTAATGACCCAAACAACTAAATATTTTATCACAACCTGTCAACCAAGAAAACACAAAAACAAAGACCTTTAAAAACACAGGTCTGCCTCAGTATGTCATTTCAAATTACAAAGAGCTGCTGTGCTCGTCTCTGAACATTCAGTCATTCGTGATCTCCTCCAAACTCCTCAGACAGCGACCAGAGGTCACCTTCTGCTCCCGCTAACAGGTTATTAGTGGCAATAACATTGAATGCGGTGCTGATTGGAGTGGAAATGGCAGAATTTGGATTGTGTGTATCGAGGTGGAAGACGTGAGTTTCTCTGACAAGCCCGTGGCTGAAGTCTGACAGGATTCACTCGGATCAATGAATGGCTTTTCCACTCTCTCTGAAGTCTTTTTAATCATCTGCATATAATTTTTTTCAATGTAACTCTGTATCAAAAATTTATACAAACCTCTTTTTTTATAGCTCTTTTCTTCTTTTGCTGAGGATATTAATATTCTGTGCTGGTTAGACTGGAGGTCATTGCTGGACATGCTTGCGCAAGATTCAAGGAGGGAGAATGGGATGAAAGTTTAGAAATTACCTTTAAGTTATCATTAAATTAACTTGATATAAAAGTCAATGCACAAAGATAAGCTCAACGGTACATACTGTAGCTGAAAAAGCCTGCCTGAATCAGGCTTGGAAGATTTTTATTTTTTTTTCCCAGCAGGTAAAAGGTTGTTTTCTCTTTATCTATTGGCTTGGCTGGTGACCATCTTAAATGACCACTCATGTGTCAATTCCACAAAAAAAATCAAGCCCTGCCCTACATTTTTTCTTGTTCGAGAAGCCATTTCACTCAGATATGTCATAATAGAGAAGAAAAGACTATCGCAACCTCTGATTGATTGTAAAATGTAATTTCGCTGATTTTCAACCCGCTTTGTATTGTTACAGTGTCAGTGTACAGTACATGATAATGAACAATGTTTACTCTTTCTCTGTGTTACCGGGACTGGGAAAGTTTTGACTAGTGCAGGGCTTCTGTGAAAACTACAGATTATACTTCAGCATTTTTGTATCTCCGCCCACCGACAGTTGCACTGTAAACCCGAATAAGTTGGCAAAACTAAAAAAAAAAAAGCATCAAAATGTTTAAGAAATTCAAAGTTTGAATAAGCAGAACTAGCAGATTATTATTTTGTACTCATACATTTTAATTGCTCTTAAAAATTTAAAGGGATTGTTCACCCAAAAATAAAAGAAATGTGATGTTTATCTGCTTACCCCCAGGGCATCCAAGATGTAGGTGATCTTGTTTCTTCAGTAGAACACCTTGAGCATCAGGTGTGTGAGGTCTGAAAACGCGCTCTGATGCCGGAAGTGATCTCTCGCACGTATACTTCAATGAGAGATCACTTCCGGCGTCAGAGTGCATTAAGACCTCACACACCAGATGCTCAAGGCAGTTGGACATAGTGGTGTATTAGAGGTAAAAAAATTATATAAATACTGTTTGGTTTCTCGCAAAAAACGATCGTTTCGTGTCTTAGGACATCAATGTGTCGTCACGAGCCACAGGGTTTAAATTGGATTTGTCTGTGCATGTTTTTTTTTTACTCTTATGGATGGAGTTTCCATTGCCATGCATTATACGACTGACACACTGCAACGGTTGGAGTTAAAAATCATCATTTGTGTTCTACTGAAGAAACAAAGTCACCTACATCTTGGATGCCCTGGGGGTAAGCAGATAAACATCAAATTTTCATTTTTGGGTGAACTATCCCTTTAACTTAAACAACTTAAATGCTTAATGTAATCTCAACTTAAATATTTTTAGTAGTAGAAACTTGCTAGCTTAAACTAGCTAATTCAGTAAATTCTAACTTGCTCATTGGTAACAGGATGCTTTAATATCATTAGCATAACAATTGCTGAATGAGTACGGCACTTTATTTTAAGGTGTCAGTATTACAGTGTAATTATGCATTTAAGTACTGAGTTATAATAATTAACTACATGTACTTACTATATAGTTAGGGTTAGGATGAGGATTTGTTTTAGGGTTAATTGCAAGTAATTATGCATAATTTATAGTTATTACAGTACTCCAGTAACTACGTGTAACATGTATAACAATGAAACTGTAAAATAAAGTTACCAAACATTTAACATATACACTTGTTCTCAAACTACGCTCATGCTCCACTCGTCACCATGATGAAAAAACTCAGCATAACCAGAACTCTTCTAAATTAGCATAGCAAAATATTAAACACTACTAAATCTCACACTTAACATTAATCTTGCAAAAAAAAAAAAAGTATATATATATATATATAACACTTAATTTTTTGCATTTACTCTCCCCCTTTTGAGTGTCATGGCAAAGCATGCTGGGAAAAAAAAGTTACATTTAAGTTTGTCTAAATTAAAAGAAAAAAGTTCATAAAACAATTCAGATTATTAAAATGTGTCAGTGCTGTGAACTCAATAGAAAAAGAAAGTTCTAAATACTCATAAAAGTTAATTTGATTGAACTAAATTTGTTTATTTTAAGTTTACCCTACTCAAACCATTTAATTATTTTGAGCATTCAGGTTTACAGTGCGGACCGACAAAGGGTTATTAACAGAACAGTTAATAGGTGCGTTTACATGGAGCATTGTAATCGGTTTAAAAGTCCAATCCGAATGAAAATGCTCCATATAAACACCTCAGTCGGAATAAAAATGCCCAAACCGAATGAAATTGTAATCGGTTTGAGAGGAGTGGGATAAACCTTTCTATAAACAGAACAAAATTAAAAATCTGCCATGTAAACTCGTTAAACCGATTACTTTGCGTCTACGTCATCACGTCAAGAGGTCGGGGGTCATCAGCTTTTCTTCGGAGGGAGGGGTAGTATTGAGATGCTCCTTAGAGATGCACAGCCACCAAAAAGGTCAGCTTCCTGCGCCCGCCTTTTCCTCATTCCTTCCAGCAGTAATATGCTACAAATTCATGCTGTTGCTTGATTAAGAGCAACACTTTACATAAAAATAGCACGCATAAGAAATAAAGGAACTTCGTGTTGACAGGAATAAAAGGCGGCAAACAGGACATAAGCTAATGTGCGCATGTCACTAAGTCATTCCGATTGAAAGCGCCGGCACATGTAAACACCATATCGGATTAGATAACGTCTCATGTAAACAGTCCACCGAATCTTTCAGTCGGAATGATTTTAATCTGAATGACAAAAAAGTGGACATGTAAACGTGGCTAATGTTAGGTAGGTTTAGCACTGAAAAGCGTATCATACTTTGTCCACTCTTTAAACAGCATTACAGTAAAAATGGAACACTATGGCAACAGCTTTCTTACCTGTAAGAGACGGTGTTTTGCTTTGGGCAGAACTGACAGAAAGGAAGTTTCTTTCAGTTTTTCCCCTCCGTTTGGCCTAAAACACTTTGTTCATGGTCATCAAGTTTGAAATGTTTTCAGATTTTCCATCACAGCATTCTCTCTATAATTACAATTCTTTGCAGCCTTTAGCCACTGCCAGTGGTGGGAGTGGCAACATGCCCAGTGCATTATGAGTGTTTTCCTACCTATTTGTTTTCTCTAGTCAGGAAGCACCAATTTAAAAAAAAAAAATTCACCTTTCTACTGCATAGGCAGCCAAGCTTTATTGAAAGCCTATTTTGCTAGCAGTGAAGAACCCCTTTAAGTACACTTGTAAAAACATAGCCATGAAAGTGTGCTGAAGTACACTTAAGTGGCCTTTTATTTCATTAATATTATATTATCTGCAAGTACAGTTTTAAAAAATATATTTAAGATTTAAAGAACACAACAAGTGCACATTCAACACAATTAAGTGCACTTCTTTTTCAACAAGGGTGGTGACAGTATTTTAATTTTTGGGTGAATTATTCCTTTAAGACAATCTTGAAATTTTAAATTGGTCTAAGCTGTGTCAATGGGCTATGTGAAATGGTAGGCTTGGGTATATTTAAACATTAAACCGAAGAATGCAACCATGATGATGGTGATAATATTTTGCCGTACCAGATGTTAGTGTCAGGCTGCAGCAGAGCATTAATGCGGTTCACAATCCAGCTGAAGAGCCGTCCGTACAGGGCTTTAGACATGGCGTCTCTCACATCAGTGGCCTTGTCCACGGTGTTGGTGCGAATAATGGTTTCTCCTCGAGTTACCACGCAGTGGGAGGTCAAAGCTTCCTGAAGCTCCTCAGAGCCGATGCTGAGCAGAGCGGCCGCTGTCCATGCCAAATACAGAGAGAAGAACATCAGGAATGGATCTGTAACTTGTCTTTTGTCTCTCATATGCCAATTTATTACTGACACATTTGCGCTATGTCATGAGGAAAATGTGGGTTCTGTAAATGCAAACCTAGAAACTAACAGTCATTAAATGGAAAACAGCTTTCAAATATTCATTTAAATAAGCCACTTACCATTATCTAAGGCCTCAGAGTCGGGCACCTCACTCTTGTCACTCTGATGTTGGGAGCTGGTGGATGTGAACTCAATATTTCCTGTATTTAAAATGGCTGCTAGAATTCTGTACACAGAATTCACTTCCTGTATATAAAGATATAAACTATTTTATATAGAAGTATGCAAAAAACATGGAAGAAAGCCTGACTGACAAAATGGTATCTTAAAGGGATTGTTGAACCAAAAAAAATTTAAATCCTGTCATAATTTACTCACCTTTATGTAATTTCAAACCTGTATGACCGTCTTTCTTCTGTGGAACATAAAGGAGATATTCTGAGGAACGTTAGGATCTAGACAAATTTGGACCCCACTGACTTTCATTTTTCTGGACAAAAAGCTCTAATACATTTTTTTTTTAATGTTCCACAGGATAAAGAAATGAATACATGTTTGAACAACATGAGGGTGTGTAAATTAATTTTTTAAGGAACTATCCCTTTAATAATTATTGCATATGATTAAGAAATATAAATCAGGATTTCAGCTGTACCTCCTCTGTAAATCCTATGATACGGAAACAGTCCTGAATGGCAACAAATTGCTCCTTGTACAGTTTGCTAGAGATGATGTCCTGCATTACTTTACCATTAACACAATCAATATATCTGAAAGACCAGAAAAGTAACATGAATCTCTAATCTTTATCAGTAATATTGTAGATACGTTAACTAGAATTACACATCTTTTTAAGCACTGAGTTTGTTACATATAAACACAGGAACCTGGGGGCAGTTTTGTTGGGTAGCCTGTATTTCTTGAGGTTGTCTTGGTGGTAAAGACCAGCATAGATATAGTAAAATATGTGGAAGTTTTTCTCTCCCCTGCAAAATAAAATATACGATATGAAGAGTAATAAATGAAAACCAAAATGTGGGAAAGAATTGTTAAAAAGTTTAAGGTCAACATGACATCAAAATCCATTGGTCTTATGGTGAATGATTCAGATGGTTATACACACATTATAAATCCAAAGAAAATTGTCTACTACACCTCTGAATTTTTTTTTCTTTTTTGGCTTATGTCAAAGACCACTTTTCACCATCCAATCAATCCCCTATGGGTAAAATCAAGTCCTGCCCTAAATGTTTTTCTTGTTAATATTATGTTACAAATAAATATAAATGGGTTGCATGTTGACTTTAACGTTCTGATGGCCACAGATCTAGGCAAAGTGGTTTCTCACGTAGCCTGTTTGATGACTCTTGATTTTTCCAGAAGATACTCAGAGATCTTAGCACCCATCACCGCCCCTGTTGGCGTGAACTTCATCTCCAGGTACTTCCCAAAGCGGCTGGAGTTATCATTAATGGCCGTGCACGCATTACCAAACGCCTCCACCAGGGGATTTACTTGAAGAATCTTCTCACGAAGTGTACGATTATTAGCCTTGAAATAGAAAACAACAGATGATGTTTGAAGAGTTTGACCCAGATTTTTTATCTGTAAATCTTACAGCCATAGTTCATTATTTTACTAGAGGGAAAATCATCATAATCAAACATGAAAGGTCGGCTACTGAAGTATTTCTTTGAAGCATATGAGTATGTATTAATTGTATTAGGTAGTGTATCAATGGTGTGAGTACTCAACCTTGCCCAGAAATGTGAGATGTTGGACGATGAGGTGGGCACTCTCTGTTTTACCAGCTCCACTTTCTCCACTAATGATTATACACTACACAGACAAAAACAATGAAAACATATAAACACTCATTAATGTACAGAGCCAGCACATACATGGATTAACATTCCCAGAAGCACCAATAAGATGGTGTTTTTTCCCCCCAAACAGGAATAAAATCTAATTTACACCACATAATGTTATTACACAGTAAATTGTGATGTGGTAGAAATGCAGTAGCATTATGAAATAATATTACAATTTAAATTAACTAAATTTAAAATTTCTATTTGAATACATTTTAAAATGTAATTTACTACTGTGATCAAAGCTGAAATTTCAGCATCATTACTCCAGTCTTCAGTGTCACATGATCCTTCAGAATTCATTCTAATATGCTGATTTGCTGCTCAAGAAACATTTCCAATTATTATCAATGTTGAAATCCTCTTAATATGCTTGTGGAAACTGCAATGCATTTTTCAGGATTCTTTTATGAACAGAAAGTTCTAAAGAACTATTTATTTGAAATAAAAACCTTTTGTTACATTATAAATGTAAATAGGTTCAATTTTGGATCAATTTTATGTATCCTTGATGAATAAAAGTATTAAAGGGTTAGTTCACCCAAAAATGAAAATTCTGTCATTTATTACTTACCCTCATGCTGTTCCACACCCGTAAGACCTTCGTTCATCTTCAGAACACAAATTAAGATATTTTTGTTGAAATCCGATGATTCCGTGAGGCCTGCATAGGGAGCAATGACATTTCCTCTCTCAAGATCCATGATCCACACTGCTTCAGGAAGCATCGGAGCATAATGAATCAGCGTGTCGAATCAGCTGTTCGGAGCGCCAAAGTCACGTGATTTCAGCAGTTTTTGCTGGTTGACATGCGATCCGAATCATGAATCGACATGCTGATTCATTATGCTCCGATGCTTCCTGAAGCAGTGTTTTGAAATCGGCCATCACTATATAAGTCGTTATTTTGTTTTTTTGGCGCACCAAAAATATTCTCGCCGCTTTATAATATTAATATTGAACCACTGTACTCACATGAACTGATTTAGATGTGTTTTTAGTACCTTTATGGATCTTGAGAGAGGAAATGTCATTGCTCCCTATGGAGGCCTCACGGAGCCATCGGATTTCAACTAAAATATCTTAATTTGTGTTCCGAAGATTAACGAAGGTCTTACGGGTGTGGAACAGCATGAGGGTAAGTAATAAATGACAGAATTTTCATTTTTGGGTGAACTAACCCTTTAAATTGTATTGAAAACTTGTTAAACATAAAATCTTATGCCGGGTTCAGACTACACAATATCAGCTCGATTTTGGCATGATCTGTTTGACGTAAGGTCGTGTGATACATAAACGTTAAATCGATTGTTTCCTCTCGTATGGTGTGTCATAGTGGACGACAACCAACGCCACATCTGCGACGCTTCACGATGCCGTGACAGAAAGACTATCATGTTTAACTTTTTTTTTCAGTCCTCCACAACAGCTGAAAAGAGAGAAAGACAATGGTACTGGTGCTGCTAGCTGGAATTACACAATGGAGGAAAGGTTCGTGGAGTTATGGCAACAACACTCCTGCCTCAATGATGCCTCCTCGAGTGACTACCACGACCGAGTGAAAAAAGATAAATGCTGGTGAAAGATAACGGAGGCGCTTCAGCAACCCGGTGAGTACTGGAATTAGCATTGAGCAAACATGCCACATCACTAGTCTTGTATCTGGAAGTCAGTCACTAGTTTCGCCTTCTCTATGACATCACGCACATCGTTAAAGCAGAGGTGTAAAGAGTACCATACTTGAGTAAAAGTACAGATACCTTACATCGAAAATGGCTCCATTACAAGTTACAAGTAACAAATTCTAATATAACTTGAGTAAAAGTCTTAGAGTATCTGATTTTAACAGTACTTAAGTTTTTTACTCATGCTGAATCTAGGCTCAGAGATGCACTAGACAACTGAGAGACATGCCGGGGAAAATAAGAAACAATTGATTTATAAGATGAGAAACCAAGTTTATTTTCTAAAATCAAAATAAAACTGAACACCTCAATATTGCAATAAATCAAGGTCGACACAAAGTGCACAAAAAGGCCATAAGTAAACCAATATCCTTCAAAAAGGTCTTGTCAATATAGCAGATAAATAAAACAATGTTAAGTAAAATTAAATAGTCAAAGTCTACTGTACGTGCTGATTTGAGCTTCATCACCAGCTGCAGTCATTTATTCATCTCAAAAATCAAACACATGCGGTCAGCAACTACCTGCTAATGCACTCACATTCATGTAAAATAGCACAAGATATAGTACCTTCAGTGCCCTTAGATGGCGATATCGCTTCTTTATATCAGAAACAAACTGCTGCAGAAAAAGTTAGGTGCCATGCAAAATGTAATTTGTTACTAAGATACTTAAGTACAGTAACTAATTACATTTACTCAAATACTTTACACCTCTGTGTTAAAGACAGCAAGCGTTGATTGGTCGGGAAGCAACGTGAAATCTGACATGTTTCTTCTCCATGACACGACAAGAATGGAGGTAGGAGGTTTTGCCCAGTTGTTCTGGACCCTGGCGGTGGGGCTGAGCTATAATGACGCGACACTGATGGATCTTTTGAATGGTTGCCTGGATGATTCGTTACCTCTATGGGAGATGAATGGACTTAAGGACCTGGATTTTTGGGGGTTCATCCACTATCTCCACCATCGGCTTCCTTCTTCCTTCAAGGCCCGGAGGCCTTTCCAGAGCCCGCTCCAGCCGGTGAGCCCGCTCCAGAGCCCGCGAGCCCGCTCCAGTCGGTGAGCCCGCTCCAGCCAGTGAATCCGCTGTACTGCCTACAGAGGAGGTAGGCACAGAACCACCGCTTCACCCACGCAAGAGGAGGAAGAAGGCTTCTTCCATCCTTCAAGGCTCGGAGGTCTTCCCAGAGCCCGTGGTAGTTCTGGAGACCATTCCAGAGACCGTTTGTGCGCCGCCCAAGCGCCTTGCCCTGCCGCCGCCGTCCAAGCCTTCTGCCCTGCCGTCGCCGCCCAGGTTTTCTGCCCTGCCGCCGCTGCCCAGGCCGTCTGAACCGTTGAAACCCACCTGGTCTGTTCCTCCAGCACCGCCCTGGCACTCAGCCAGGACTCCAGACCTGCCGGAGCCCGCCTGGTCAGTTCCCCCTTGCGCCGCCCTGGCAATCAGCCAGGACTCCAGACCTGCCGGAACCCGCCTGGTCAGTTCCTTCGGCGCCGCCCTGGCACTCAGCCAGGACTCCGACCTTCATGGAGCCCCCATGGTCTGTTCCTCCGGCTCCCCCCTGGCCCTCAGTCGGGGACTCAGGACCTGGCCCACCATCCCTCCCCCTGGTCCTCCTCCTGTCCACCTCCCTCCTGAGAGTTTTTCTTTGTTTGTTTTTTGTTTTTGTTTTTTTTCATGGAGCGTCTGGTATCCGCTCTGTAGGGAGGGGGTACTGTCATGATCAACAGTTCAGTGCCATCAACTAGAGGGCACTCCAACCCGGACTGTTCCTCACCCCATTTGTGAACTGTAACCCCCTTCCCGGACTAATTACCTCTTCATTGCACTCAGCTATTTAGACTGAGTTTGTTCCTGCTTTTGTTATCGTGGTTTCATTTCATGTCACCAGCTTCCGTTTATTGTCACTGGATTCTCTGTTTGTTTTTCTTTGTTTTCTGTATGGACTGATCTGTGGATTTTGACCCATGCCTGTTTCCTGGATTATGTTTATCGGATTACCCCATTAAAGCTGCACTTGGATCTTACCTTCTTGCCTTTGTGCCATACGTGACAATAACAAACAAAAATATTGTAAGTCTGAACCCAGCATTACTGACCCCAAATTTGTTGAATTACATTGTTACTAGACAAATTAAATTAGTGTAAAAAACTGTTAAAAAAAAGAGACCATGTAGGTGAATTACACATGAGCATTAAAAAAAGTGAACCATGTCTATGTTAGATATACTCTGTATTGTTTTAGAACTGAGAGTGCAGACACACAGAAAGCAGTACCTGGTCTTTAGAGAGAGTGACCATGCTCTGATAGGCTGCATCAGCAGTGGCAAAGATGTGTGGGGGGTTAGTGGAGCGTTTCATCCCATGATAGAGCTTTGAGAACTGAGAACAGAGACATTTTCAGACAGGAAACTACATCTTAGTTCACTCTCTACAAGGAAGCTTTGATTCAGAAAGCCAACTTGAAGTGGACTCCACATGAATTACGCACTTGATCAAAACATTTTATGCATTAGACATTAATTATGCCCTATTGCACAGCCTGATGTTGCTCCTCTCACCTGTGGAGAGTAGATGCTGAGGGTCTGGAAGGGGTTAAGGGCTATGAGGATATCACCAACATATGTGTAGATCTGCAGCTCCTGATATCGCTTGTGAAGATGTGTAATGATTGTTTCCTATAAAAGACAGATGCTGGAGATGGAAATGTTTCTTTGTCGTTTATACTACCAGAGAGTCACTGAATTCACATCGTTCGAGCAGACAGTTCAGTAATTGAATTTTATTACATTTTAACATCAAATATGAAATGGCATTTGCAACTCATTTTATTTTCGTGATATTTGTAATGGAGTTCTGTTATTCTTTGGAACAACATGCAAAGATCGTACTCAATACGTCCAGGAATGTGTATTATAAAAGAAACTAAGATTTCAATAAATTTTGAATTCATGTTGACTCTAGATCTAAAAGTAAAAAAAATTCTGTATGATTAAGATAACAAAAGCCTTTGCTTAAATTCCAGCTAGATCATGTACAGTAAATACCTCATCTAAAACCTCCAGGTTCACCAGATCATCATCAGGACAGATCTCAATGATGAGGGTTTTCCGAGTGTTGATCCGCTCATGCCTATAAAAGACAATACAGCAATGTTACAGTCTCAATAAATACAGTGGTATGGGAAAGTTTGGGAACCCCTTGCAGAATCTGTGAAAATGTGAATAATTTTAACAAAATAAGAGAGATCATACAAAATGCATGTTATTTTTTATTTAGTACTGTCCTGAGTAAGATATTTTACATAAAAGATGTTAACATATAATCCACAAGACAAAAAAGTAGCTGAATTTATTAAAATATCTCCGTTCAAAAGTTTGGGAACCCTTGATTCTTTATACTGTGTGTGGTTACCTGGATGATCTATGACTGTTTTTTTGTTTTGTGATGGTTGTTCATGAGTCTCTTGTTTGTTCTGAGCAGAACTCTGTTCTTCAGAAAAATCCTCCATGTCCTGCAGATTCTTCAGTTTTCAAGGATTTTTTGCATATTTGAAACCCTTTCCAGCAGTGACTGTATGATTTTGAGATTCATCTTTTCACACTGAGGACAATTGAGGGACTCAAACACAACTTTTAAAAAAGGTTCAAACATTCACTGATGCTCCAGAAGGAAACACGATGCATTAAGACCCGGGAGGTGAAAACTTTTTGAATTTAAAGATAAAGGTAAATTGTACTTAATTTGTCTTCCGGGAAACATGCAAGTATCTTCTGTTGCTTCCGAAGGGAAGTACTAAATGAAAAAAAAATATTTCAACAAAATAAGAAAAATTTGGACTACTTCATTTTGTTCAAAAGTTTTATACCTGTATGATATTGCGCTGTAGCCACATTGGACCAGCGGTTTGGAACCACTACAAATGGCTGTCCCCTGAATTAGTGCCTTATTTAAGGGTAGCCTATATTTCAGACCGAGCCTTCAAGGCAGGTGTTGAGAAAAGTTGGAGCTAAACTCTACAGGACAGTGGCCCTCCAAGAGCAGGACTGGACTAGTTCCCCCTCGGTTGAATTCACATTCGGTTTAGATCATGTTCCGGTTTAAGCCCTCCCAAGCCCCCCCTTGATGCCAGGCCTGTGGATAGGTGTTTTTGTACTGGCCCCTGGTAATATCTTTAAATGTATTTGTCTCTGATGTTCACCAGGGCTGGATTTACTTGAAAAATGGACACAAAAAATATAAAAACAGTAATATTGTGAAATACTATAACGATTTAAAATGACGGTTTTCTATTTAAATATATTGTAAAATGCAATGAATTCCTGCGATGGTAAAGCTGAAGTTTCAACATCATTAGTCTTCAGTGTCACATGATCATTCAAAAATCATTATAATATGCTGATTGGCTGCTCAAGAAACATTTCTGATTATTATTATTATGATTATGATTTTTTTTTCTTTTTCAGGATTCAATGAATAGAAAGCTCAAAAGAACTGCATTTATTTGGAATATAAATCTTTTGTAACATAAATGTCTTGACTGTCATTTTTGATCAACTGAATCCGCCCTTGCTGAATGAAAGTATTCATTTCTTTAAAAAATAAATATATAAATCTTACTGACCACAAACTTTTGAATGGTAGTGTAAGTCTTTTATCATTCGCCTGGTTAAAAAATGTAAGTCTGATCAAATGTAATGGCACATCTCAATAAGCCTCATAATTTTAGGTATCATTCATGTTCACAGCACAATTGGTGTAGAACTAGTTAGTTACTTGAAAGGTTAATACTTAGTGTTAGAGGTTTGTTGAAATCCCTAACCCTAAGTATTAGAAACAGTAACAGCGATGCTTGCCTTAGCAAACACCAAAAACAAATATGTATGCCGTTTCAGGATCTATGCGGGTCTATTCTCTTGGGTTTAAAGGCTATTATAGCGTGTAGTGAATGCACTTCATCAGCGTTTGACCCTCTATTGTATTTCTGACCTTTAGATCATGAGGAAGCAGCTGCTCTTTTCACAGCTCTTAAAACCCATCAGGCCCCGGGGACATGACAGCGTACAGACGCAATACACTGCGCTTTATGTGTGTGAGAAACTGACTGAGTGTGTGTGGCGCTGTTTCTGTGTGTATCAGTGTACCCTCACTCTGTAATCACTTCTCTGATATTTGCCATCAGTGACTAAACAGAGAGAGCACAGCCAAGCTCATAATCTCATTACGTCTCTCTCACTGTCACTATCAGGCTAGCAGATTATAAGTGGCCTGGGGAATGAGGGGCTACAATCTGGCAACCTAGTGACTGCTTATTCACAATCACAGAGCGTACCAACCCCTACTTTCTCAGAACAAGGTAAAATTGTCTTTATAGACATTTAAGAACAAGAGTAGTGTATATCCTGCCCTGATCAGTGTGTCTCAGTCATGTGGAATGAAGGAACGTTGTAAAATCTTCTCCTCTTTATCGCATTGAGTTCATCAGGGTTAGATTAATTCAGGACTGTCCTCATCTAACCCTGAATCAGAGATGGTTAGAGGGTTAAGAGTTCTAATCAAACACTCTAGTAGAATTCAAATGTATCTTTGTCCAGAATAAATCTCCCAAGCAGCAAACCCAACATAACCCCAAATGCACAACTGAACTGATTAAAGTGAATGAAGATGTCATTTATTTAAAGTGCATTTGTATATTCTGGCTTATCGAAAATCGTGGGTTCCGGTTTAAACCTGTTTTGTTCAGTTAGTCTATAAGCTAATAGCACTTCCCATAGACAAAATTTAAAGAACCCGTTGATGTGCAGAACACATACTGGCTAGCTTTACTGACTGCAGAAATGACTGTGGGTTTTCTTAATTTTCCTGGTGTTTTATTTATTTTATTATATTGTGTGTTATATTTATTTTTAGAACATAACAGAAAATATGACGCACATTTTAAAAAGACATCACAATAAACATGAAGGTAGTTAAGTAAACAAAATTAAAAAACACAATTTTTGTTTAGTTTTATCCTAAGTGAAAATTCCACTTTCATATTATAGAGAATTTAGTTTTTGTTTATGGTGAAATTAAGTTGTAAAATGCCAAAAAAAAAATGATAATAATATAATTATAATATATATATATATATATATTAA